>CM031239.1:727566732-727667503 GCA_018340775.1 Taxus wallichiana var. yunnanensis | reverse complement strand
TGTACTTTAGTTTCGGTTACGTATTGCTGTGTAATATAAATATAACACAATAACACATTTTACATAACAACCATGAAACTCCATGTCATTTGAACCAGAGATCATTTGCATACTTAGCTAACAATAACACACTACAAACAGTGACATCCATTGTCAGAAGAAAAAGCACTTCCATGGCAGCATTCCATTTGAACGTATCCTGTCCCCAGAGATTTTACTCTAGTTAGAGCTTCAATCTTTGCCCTTTTTGCAACCGTTTTACTCTCCGCTTTCTTGTGGGCTCGGGCTATTTTCTTCTGGGTTTTCCAAATTTCCTTTGCTCTTTTATTCTCCAATTTTCTCTGCAAAAACACTCACAATCATTCGAAATTCAAATCACGGCAAAGGTAAAAGAGAATACAATAAAGGTCCAGATGAAAATAAGAAGGTATGTATACCTCAAAGTTTTCATGTGTTTATCAGCTTCATCATTTTGCTTCCTTTCCCATGCTATAATATCCTCTTCCTCTCTCTTAAACCTGCATCACAGACAATCAACTAACGCATTTGCTTGCATAGATTCAAAAGAATAAAACGGAACTTGGAATCTATTCTCTTGTGACATTTGAAATCAAATTCTTTGGTGAAGATTTCAAGCAAAATAAAAGTGAACAGAGGGTGGTAGTGGGTGCTCACCAATTTAAGACTCTGCCTGTTATAGTCCCTTCCACAGCCCTGGTCTCGGCCTCCATCTCTTCTTTCATGTCAGATAACTTTTCACGAAAACAGAACTCCTCTTGATTTTTGCATTAGACTCGCTTCTCTTTTGAAACGTTCTCATCACAGACCTGTACTACTCCATTCAAGCTGCACGATCCACCAATATCTGCAGGAATGAGACATCTTCAGATTAATCCCCCGAATAAACCTGCTAACAATTCTATATGATTAAAAACCAATTCTGAATCAGTTTAATTGTATAAATTGGGATCTTGCCTGAAGAAGATTCAAGAGCTCTGCCCTTTTCGTCCCCTTCGCTTACAGGCAGATAAGAATTCTCCACAGGGATCAATGATTCGAATTCCTCCGAGGATGTTTTTGGGTCTATAGCAGTTTCTTGGACGCATTACCAGCAGTAGAATCTCGATTTTTACTGGGTCTGGCTGCAGTTGCCGAACATTATTGTCTGATGATTCAAAGGCAGGGTCACGACTTTCTTCCCTTAGAATTATCTGTGGATGAGAACGGGCTGAGCAGCGATTTCCTCTAGGAAGGTTAGCTCGTCGGACAGAGAACCCTGCCGCCTGCATAGCTTAGGACCAACTTCATCTGCAAGAAAGAGTTAACGATGGTTTCGCAAAAACCCCAATCAACAATTCCTAAGAAAATCCATACCCAACATTGAAATAAAGGCTAATTCGGCTATGAATTACCTTCAAACTCCAGTAATTTATCCATGGAAAATCCATACCTACACACTTGAATCAAGGTGGATTACCTTTCAAAGACATAGGTGCAGGGCCTTTCTGGGATTAAGTAACAATGATGAAGTTGATTTCCTGCCATTATACAATGTATTCTGCAATCCATCGTTTTCCCTTCCACGAAATCCTCCTCCTGGAACTAGTCTCTGAACCCAAAAACTATTAGGCTTTCACAGCACAAGTTAAAAGTAAAATCCCCATTGCCAAATCAGGAATCATAAGAAAAAACAAAGCAAAACAGTCGGACAGAAACAAACTGTTATGGCTCAAGGTGGGCTCTAATACTCAATAGGAATACATTGTTTAGGAAATCAAGATTTAAGGGAGGTTTCAAGAAGACCCACCTAGGCTCAGCCTAGAAGAGTTAAAATACATTCAAGCAAGAATTCACATTGCTCGTCAAAAGTAGATTCAGAAGTATCAACGAAACAGAAGTATCTTAGGATGTTGCATTTTTAAATTAAGAGCTTGCATTTCTATTTAAAACACCAGAGAACAGAAAAGATAAAGATAATAATACCTCCACTGTAGTATTCTTAGTGGACCCTGCAACTTCTTCTCCATAGCTGTAATGTTGTTGTGAACTGCGGAGGTTTTCAAATTGGGCAAAGGAAGCCTGATCAGGAAAGAAAGAGAAAGAGCAGATGCAGAGGGACTTGTACTGTAAATTTTGTCATCAGAAGGGCCCCAAATGGGTGAAGGAGTCGATGGGCATAGTTGCATCATTTCCAGGCTTAAACTTAGGCCGGATTCACTTTTACGGTGTTGGTATTTCACAGACTGAGAATGCAAATCAAAGGTTCTTCTGGGCGGCTGCGGCAGGTATCGTAGCTACTATAATCATGAGTGTTTGACCATCTTAGCAGGCCTGGTGCAGGGGCCGAGTCTCCTCGCTGCTGTTCATGGAAGCAGGATAGCAGGGATCATAATCAGGATCAACCTTACCCTGCCTAAACTGCAACATGGTGTTGATAGAAATGATGAATACCCTTCACTTGTCGCAGAAGAAATAAAGATTTCAGTGCAGTTGGGCTTCTTTTAAACAAATGGGATACCTATACTGCATTTCTGCAGGAATTTGTTTGGGTTTCGACTCTTAAAAACGGTTTTATTGGAATGCCACAGAAACAACTAAAACCGTTGGCAGGCTGAATTCCATAGAAGTTTTAGGCAATGTGAAATCATATTTGAATCACAAGTCCTACTCCTCGCTGTCGTAATCATAACTTACTCAGATTTTTAAAAAGTAATATAATTGAAATCCAATTTGTAAACATTCAACTGAAGATGCCTCGTCGTCCACCAAGGTTCGAGGCTCTATTGTCTTGTTCGGCTTTGGCCCATTCTTGTGGTAACTCTTAAAATATAATTTATTTATTTTTTGATATGTTGTAAACCTAATTTATTAACATGTTTGTAGGTTATGGTTATTCTCTCCAAATTTGTTAACGTGTTTGAATATGTATATGTTGCACTAACATATTTCATTTTGATTTGAAGGCATGTTTGAATATGTATATATTTGCACTAACATATTTCGTTTTGATTTGAAGGGGTGGTGTGTGTGGTTGTTTTTAGTAGGAGTTCTATATTTGAATATAATATTCTCAATCAATCATGTGTATCTTTTAATTAAGAAAATATCAAAAGGAATTTTCTTTAGAAACTATAAGTTTAAGTGATCATCAAAAATGTGAGATCATTTTCAATCTTCCATCACCTAAAAATATTGCGAGTTTAGTTTGTGTTGGTAGTAAGCCTACCCATCTGACACCCATTTAAGGGTGATGATGTTGGAAGCACACCCACTTTGAGCGATGAGGGTGGTGCTCTACTAAACTATTAGGGGTTGGTGCTCTTTGTTGGTGCTTTACTAAACTATTAGGGGTTGGTGCTCTACTAAACCATTTGAAACAAATCTTGGACAACTCTTCCATATAGAATGAATCAAATTTAGTTAAGCACCAACTCAACAAGGAGCACCACCCCTAATAGTTTAATAGAGCACCCAACCCTCTGAGAAGCTCTGACTTCCTAGATGACTTAGTAACATACTTCAACCACCTTGTTTTCACTCTATAGAATGTTGCCTGACAACAATGATGATGACACTTATTTAGCTCTCCTTTCTTCTATCTTCTTCAAATCGCCATCTAGGCTTCCTCACTCAAAAACTTCTTTTCCTTAAATCTTTTCATTTATCTTTTAACCATTTATTAATCATTCATCAACATATAGATTAAACAATGATTAACCAAACACATGAGCATGCACCATAAGAACACAAGAACACATGAACACAATATTTAAGTGGGAAACCCTTGAAAGGAAGAAACCCATTTGAAACAAATCTTGGACAACTCTTCCTATATGCAGATGAATCAAATTTAGCTAAGCACCATGACTCAGTCAAGGAGCACCCGACCCCAATAGTTTGTAGGCACCCGACCCATAGATTTAGTAGAGCACCCTGACCCTACTGAGGAAGCTCTGACTTCCTAGATGACTTAAGTACTGAACCCAAACCACCTATTGCTTTTCACCTATAGAATGTTGCCACAACAATTGATGATGACACTTATTAAGCTCTCCTTTCTTCTATCTTCTTGAAATCGCCATCTAGGCTTACTTGCTCAAAGAACTTTTTCCTTAAATCTTTTTCACTTATCTTTTAACCATTCATTAATCATTCATCAACATATAGATTAAACAATTATTAACCAAACACATGAGCATGCACCATAAGAACACAAGAACACATGAACACAATATGTAAGTGGGAAACCCTTGAAAGGAAGAAAACCCGCTAAAACAAATCTTGGACAACTCTTCCTATATAGCAATGAATCAAATTTAGCTAAGCATCAACTCAACAAAGAGCACCAACCCTAATAGTTTAGTAGAGCACCCCCCATAGATTTAGTAGAGCACCAACCCTACAAGGAAGCTCTGACTTCCTGGATGACTTAGTACCAACTCAACCACCGATTGTTTTCACCTATAGAATGTTGCCTGACAATAACCGATGATGACACTTATTTAGCTCTCCTTTCTTCTATCTTCTTGAAATCACCATCTAGGCTTCCTCACTCAAGAACTTATTTTCCTTAAATCTTTTTCATTTATCTTTTAACCATTTATTAATCATTCATCAACATATAGATTAAACAATTATTAATTAACCAAACACATGAGCATGCACCATAAGAACACAAGAACACATGAACACAATATGTAAGTGAAACCCTTGAAAGGAAGAAAACCCATCTTCAAACAAATCTTGGACAACTCTTCTATATAGCAATGAATCAAATTTAGCTAAGCACCAATTCACCATGAGCACATGACTAATAGTTTAGTAGAGCACCAACCCATAGATTTGGTAGAGCACTGACCCTCATGAGGAAGCTCTGACTTCTAGATGACTTAGTACATGCTTAGCTCAACCACCCGATTGTTTTCACCATAGAATGTTGCATACAACAACTGATGATGACACTTATTTAGCTCTCCTTTCTTCTATCTTCTTCAAATCGCCATCTAGGCTTCCTCACTCAAGAACTTATTTTCCTTAAATCTTTTCATTTATCTTTTAACCATTTATTAATCATTCATCAACATATAGATTAAACAATTATTAACCAAACACATGAGCATGCACCATAAGAACACAAGAACACATGAACACAATATGTAAGTGGGAAACCCTTGAAAGGAAGAAAACCCGCTAAAACAAATCTTGGACAACTCTTCCTATATAAAGATTGAATCAAATTTAGCTAAGACACAACTCACCATTTGGTTGGAGCACCTGATGCTAATAGTTTAGTAGAGCACCAACCCATAGATTTTTTTGTAGAGCACCAACCCCTCAGGATTCATGACTTCCTGTAGATGACTTAATTCTCTTTCAACTCAACCGTCCACGATTGTTTTCACAAATATAGAATTTGCCTTAGCAACAATCATGATGACACTTATTTAGCTCTCCTTTCTTCTATCTTCTTCAAATCATCTATGAGCTTCCTCACTCAAAACTTCTTTTCCTTAAATCTTTTCATTTATCTTTTAACCATTTGTTAATCATTCATCAACATATAGATTAAACAATTATTAACCAAACACATGAGCATGCACCATAAGAACACAGAACATATGAACACAATATGTAAGTGGGAAACCCTTGAAAGGAAGAAAACCCGCTGAAACAAATCTTGACAACTCTTCCTATATATCAATGAATCAAATTTAGCTAAGCACCAACTCAACAGTGAGCACCAACCCCTAATAGTTTAGTAGAGCACCATCACCCATAAATTTAGTAGAGCACTTTTACAAGGAAGCTTCTTCTTCTAGATGACTTAGTACCAATCTCAACCACCTAATTTCTTTTCACTTTAGAATGTTGCCACAACAACTACAATATGATGACACTTATTTAGCTCTCCTTTCTTCTATCTTCTTCAAATGGCCATCTAGGCTTCCTCGCTCAAGAACTTCTTTTCCTTAAATCTTTTTCATTTATCTTTTAACCATTTATTAATCATTCATCAACATATAGATTAAACAATTATTAACCAAACACATGAGCATGCACCATAAGAACACAGAACACATGAACACAATATGTCAAGTGGGAAACCCTTGAAAGGAAGAAAACCCAAAACAAATCTTGGACAACTCTTCCTATATAGAATGAATCAAATTTAGCTAAGCACCTCCTTCAACAAAGAGCACCAACCCTAATAGTTTGGATAGAGCACCAACCCATAGATTTAGTAGAGCACAAACCTCTACAAGAAGCTGACTTTACATAGATGACTTAGTACCAACTCAACCACTTAGATTTTTCACTCACCTATAGAATAAAGTTGCCACTGAAATGACTGATGACACTTATTTAGCTCTCCTTTCTTTTATCTTCTTGAAAATCTGCCATCTAGGCTTCCTCGCTCAGAACTTATTTTCTGGATGATTAGGTCAAAAACCTATTTCTCCAACAACATATTACTCTTACAACATCATGAACTATCCAATGTTATTCCTTGATTGTCACAAAGACTTTCTTCATCTCTTCACAAAATCCCTTCTTGCTCGCTCACCTCTATGTGTTCATGTCCCCAAAATAGGTCTCATAAACTTGTTACACACACGTACACACACCATCGCCTTACTTATATGCTGCAGCGCGCTGATCAGCGCATTGACAAGACTTGGGCATGTGTATGCACACACACACACACACACACACACACACACACACACACACACACACACACACACACACACACACACACACACATCTTATTCCAAGCATCATACACATCTAGGTCAGCTTAATCTTGATCAAATGCACTTAAAACAAATAAATAAGGCATGAACACATCATTCATTCACCTATCTAGGTCAACATGATAACATACGATGACCATACATCTTCATTAGGATTCATAGAGACCTAATTGCACTCAAACACCTCCTTCACCAAGAATTAATCTTCTTGGCCTATATGTCCTTCACCAAACATCAAGGACCACTTACACACGTTTTCTAAGTCCTTTATATCCTCCTACAAGATTCTTGACCCACTATGCACCACCATCTCATGCTATAAAGCACACAATTAGGATCGGCTTTCCTCATTAGATCTATGACCTACAAAACTAGTCTTCATAGATGAAGCTCAAACACTCATCAAATAAATTAGTCACGCCACATGATGAATGAATAATAGACAATGATATATGACCTCGAGGTCTTCACCAATTGCTTATAACACTTTTACTTGGACTGTAAGTGCCCAAGAACAACTTAGACTTCGCACTCCCAAAGCTTCTCCTAACTCCTCAAAAACTAGTCAAGAAGACTTTGACCATCTAACACCTATGGGGACACCTCTAATGCCTTGATGGATGGATATGATACTCAAGAATCCCCTTATCACTCTCAAAGATATAAACAACATGGACTTGGAAAAACATTGGTCTTAGTGACCACTCTCTTCACCCTAAGATTGCCCGATCATGACCTAGGAAAAACCAATCATCTTGTGTACACCACTTCTCCTCATTTTCCAAATCATAGAGCTTATCCAAACATGACATTACCTACTGAGGTCATGAATGAAAATGCATAAGATACCACACTCTTAATTTTAATGAGGCCCAAGAACATCTCTGCTGAACTAGGTCACCAAAAACTACAACAATACACCCCAAAAACTAGCCTTATTAGAATGAATTCCAAAGACCCCTTAAGGGTTAAACCTTGTTCTTAAACCACCCCATACATAGAGTATGACTTCCTAACTTCCTCTTCCATCCATTTTTCAATTGCATGTCTAGTGCAAAACTTGAAATCAACATCACATTCTTCATAAACTTACAATTTATTGTGGGGTCCACTCATTATCATGACACCAAAATCTCACCTAGAGATACCTAAGATAGTCTACAGATCCCCAATCACTAAACTAGGTCACCCAATCCATTTTGGGTCATTTTGAGAAAATTCTTCATCATCAATTACCTTAGTAGGGTTTTAGACCACCTTACCTTCTTAACGATTGTTCATAAAGCTTAGGCCTTATCTCCAAATGAACTAAAGCCTAAAATGTATTCTTAGGTGTATTCCCCAACTACCCATTCATATATAGGACACCATGTAGATTTCCCATGTACCCAATGAGCACAAGAAAGTCCTTCTCAAGATTTGAATCTCACTTTTCTGGAGCTTGGTAGAGCTAAAAACAACTTTTCCGGATTTTACCTACCAAATAGGGCACTAAACTTTTTCCACACCTCTAGGACAAACTACACCTTTTCCAATGCTTGAACTTTACATCTCCATTGCTAAAATTTGTTTAACCTACATCATTAGGTCACCTAGGGATTAAGATAGGTCTAAGTACAAACCTTAGAATGGAGGTCCAAACCCACATATACACTCTGCATAAGACATATGTGAGTGTTTTAACACCTCATCCTCATTCTCTCCATGCTCTCACAACTTCTACATATACATTGTGAACCACCATAGCTTACCATCATGTTTCATGTATGTTTGACTAGGCCTCCTAACTAGGATTCTTGATCATGCTTACACCTTCATGTTGACCACCTCATGACTTTGTCACTCTTTCCCACCTACAAGAGCCTTCAACAAGCTTCATGACATTACTATAACATCCACATATCAACTTCCTCTGACAATACTTCTACAAGCCATCACACTTACTCAATACACCTCATCAATGACAACTAGACCAAGCAACTCAACTTGACATCAACACAACACATGACATCAATGAATGACACTACCAATCAAACTTCAACACATGTTATTCCTTTCTCCTTTTGACATCAATGACACTTATTGACATCAATGAAAACACCAATTTCTAACAATCTCCCCCTTTTCATTGATGGAAAACACATATAGCTCATTCTCTCAATCCATCAGCTCATTCTCCCCCTTTTGACATTAATGAAAAAGATTCATACCTACAAAATCTAAATAAAACTATTCTTGTCATTTCAATATTGTCTTGAAGGGATCTCAAGATGTCTTTGCATCTCGAGACCTAAGAACACGGAAATCTTAAGTAATGAGGATGTGTTGCTTGAATGGGAATGGAAGGAGTCTTGTCTAGAAAAGAGATGATGATGGGAAAATGGATGAAGATTTCCCATAAAATTTCTCATCTTCTAAAGACCATATCTACTTTGAATTCATTGCCTTTATTGAAAACCAAAATTGTATTTACATCTGTACATTCAAAATTGTATGTGGGGGTGTTTTGGAACATCAATGGAAAGAAAAGTGAATGAGGAGATGGAATGGAATGAAGGAAAGGAATGGAATGGAATGAATTGAAAGAACATGCAAGAGTTAGGTAAAAAGAGCCTAATATCACATGAAGAGGAAAGATGAATAACTAACACAAATAAAATGGAGTTTGAGTTAGCTAAACAAGAATGTGTAAAAGGGAACACACATGAGCAAGTAGATAATCGAGCTTGATCACTGTGAACTAGAACAACAGATTAATAACGTTGACAATAAGATCAAAGACAATATTTGCATGCAAGATTTAAACACTAACATCTAATGAACATAAGAACATCAAATGTTACAAGAGATAATGAATGGGACACAAAGTTCATATTTCATTAACTCCAAAATGTCTTCACAAAAGAACACAAAGTTTCTTTCTTGAAACAAAGCTTGCACACAAAAGTATTTTCTTCTCCTCTCTCAAAGTCACCCTTTACAAATGAGCCCCTCACTTCCTTTTATAACCCAAAAGTTGGTTACAAAGTAGTTAGGGTTTAACATGATCATTAAATAAGGCACTTAAGTGACCTTTGACTTTTTCTAACCAACTTTATTAAAAACAACCAAAAATAGAAATCACTTAAGTTATCCACAGTTTCCCGGAAAAACATCATCCTTTTCTTAAAAATCCACTTTTTAAAATATACAATAATAACTAATGCCTTATCCATTGAAATGGGGTCCGCCTATCTCAACCGTATGAGAAATGGACTCTCCCACTTCATTAGATACCAAGAAAATTATCTCCCCAACCATTTGAAATTAGGATCTGTCCACTTTTTGCCATTGAAAGGATCTAAACCTTCCCAAAGTTTCAAACATATTTTCTTCTTCTAGAGGTTCATTTGGTCGAAGAATAGCCTCACAAAATACCTCTGATTTCAAGAATCCTACTTGGCATATCATTTAAATTAATAATATTTGATTGAGCGTTCTCAAATAAGTTCTTTAATTTGATGCACCGCTCCATTGAAACTAATGAAAAATTATTGGCGGAGTGTACATGTCCTTAAACAATTGTGAAAATTGCTCTTCCACCTGTTCTGATGAACACCTTTGATTATGCTCATTTACGAGGTTGCAAGGGATCTCAGCTATGAATTCTTGAATCAAGGTGAGTGAAGTGAAGGCTTCATTGCATATGCTCTCATAATGGATCATAGAATCCTCGAGAAGCATCTTCCTTGATTTGAGATGCAAACACCAAAGAAAACGTGTCCCTCGATGTTCAAATTCGAGAATTCCTTCAATGGCTAAAATCCTAAGGATTCCATACTCATCATCTCCTCGTAGATAGGGAAATATCTCATCCATTTTTGATATATTAGAAACAAAAAGTTTCCTTGAAAGAAAGAATTGGATCAAGATATGCATTAACATCTTCATGGATTTAACAGCGTTATTTTGATTTGTTCCTTGGCCTAAAATGAGAATCTCTTAAAGCCAAGTTTTAGTGACATGGCCTAATGTGATTATTTATTTTGAAAAATTGAGAGTTTCTTCATCAAGGGGGCAGCCACCACATCGGTATTTTGAAAGTGGATGATATGGGATTTATCAAATGTTGAACATATTCCATGAATGATTCTTTTCGGCCTTGAATGAGATGTTCAAGACTCATATATTTCTAAGATCTTTCATAAGATGATATTCAATTGAATCTCTTTCAATGTCAATATCATCATCATGTCACTTTCTAATGTGGACCTCCATCATCCATTAGTGTTAAACTTCATAATCAAAAGTGTCAAGGAGGCATCACCTCCTTTTCAACTTGTTGGATGGCACAGATCTAAAAATTTGGCCGTCATTATCCACCATTATTCGAAAAGCACCTTAGTCATCTTGGGAATGACATCATTCAAAAAATTTGAAAAGGGCATCAAAATCAATGTCAATTGCCTTCGACAACCCTCTTCCTTTTCTAAACCTCGGAATCAACCCAGGAAGGAGTATCATTCATTATTTCCACATAAAAATCTTTGAGAGCTTTTAAAAATAATATTCTCATTGTTCTTTGAATCATCATGAGATCTTAAATAAAGAATCCTGTCCACTTACCTCATTTGAGGATTAAATAACCTCTCTAATATAATCTGAAAACATTCGGGGTTTTGGAAATTTCTTCATTAAATGCATGCTCAAAAGTGTTTGATATTTGGACTACTAGGCATTTGAAAGTGAGGTGAGATGGGATGTAAAAATGGGAAAATTATTTGTCACGAGCTTCGAAAACTATTAACAATGTGAAATCTTTTGAAGTAAAAATCTATAAGTACCTTTTCCTTCACCACAAGGCTCCTTTGAGGCTTTGGGACTCAGTCAAACCATACCCGATCATTTAATTTAAAATTCCTATGGGTTATGAAAGTGATTGTCCGAATAAATTTTCACAAAAACTTTGGCAAAATCAAATGAGTAAAATTGAATCGATCTTCTTATTTATTAATATTGCAGTCACATTGGATAAATGGGCATCCATTTGGAGAGATGATGAAACCATTCATAAAATCAAAACAAAAGCATCATTCATATGTTTATTCGCATGAAAGGTGAATAATTCAACATAAATCAATTTCAATAAACTTTCATCATGGCAAAGAACACAAAATCATAGAAATGTGGTCATCTGGTGATGTCTTCTCTTCAATCTTCTATTAAGGGAAGAATCTTTCGATCCTCATTTTCATGTCGAGATGTTATTCAGGCCAATGGGCCTATGGCAAATATTTTCCATGGTATCTTGAATTGCCATTTTGGGAAAGGTGGTATGTGAAGAAAAACAATATGAGGTAAATAAAGAAAAGTGCTTGATAGTAGTGATTCCTTCCTTGAACACCTCTTTCTTTGGAGTGAAGATGAAAGCTTGCTTGATCTTGTGAGGTGTGTTCTTCTTTCGATGGAGATAACTTGAAACCAAACTTTCTTTGAAAGTCAAAAATGGGATCATTCTTACCTTTAGCTTTATCTCCTCGCGTAAACCTCTTTCCTTCAATTTGAAATCTTTATTGTGAAGGGATCAAGGCATGTTCTCAAGATCAAGCTCTAGCCTTTTCTCTCTGCTCTCTTTCTTGAGTTATTTGTGCACCAAATCTCTGCAAAATCTCAACTTCCTCTTTTTTTGTTATCTAAATGCGATGTGACGAGATGAAAATGATAGTTATTTCATTGATCTTTTCCCAAATAGCTTGCCTTAAATCTGATGATATGTCTTCTTGAGTAGTATATCAAAAACAAGATTTGGTTTACAAGATAGGTGGGTTACTTAATAGTCATATAAATTATTACCTTGGTTATGGAAGAAGGACCTTACATCGTGAAAAACAATGAATGATCAAACATGTCCAAGAGGTCTTCTTTCCACATGCAACATGTGGAATGATTGCTTTCTTAAGGTCTTGATGTAGATTTCTTTGTCATTGATCTATCATACAGCTCACAAAAAATTGCTGGAAACTTTCGAAGTTTTCCCAAGCTTTACTATTCGAAGTGATTTGTTGGCAATGATGTCTCTTGAAAATATTTGAAAATCTTGTGAGCACAAGGTTCGAATTGAAAATGAGCTTGTGCAAAGGGATAGTCATAAATATTTAACCAAGCATTGGTTAATGATTTCCTAAAATCCCCATGGTCAAATTGTCTCAAATTTAGCATATGGATTTATGCATGAAATGACATGCAATAGTGTGGGAATGAAGTCCCTCCTCAATGAAGAAGGTGAGGCTGCCTTTATTGAAAACCAAAACTGTATTTACATTTATACATTTAAAATTGTATGTGGGGGTGTTTTGGAACATCAATGGAAAGAAAAGTGAATGAGGGAGATGGAATGGAATGAAGGAAAGGAGTGGAATGGAATGAATTGAAAAGAACATGCAAGAGTTAGGTAAAAAAAGATAGCCTAATATTGCACTAAAAGAGGAAAGATGAATAATAACACAAATAAAATGAGTTTGAGTTAGCTAAACAAGAATGAGTAAAAGGAACACACATGAGCAAGTAGATAATTAGAGCTTGATCACTGTGAACTAGAACAACAATATTAATAACGTTGACAATAAGATCAAAGACAATATTTGCATGCAAGATTCAAACACTAACATCTAATGAACATAAGAACATCAAATGCTATAAGAGACAATGAATGGGACACAAAGTTCATATTTCATTAACTCCAAAATGTCTTCTCAAAAGAACACAAAGTTTCTTTCTTTGAAATAAAAATTTGCATACAAAAAGTATTTTCTTCTCCTCTCTCAAAGTCACCCTTTACAAATGAGCCCCTCACTTCCTTTTATAACCCAAAAGTTGGTTACAAAGTAGTTAGGGTTTTACATGATCATTAAATAAGGCACTTAAGTGACCTTTGACTTTTTCTAACCAACTTTATTAAAAACAACTAAAAATAGAAATCACTTAAGTTATCCACAGTTTCCCAAAAGCAAATAACAACATCCTTTTCTTAAAAATCCACTTTTTAAAATATACAATAATAACCAGTGCCTTATCCATTGAAATGGGGTCCACCTATCTCAAACGTATGAGAAATGGACTCTCCCACTTCATTAGATACCAAGAAAACTATCTCCTGAACCATCGGTGAAATTAGGATCTACCACTTTTTTCCTAGTTGAAAGGATCTAAACCTTCCCAAAGTTTCAAACATCTTTTCTTCTTTTCGGAGTTCATTTGGTCGAAGAATAGCCTCACAAAATACCTGCAATTCAAGAATCCTACTTGGCATATCATTTAAATTAATAATCTTTGATTGAGCATTCTCAAATAAGTTCTTTAATTTGATGCAACGCTCCATTGAAACTGATGAGAAATTATTGGCGGGAGTGTACATGTCCTTAAACAATTGTGAAAATTGCTCTTCCACATGTTCCGATGAACACCTTTGATTATGCTCATTTACGAGGTTACAAGGGATCTCAGCTATGAATTCTTGAATCAAGGCGAGTGAAGTGAAGGCTTCATTGCATATACTCTCATAATGGATCATAGAATCCTCGAGAAGCGTCTTCCTTGATTTGAGATGCAGACACCAAAGAAAACATGTCCCTCGATGTTCAAATTGAGAATTCCTTCAATGGCTAAAACTAAGGATTCCATACTTGTCATCTCCTGTAGACTAGGCAATATCTCATCCAAATTTGATATATTAGAAACAAAAGTTTCCTTGAAAGAAAGAATTGGATCAAGATACGCACTACATCTTCATGGAGCTTAACCACTGTTTTGATCATCCCTTGGCCTAAAACGAGAATCTCTGAAAAGCCAAGTTTTAGTGACATGGCCCAATGTGTTTATTTCTTTTGACAAATTGAGAGTTTCTTCATCGGGGCAGCCACTGCATCAGCAAGTCTTTGGGAAAGTGGATGATATGGGATTTATCAGATGTTGAACATATTCCACCAATTGATTCTTTTCGGCCTTGAGTGAGAGAGTTCTGAGACTTATATTTCTCAAGTCTCTTTAGCACGATATCAATTGAATCTCGAGCCATCGCCATGTCACTTTCTAATGTGGACCTCCCAAGTCCAAGTCTGGAAACTTCATAATCAGCAGGTGTCATGGCATCACGCTCCTTATCAACTTGTGGGATGGCAAGATCTGTAAATCTGTTTCCATCATTATCCACCATTATTCGAGAAAGCACCTTAGGCTTCTTGGGAATGACATCATTCGAAAGTTTGAAAAGGGCATCAAAATCAATGTCAATTGCCTTGACAACCCTCTTCCTTTTCTTAACCTCGGAATCAACCCAGGAAGGAGTATCATTCACTATTTCTCATATAAAAAATCCTAGAGCTCGAAGCAATATTCTCATTGTTCTCGACATCATGAGATCCTGCAAGAATCCTATCCATGACCTCGATTTGAGGAGAAATAACCTCAATATCCACCTCCTGATCATTTGGGAGATTTTGGGAAATCTCTTCATGAACTGCAGTTCAAGTGTTTGATATTTGGACTACCTACACTGAGAGTGGACGCTTGTGCAAAGCATGGTGAGGATCATTTGTCATGAGCTTCTAAGCACTATTAACAATGTGAGTAGAAGAATCTCTACTTGAAGTAGAAAATCCTTGATACACACTCTCTTCCTTCGTCGGGGCTAGGGTCTTTAGATTTTTCTCCTCGTGGCACATTACTTGGTGAAGTGGATTTTGGCAACCACTCCTTTCTTGCTTGTTGTGTATGATTGGATGGTACGGAGGTTGATTGAGAAGGGCTTTGGTTGAATGAAGACCTCCTCGTGTTGGCAATTTTTGTGATCCTGAAGTATGATCTTGAATTGATTGTAACTTGGCAAGTTCTCTTTCGTACCAAGATATGCTTCTTTCAAGAATCGGTTGATTCTTGCTATCAAGAGAAAATTCATCTCTTTTGGTCCAATCAATTCGAGGCAACGGGGTAAAAGCAACTACATCATATGAGGGATCAATAACATCTTCATCATCATTTATGAATGAATCGGGAGGGTTCTTGATGTGAAAGGCCTTGATCTGAGCAAGTGTTAGGCGAGAAAACTCTCATCTTCTTACTTCATGTTCATCGAAAAGCAGCCCAAAAATCTTCCATGGTAGGGTTATGTTGATACTTTTCTCCAAGAATCTTCTACATATATCCATTGATATCAAACTGGGCTCTCTTCACATATGGATGAATTGTGATGAGGGTGAACTCTTTTTCCATGAGTTGTGCACTGAAAAGATTTGGACATTGGTATTCCCCGATTTGGATTGGGAAATGAATTCCTGAATGGTGCTTGTCACTGAGAAGACAATGAACTTGGAATAGTTGTCACAAGCTCCATTAATGCCCATCTATCACTGATGTACTTAGGAAGCTTCCATGGAGTACCAGCAAAGCCACTCACGTGAATGTAGGAAAAGGATGAAAATTGAATAAACCATGTTCCCCATTGGGAAATGACATTCATGGCTTCTTTAGAAAATATTTCCTCTGTATTCGATTCAGGTTCCGAATCACGTGGAAGGTGAATGCATCATTGACTCTTCTAAAATGGTGAGAGCTATTTTTGAAACTTAGTTGGATAGTAATGGAAGACACTATTTGATGGCCCCATGACTCCTCTTGTTTCAGTCCAAAAATAGCTTTCTTCTTGCTATTGCTGCATAAGTCAAATACGATGTCATGTAGAAGCATCCAGTCATCTTAACTTCTATCAATTGTTTGTGAAGGGTATTACTGATGATGGTGGCCCAATCCACAAAACTTTCTTAGCAAGGATGATACAGATAAACTGATACATCCATGGGTGGAAAATCCTAGCAGAGGGTAAACCAAAAACTTGACTTAGGAGAGTAATCATGTCCCCGATTTCTTCCACGAACTCAACATGGTATAGTTCTTTGGGAAGCCGATCAATTCGAGGCCTCTTGGTCACTAACCAGTTGTTATTAACCATCTTGCTCCATCTCAGGGGTTCTTCATCCCAAAATTCTTGTGTTGACTGGTGAGTGATATCCACATTCTCAGGAAAGTCAGGTATGTTGAAAATTCCTCAATGTGCTCTGGTGTGATTAAGAGGAAAGGCTCATGATTATCTTTAAAAATTCCTCATCTCTCAGGATCATAATGCTCCACACAAGTGATAACCAGCTCTGGACACTGCACCGAGACAGAAATGTTGCTGCTTGAGGTAGACCACTATGGTAAAGCCTATCCGAGAATATGGTTTTGCCTTCATTTTCACCCATTCACGCAGAATTGTTGCACATTGATGTGACCCATATTTGTATCAGTGATATTGTCATATGCTGACTTAATGGAACTAGGAGGATGATTCCTTGGAATTCATACTTGAGTGCGACTTATTCGATTTCTCCACTGGCTTCCTCGATCTTCCTGTGATTTGTTAGATTTTTCGGCCATTATGAATTTCACAGAAATGACTCGAGGCACACAAAACAACAAAGCGGGGTCGGGTCTCGATCTCAAAACCCCCATCAATGCAAGAAAAAATATGACTCACTTTAATATTATTATTATTATTATTATTATTTTTTAAAAATAATAATAATAATTGATCCCAATTACAAATTTTTAAAATGTGAATACAAACAAAAATATCGAGACTAAGCTCGAGTTCCAAATCTGCAACACATATATTTTTTATATATATTATAATTAAATCTCCCGATTTTATTTAATTTTATTTAATAAAATTTTTTAATTGGTATGCATTTTTTTTAATGAACATAAATTGAATTACTTCTTTTGATTTTGATCGATTTGATGAATGACTTGCTTTTTCTTTAATGAATGCGTTGATACTTTTCCTTGGAGAATGCTTAGTTTCTTCTGGAAATTGATTTTTTTGTTGATGCTTTTTTGGATGATTTTTTCCATGTGCCTTGTAAAAAATTTGAGAATGTTTTTTTTGATTTTTTTTTTTTCTTCTCCTGCTTTTGCGTGGGCTTTTTTTTGTTCCTTTTTGGAATATTGCTTGAATGATTTTGAGTTTCATTTTTTTTCTTTTTTGCATGGATTTTATTTTTTTTGTATGGTTATTTTTTTTGGCATTTTGCATTTGTTTAATCTCTCTCATTGTACGTGGAAATTCTTTTTTTTTTTTGTCTCCTTTCTTTAAAAAAACTTGGAAGCTTTTTATTCTTTTAATTTTTCTTCATTGCTTTGCTTTGTCTTTAATTTCCCTTTTTTGCTTTTTTTTCTTTTTGTTTTGATTTTTTTTTTGGTGATGTTTTGGGAAATTTCCTTGAAATTTCATTAGATTTGACTTTTGGACTTGTGAAATGAGTTTTTTTTCTTGGTTGTTTTTATTTTCCTTGAAATGTGGATTTTATTTCTCTTTTCACTTGTGAGTTTGGCTTACCTTTGAAATTTGAATGTTTTTTTTTCTTTTCTTTGCTGTTGAGCTAATTGTTTTGATCCTTGCATATTGTTTATCTTATTTTTGGTCTTGTGTTTGAAGTTTTTTGGCTTTGTGCTTGGATTTCTTTTTTTTCTCTCCATGTGGCTCTGCTTTTTTTTGCTGCTTTTGCCTTCCCTGAAATGTGGAGATTTGTTTTCTCTGCTATTGTTTCTTGACTTTCTGTTGGAAATTTTTCTCTTTTCTTCTTTTTGTTTTGATTAATTTTTATGATTTTTCCTTCTGCTGTGCTAAATAATCTGTTGTTTTTGGACTTTTTTTATCCTTTTATTAGCTTTCGGAATGGCCTTTGCTTAACTTGTCTCCTTGTTGTTTTCTCCTTCACAATGGCATTCACAGAAACTAGTATTGTTTGAGGATGTGATAAAAATATTATTATGTTTCTTAGAAGAAGTAAGAAGCAATTTAGAAAGCTTCACACGACTCTTTCCAATGAGTTTGATGGAGGAATTTATGAGGGTTAACCCAACTTCCCTCTTCCCGTAGTGGAATTAATTGCCAGGGGAAATGGGGAAAGCAACGGCCAATTGCCAATGGGAATGGCAAAGTGGGCTGGAAATCCCCATTTATTTCCCCATGTGGGAAATCGGGAGATTTTTTTCCCATTTTCCAATTTATTAATTTGGCAATCGGGAAGAAATCCCACAAGCGGGGATTTAAAACAATTTTGCTAGGAAAGGGGAAATCCGGGCCCGGGAAGCCAATTTGGCATCCCCGACAATGGGAAGCGGAAGCTTATTTTTCCCAAAAATTAAAAAAAAATTGTCGAATGAATTTTAATTAATATTTATTTAATTAAATACTCCAAAGTTATTAAAAATTAATTTTATTAAACAAAGAGTAATTAATTAATTAATTATTAATTAATTAATATTTAACGATTTTTTGACTAGCGGGAGGAGTTCTCACCCAAAATGGATGAAACGAAGACCGGAACGATCACAAAAATGAGATGGTCATGATGAGAGTGATAAACCACGCAAAGTAACACTTTTGAAAAATTTCAAAATTTCCATTTTTATTTTTTTTATTAATTTTGTGAAGTCAAAATTGGTTGATAATAATTGGCTCTAATTGGGGACAAGGACTTCATGGATGCAACAATGAACCCAGACCAAAATATTCATGAACATGATCTCAAAATGATGGGGCACAAAAATGGGGTGATACAAGAGAGGAGACCAAAAGACGGGGAAAAGAAACAAACCAAAATCCTAATTACTTATGTACATACGAGGAACAACCCATTTTCAATTTTGATAGTGCTTGAGATATTTCCCATTGTAGGGCAAAGGAAAATGAGTTCCATCAGGATATGCCAAGTAATAGGTGTTATCTCCATAGAAATGTCTATTTTGAAAGGGCCTAGCCACAACGAATCAAACTTCCCATGCTTTCCTTTCGGTTCACGTCTCTTGTCCCAGAGAAGAACCAAGTCATTGATTTGGAATTGTCCTCTCTTTGGTTTTCTTGTCAAACAACCTCTTTACCTTGGATTGATGTTCCTCGATCCTTTTCCACTTGACTTCTTTGTTCCTCAAGCTTGCTTAGGAACATGATCCTTTTATCTAATGCATTGGTGAAGCATTCATCATCAACTTGCTTGGGCTAATTTTAATGCTTGGTAACTCCAGATGTGATGGGAATTTGAGCATCGGTTCCATACAAAATTTGAAATGGAGACATCCCGATTGCTCTTTTGGGAGTTATGCGGTCAGCCCACAATGCATCATATAACTTTTTGTGCCAAGTTCTTTGATTTTCTTCTACTAACTTGTGCACGATAGTAATGATGTTTTGTTACTGGATTCTGCTTGACCATTTCCCTGAGGGTAGTAATCTGATGAATGAGATAAAGATATCCCATACCCATAACAAAAACCTATCATCTCTGTAGAAAAAAATTTGAGGCATTTTCCATCACGATCTTGTGTGGAATTCCATAACGAACCAATATATTTTCTTTGATGAAGTCATATTACCACAGATAGATGTTTGTTTCACTTGGTATAACTTCTACCCACTTTGTAAAGTAGTCAATTGTGGTGAGCACGTGAGTATGACCAGCACTAGAATTAGGATTCAAAACCCGATGAAATCTAAACCCCATTGTTGAAAGGGTTCTTCAATGACAACTAGCTTCAAAGGAAAGCTTCAATTTTGGTCTTCCAACAAATTGTTGACAAGCTTCATTTTTGTCACCCATTTTTGAGCATCGGAAAACATAGTGGGCCAGTAATAATGTGCTCACAAAATTTTATGAGCTTATCGGGCCAGAGAAATGACCACCACAAGCATGATTGTGAAAGGCTTCCAACAACCTAGGTTGTTGCTCTTTATCAACACATCTGAGGAACATGTCATCAACTCCTTTCTTGAACAAAGTGTTGTCCCAAATGACGTACCTGATAGCTCTTAGTTTGATAGCTCATTTTTCCTTAGCTATCAAATTCTCTAGACACTCACCATATGTGAGAAAGTAGGCTATATCAGAATACCATTCATCTGTGGTACTGACAAAAAACTACCAGTGGTAAATTTTCCTCAACTTGGTTCTTCTTCAGAGTCATCTCGTGGTTCATTCTCTGTGATGAGTTGGCAGAGTCCTCTTCCTCGAACCAACTTGGTAGGCTTGATATCCAAATCATATTCCTAGATCTTAGAGACCCAATTACCTCTTTTAGATCTTGGTTCTGTTGTGTCAACATCGATTTAACTACGGTGTCTCGGAACTAAGACTTTGGTGTGAGAATTCAACACATAGTACCTGAAGTGTTTCAAGGCTCTCACCACCACGTATGCATGCTCTCAAGGGGAGTGTAATTGAGTTCATGTTTCTTGAACCCAGAACTCATGAATGCAATAGGAGATTTGATTCCCTCTTGATTGTGTTGAGTCAAGATGGTAGAGATTGTGTGTGTGAAGCATAACAATAGATTATGAAATCCTTTTTAAAATCGGACACACCAATGTAGGGGCTTTTGCAATAGCACCCTTGATTTTTTCAAATGCCTCTCTACCTTCCTTTGACCATTTGAAGGATTCTTTTCCTTTCATCATATCAGCATTTTTCTTTAGTCAGCTTGGCAAAAATCTAGCACGAACCTTCTCAAAAATTTCACCTTCCCAAAGAATGAGTGGACTCTAGGCTTACTTGTAGGCAAGGAAAGATTCTTGATAGCTTGAACACGCTCAGGATCGATCTTAGTTCCTTCCTTAGAAACAATATGACCTAGGAGTTTCCCTTCCGTAACTCCAACACATAATTTTTGGATTCAGAGAGATCTTATGAAGTCTACACCTTTGCAATATTTTCTCTAAATCTCTTAGGTGATCTTCTCACTTCTTTGAGAACACTTGTCAAGTCATCTAGGTATATCACGATGATCTTGTCTTTATAATCTGTGAATGCCATATCCATAGCCCTTTGAAAAGTAGCGCTGGCATTGATCAAACCAAAAGGCATTCTTCTATATGTGAACATACCCCGGGGGTGGTGAACGCGGTTTTATGTTGATCTTCTCTAGCCACTTCAATCTGATTATAACCAGAGAAACCATCTAGCATGGATAGCATTTCCGATCCAGTTACTACCTGTAGAATATGGTCCATGACTGGTAGTGGGTAGTTATCCTTCAAGGAATCTTGATTAAGATTGTGAAAAATCCATGCAAATCCTAATTTCTCCATTTTTCTTGCAAAACCGGTAATATTAGCTATCCAGTCGAATGTCAATAGGAAACTATCCATGCATCTAACATCTTTTGAACTTCATGAAATATTGTCCCTGTATCTTGGGATTATATTGTCTTTGCTTTTTTTCTTGAAAGGGAACTACACCAGGCTTTCAAGGGTATGGCATGCTCCATTTCCCTAGGTTGGAAAGACTTCAAGTCTTCATATGAGTAAGCCAAGATGTCAGAATATTTGGTAAGGAGGCTTATGAATTTCTTGCACTCCTCAGGTGAGCAACACTTACCGATGTTGACCAGGTGAGGTTTATCCTTGGTACCAATGTTAACTTGCTCATAGTCAGTTGAAAATTCATAGTCCCCTGCTTTTTTCTCTTTGATAAACTTGTCATGTTTATCAAAAAAAGTCTTCAAGTGAAACCAATCCTTTTGGAATTTTATTTCCTTTGAGTTGAATGATGCCATCACCAGGATCTTCATTCTCAACTCCTTCTTGAATGGGTGAGGTAGTTGATTCGATTCGAAAATGAATCACTTCCTTCAAAGTACAATTGTTCAAAATTATCCCTTTTTCCAAGAAAGCAATAATTTGTTGATCATCATTGAATACTTGCCAATTTTCTACATTGTCAGGAACACTTGGCCTAAAAACCATTTCAATGGTGTATTTGTCTTGATCAAACTCTGAATGAGGAATCATTAATGAAGCTGAGACTACTAGAGAATCTTCTTTGTCATTCTTTTCACGAGGGATGGATTTTATGGAAAAAGCATCAAAGACTTCTATCGCATCCCACACTTTATTTCTATAGTGTCTCAAATGATCATTCTTTACTTGGAACTGATTTCTTACTTGTTTCACGATCAATTCCACATCTCCAAAGACTTCCAAATTTTTGATCCCTTTCTCCTCTGCAACTTGGAGGCCAAGGATTAATGCCTCGTATTCTACGTAGTGTTATTAGTATTTGAAAATTCAAGTTTGTAGGAAAAAGGAAATATTTTACCATTTGGAGATATGAGCACCACTCCTACTAGAACCCGTTGAGCAACAACTTCCATCAACTCAAGAGTCCAGATCTCATTGGAATCTTGGCAAGTGATCTCAGGGGTATGAATTTCTACAGTCATCATATAATTACCCATACTTGAGCCTTGGAAAAGGATCTATGCGTGAGGATCTTCGGTTTTAGTTACCGTGAACTTTTCTTGAGCTTCCGGCATTAGCTTCTTCATTTCTCCATTGATAGGGATCATGGCATGAGACCAATCCATTTGAATCTCTCCACCTAGATCTCTACAAAATTTCTTGCTCAACAACATACCATATAAAGCGGGAATGTCAACAACTAAAATAGTTACCTTAACTCACTTTTGAGGGAATTGGGCTAAAACCATTTGGGCGTCTTTAATCTTCCCGATCAGAGGAACTTGCTTGGTTTCCATGGAGTAACACGATCCGAATGTTCTCGTACAAGTCAAACCAAGAGCATGTGCTACTTTTTCCAAGCATCACATTATCTCGAGGCTCCAAAATCTATAATGCAATTACTTAATTTGCATCCATTGATCAAAAAGGACACAAAGAAAGGTTCAATCTTTTCATTTGAAGGTGTAGTGGCCCACAATATTTTGAGTTTTCCCATCTTTGGGAGTTTTCAGAATTCCTTTGGAGGAATGAACAATAGAGTCACCTTTGATAAACTGGACCAATTTCTCAGTTGATCCTTATTGGACTTCAAGTACTCTTCTTGTGACATGGAAATTTTTGTTTTATTGATATGATCAATGATATCAAATTTGGGCAAAGTAATCCATACTTGATGTCTCAGATACTAGTTCTTTCAAACTTGATGATGGCACACTTTTGACCTTTGCTTTGGGCTTGGTTGATACTGATGTAGAAGAAGAAACTTTCTTCGTAGCTGATTTATCTATGGATTGACTCGAAAAAGGTTCTCCTTTCTTTAAGATAGTTTTGACCTTAGGAGTCTCAGCTATCTTTGATTCTTTGGAAGCTTCTTTAATTTTGGATTCTTTAGGAACTTCCTTGGAAACCTCTTTATCTCCCACCTTAGTGGTATTTTGCTCCTTTTTCTGAGAGCGTGTGAAGACAACGAAAGACTGGCTATTCATATCTTCTATAATTTCTTCGTATTCATCTTCTTCTTCTTGAATGGTACTCAAGAAATGATTATTACTTTCTCCTTCAGGATCTTCAACTTCAGGTTCAGATGTTCTAGAATCTGGCTCTTCCTCATCAACCTCGATGACTTCAACTTCATCATCACTTTCTTCAATGACATCACATTTTGAGTTAGTTGTGGGAGCTGCTTCAATAACAAGCCTCGTCGGAGGACCTGCAATCCTAGATTTGTTGGGAACGTAGCCTTTCCTTGGAATGTCTTTGTAAGGAGAGGGTTTACTACTCTGAGCAACTTGCTTTTTCAAAGCTAGCACATCATTAGCTAACTTAGTAAGTATAGCTTCTGAAGCATTGGGGTTTCTTGACTCTTTCCCTTGAGGGAAGTTTTCTTGAATTTTCCTGCCATGATTAAGTCATCCTCAATTTCTATGGCCAAGGATTGAGCAAAGTTCCAAAGTAGCCACTCTAGCCCTTCTCAGCTGATAGCACACTTCTGGTTGTTGTGCGTTAATAAAGAAACATTTTTGTCCATCAGGGATTGGTGAATCTTGGCAGGAACTTTATTCACCATTTTGTTGAATTTAGCCACAAATTCCTCATGGGTTTTGTTGGCTCTTTCTTCACCTGAGATAGTTGGGAAAGAAGAGCATGTTCATCTTCTTCCATTTTGAATCGATCTTCAAACTTAGTTTTCATATCATTCCAATTTGTAATGCATCCATTTGGCAGATGATGAAACCAATCTGCAACAACATCATGCAATGTTTTGATGAAGAGGCGAATAGCAACATCTTCATATTCCACAAAAAAACACATGCAGTAAAAAAAGGCAGAAATGTGGTCATCTGGTGATGTCTTCCCATCTCCATCAAACTTGGGAAGAATCTTCCTCGATCCTCGTGGGAGTTCATGTCGAGCTGGTAAGGCCAATGGGCCTATGGCATTTCCCCATGGTACATTGACTGCCATTTTGGGAAAGGTGGTATGCGAAGGTAAAACAACGTGAGCAAGGACAAGTGCTTGACTTGGTAGTGATTCCTTCCTTGCTTGCTCTTTCAGGACTTGATGCAAGGCTTGCAGATCTATGAGGTGTGTTCTTCTTTGGAGGAGATAACTTGAAACCAAACTTTCCTTGAAAGTCAAAAATGGGATCAGATCGACCTTTAGCTTTTTCTCCTCGCGTAAACCTCTTTCCTTCCAGTTTGAAATCTTTATTGTGAAGGGATCACTAGCATGTTTTGATCAGCTCTAGCCTTTTCTCTTCACTCTCTTTCTTGAGCTATTTGTGCCTAAATAACTCTAGCAACTCTCGTGGCTTTCTCTTCTTCATTATCTAGTACTTGATGCGGTGAGATGAAAATGATAGTTATTCGTGCACTTTTCCCAAATAGCTTTCCTCAAATCTGATGATATGTCTTCTTGAGTATCTACAAAAAAAAAGATTTGGTTGCAAGATAGGTGGGTTACCTGTAATAGTCATACAAATTATTACCTTGGTGGAAGAGGACCGCGTCGGTGAACAACGATCAACACGTGTCTAGGAGGTCTTCTAGCCACAAGTGTGGTGCTCTTCTTCTAAGGTCTTCAATGTAGATTTCTCTGTCAATGGCTCTATCAATAACCAAAAATTGCTGCAAACTTTCATGGTTTTCCCAAGCTACTATTTTCAAAGGTTGGTATAGAATGTCTCCTTGAAAATCTTCATCGGGCACAAGGTTTCGGTTGAAGAACTGGAGCTTGTGCAGAGGGGATAGTCATAAAGATTTAACCAAGCACTGGTTAACGATTCCTAATCCCCATGTAGAGTCACCAAAAATATTAGCATATGGATTTGCATGCATGCAAATGACATGCAATAGTGTGGGAATGAAGTCCCTCCTCAATGAAGGTGAGGCTTGCCTTTGAAAACCAAAACTATATTTACATCTGTACATTCAAAATTGTATGTGGGGGTGTTTTGGAACATCAATGGAAAGAAAAGTGAATGAGGGAGATGGAATGGAATGAAGGAAAGGAGTGGAATGGAATGAATTGAAAGAACATGCAAGAGTTAGGTAAAAATAGAGCCTAATATTGCACGAAGAGGAAAGATGAATAACTAACACAAATAAAATGGAGTTTGAGTTAGCTAAACAAGAATGTGTAAAAGGGAACACACATGAGCAAGTAGATAATCAGAGCTTGATCACTTGTGAACTAGAACAACAATTAATAACGTTGATGATAAGATCAAAGACAATATTTGCATGCAAGATTCAAACACTAACATCTAATGAACATAAGAACATCAAATGCTATAAGAGACAATGAATGGGACACAAAGTTCATATTTCATTAACTCCAAAATGTCTTCTCAAAAGAACACAAAGTTTCTTTCTTTGAAGTAAAGCTTGCATACAAAAGTATTTTCTTCTCCTCTCTCAAAGTCACCCTTTACAAATGAGCCCCTCACTTCCTTTTATAACCCAAAAGTTGGTTACAAAGTAGTTAGGGTTTTACATGATCATTAAATAAGGCACTTAAGTGACCTTTGACTTTTTCTAACCAACTTTATTAAAAACAACTAAAAATAGAAATCACTTAAGTTATCCACAGTTTCCCAAAAAAAATAACAACATCCTTTTCTTAAAAATCCACTTTTTAAAATATACAATAATAACCAGTGCCTTATCCATTGAAATGGGGTCCTTCTATCTCAAGCGTATGAGAAATGGACTCTCCCACTTCATTAGATACCAAGAAAATTATCTCCCTGAACCATCGGTGAAATTAGGATCTGTCACTTTTTCCAGTTGAAAGGATCTAAACCTTCCCAAAGTTTCAAACATCTTTTCTTCTTCTGGAGGTTCATTTGGTCAAGAATAGCCTCACAAAATACCTATAATTCAAGAATCCTACTTGGCATATCATTTAAATTAATAATCTTTGATTGAGCATTCTCAAATAAGTTCTTTAATTTGATGCACCGCTCCATTGAAACTGATGAGAAATTATTGGCGGAGTGTACATGTCCTTAAACAATTGTGAAAATTGCTCTTCCACTTGTTCCGATGAACACCTTTGATTATGCTCATTTACGAGGTTGCAAGGGATCTCAGCTATGAATTCTTGAATCAAGGCAAGTGAAGTGAAGGCTTCATTGCATATGCTCTCATAATGGATCATAGAATCCTCGAGAAGCGTCTTCCTTGATTTGAGATGTAGACACCAAAGAAAATGTGTCCCTCGATGTTCAAATTTGAGAATTCCTTCAATGGCTAAAACTGAGGATTCCATACTCATCATCTCCTGTAGAACTGGGCAATATCTCATCCAAATTTGATATATTAGAAACAAAAGTTTCCTTGAAAGAAAGAATTGGATCAAGATACGCACTGACATCTTCATGGAGCTTAACCATTGTTTTGATCATCCTTGGCCTAAAACGAGAATCTCTGAAAGCCAAGTTTTAGTGACATGGCCCAATGTGTTTATTTCTTTTGACAAATTGAGAGTTTCTTCATCAGGGGCAGCCACTGCATCAGGTATTGGGAAAGTGGATGATATGGGATTTATCAAATGTTGAACATATTCCACCAATTGATTCTTTTCGGCCTTGAGCTGAGAGTTCTGAGACTTATATTTCTCAAGTCTCTTTAGCACGATATCAATTGAATCTCGAGCCATCACCATGTCACTTTCTAATGTGGACCTCCCAAGTCCAAGTCTGGAAACTTCATAATCAGCAGGTGTCATGGCATCACGCTCCTTATCAACTTGTGGGATGGCAAGATCTGCAAATCTGTTTCCGTCATTATCCACCATTATTCGAGAAAGCACCTTAGGCTTCTTGGGAATGACATCATTTGAAAAGTTTGAAAAGGGCATCAAAATCAATGTCAATTTCCTTGACAACCCTCTTCCTTTTCTTAACCTCAGAATCAACCCAGGAAGGAGTATCATTCACTATTTCTACATACAAAATCCTAGAGCTCGAAGAAATATTCTCATTGTTCTCGACATCATGAGATCCTACAAGAATCCTATCCACGACCTCGATTTGAGGAGAAATAACCTCAATATCCACCTCCTGATCATTTGGGAGATTTTGGGAAATTTCTTCATGAACTGCATGCTCCAAAGTGTTTGATATTTGGACTACCTGCACCTGAGTGGATGCTTGTGCAAAGCATGGTTGAGGATCATTTGTCACGAGCTTCTGAGAACTATTAACAATGTGAGTAGAAGAATCTCTACTTGAAGTAGAAAATCTTGATACACTCTCTCTCCTTCACCGGGCTAGGGTCTTTAGATTTTTCTCCTCGTGGCACATTACTTGGTGAAGTGGATTTTGCAACCACTCCTTTCTTGCTTGTTGTGTATGATTGGATGGTATGGAGGTTGATCGAGAAGGGGCTTTGGTTGAATGAAGACCTCCTCGTGTTGGCAATTTTTGTGATCCTGAAGTATGATCTTGAATTGATTGTAACTTGGCAAGTTCTCTGTCATACCAAGATATGCTTCTTTCAAGAATCGGTTGATTCTTGCTATCAAGAGAAAATTCATCTCTTTTGGTCCAATCAATTCGAGGCAACGGGGTAAAAGCAACTGCATCATATGAGGGATCAATAACATCTTCATCATCATTTATGAATGAATCGGGAGGGTTCTTGATGTGAAAGGCCTTGATCTGAGCAAGTGTTAGGCGAGAAAACTCTCATCTTCTTACTTCATGTTCATCCAAACAGGCAGCCCAGAAATCTTCCATGGTAGGGTTATGTTGATACTTTGCTCCAAGAATCTTCTACATATATCCATTGATATCAAACTGGCTCTCTTCACATATGGATGAATTGTGATGAGAGCGAACTCTTTTTCCATGAGTTGTGCACTGAAAAGATTTGGACATTGGTATTCCCGATTTGGATTGGGAAATGAATTCTAAATGGTGCTTGTCACTGAGAAGACAATGAACTTGGAATAGTTGTCATGCAAGCTCCATTAATGCCCATCTGTCACTGACGTACTTAGGAAGCTTCCATGGAGTACCAACAAAGCCACTCACGTGAATGTAGGAAAAGGATGAAAATTGAATAAACCATGTTCCCCATTGGGAAATGACATTCATGGCTTCTTTAGAAAATATTTCCTCTGTATTCCGATTCAGTTCCAAATCACGTGAAGAAGGTGAATGCATCGTTGACTCTTCTAAAATGGTGAGAGCTATTTTTGAAACTTAGTTGTGGATAGTAATGGAAGACACTATTTGATGGCCCCATGACTCCTCTTGTTTCGAGTCCAGAAAATAGCTTTCTTCTTGCTACTACATAAGTCAGATACGATGTCATGTAGAAGCATCCAGTCATCTTAACTTCTATCAATTGTTTGTGAAGGGTATTACTGATGATGGTGGCCCAATCCACAAACTCTTTCTTGGCAAGGATGATATAGATAAACTGATACATCCATGGGTGGAAAATCCTAGCAGAGGTAAACCAAAAAACTTGACTTAGGAGAGTAATCATGTCCCCGATTTCTTCCACAAACTCAACGTGGTACAATTTCTTTGGGAAGCCGGTCAATTCGAGGCCTCTTGGTCACTAACCAATTGTTATTAACCATCTTGCTCCATCTCGGGGTTCTTCATCCCAAAATTCTTATGCTGACTGGTGAGTGATATCCACATTCTCAGGAAAGTCAGGTATGTTGAGCAATTCCTCAATGTGCTCTGGTGTGATTAAGAGGAAAGGCTCTGCGATTATCTTTAAAAATTCCTCACCTCTCAGGATCATAATGCTCCACACAAGTGATAACCAACTCTAGACACTTGCACCGAGACAGAAATGTTGCTACTTGAGGTAGACCACTATGGTAAAGCCTATCCGAGAATATGGTTTTGCCTTCAGTTTTCACCCGTTCACAAAATTGTTGCACATTGATGTGACCCAGATTTGTATCAGTGATATTGTCATATGTTGACTTAATGGAACTGGGAGGGATGATTCCTTGGAATTCATACTTGAGTGCGGACTTATTCGATTTCTCCACTGGCTTCCTCGATCTTCCTACGGATTTGTTAGATTTCTCGGCCATTATGAATTTCACAGAAGAATGACTTAGGCACACAAAACAATGCAAGCGGGGTCGGGTCTCAGTCTCCAAAACCCCGTCAATGCAAGAAAAATATGACTCACTTTAATATTATTATTATTATTATTATTATTATTAAAAATAATAATAATAATAACAATCCCAATTACAAATTTTTATTTTTTATTTTTAATAAATACAAATATATCGAGACTAAGCTCGAGTTCCAAATCTGGCTATACAATATATATATATATTTTAAATTAAAATCTCTCGATTTTATTTAATTTGCACCATTTAAATTTAATCTTTTTATTTAAATATTTCCTTTGTTCCTGATTTTAATGACCGCATAATTTGAGATTTACGTCTCATGTGCGATTTCTTTTGCGTCGATGCGTAATATACTTGCGAATCTTCTTGTAAATGCTTGCATTGATACACCTTGGAGAATGCGTTTTCATTGGTTATTTTCTTTTTCTTGTTTTTAAATGAATTTTCCCAATGCATGAAAATATGAATTTTTTTTCACTTTGACTTTTTTTGTCTTCTTCCTTGCATTGGCATTTTTTTGAGCTGATTTGGTGGATGCGTGGGTTTATTTTTGTCATCCGTGGGGAAGAGATTTATTATATATATATATGTTGTTTTTCTCTTCCTCTGGAATGCATGTGGGTTCTTGTTTTTTTCTTTTTATTTCCTTTATTTAAAAAAAAAAACTTACGTGTTTGCTTTTGCTTGTTTGATTGTCTTTTCTTTCTTTCCCACGCATTGAAATATGTTTTCCTTTGTTGTTTGGATTTGGTGAATACTCCTTGGACTCCTTGGGTTTGCGTAGAGATTAGCTTGGATGAGTTTTTTTAGCTTTTGTTTGCATGAAGGCATGGAAAACTTGATGCAAATTGTTTTGTGAAATGTTTTTGATCTTTTTTGCATGTGGAAACTTGTTTTTGTTTTGGTATTTTTGGACAAATGCATGGCATGTATGATTCTTTTTCTCTTTTTTGGTTGTGTAAGATAAGTTCTTTGGATTGTTCTTCTTGGCAATTTGCTTTTCCTTTAAAAAATGTGGCTGTTCTTTTTGGTTGCCCCCTTAACTATACTGGAGATTTCTTTTTGACTGTGGAAAAATGATTTGGTTTGGACTATCCTCTACTCCTGCGTAGTGTTTTGGGACTAGTTTTATCCTTTGCTATGGCCTTTGCTTGCCTTTCTTATGTATTTCTCCTTCACAATGGCATTCACAGACTAGTATTGTTTGATGGATGTGATAAAAATATTATTATGTTTCTTAGAAGAAATAAGAAGCAATTTAGAAAGCTTCGCACGACTCTTTCCAATGAGTTCGACGGAGGAATTTATGAGGGTTAACCCAACTTCCCCTCTTCCCGGGTAGTGGAATTAATTGCGGGGAAATGGGGAAAGCAACGACCAATTGCCAACGGAAATGGAAAGTGGGTTGACAATCCCCATTTAATTTCCCCATGTGGGAAATCGGGAGATTTTTTGCCCGTTTGCCAATTTATTAATTTGGCAATCGGGAGAAGAAATCCCACAAGTGGGGATTTAAAAATTTTGCCAGAAAGGGGAAATCCGGGCCTGGAAGCCAATTTGGCATCCCCGGCAATGGGAAGTGGAAGCTTATTTTTCCCGGAAAAAACTTGTTGAATGAATTTTAATTAATATTTATTTAATTAAATACTCCAAAGTTATTAAAAATTAATTTTATTAAACAAAGAGTAATTAATTAATATTTAACAATTAATATTTAGACTTTGAGACGGGAGGAGTTCTCGCCGAAATGGACGAAACAAAAACCGAATGATAAAAAAATGAGACGGTCATGATGATGAGAGTGACTCCACCTTCTTATAGGAGATTAGATAAATTAGGGAGAAAGTTGTATGTTAGATAATCGAGAGACTCGAGGACTGATAACACCCTAAAACAATAAAAATACCCCATAAACATCTATGGAGTCTTAACCCAAGTCTCCTCATAGGAAGTTGCTAAGTAACAAAGACTAACTACTTGTGTTCTTGAGCTAGGAGAATTCACCATTTACCCCGTAATGAATAATTCCAAGTCTCTTGAGTCTCCCATGTAGCCACCTCATAAATCTCTTGTCCCTCCAATGCAATCTCACATGGGGAGTGATCGTGAACCTCGCTAGTTCGAATCAAGAAAAATATCATTTTATTTTATAGGTATTATGTTAGCACATGCTTCAAAATCCTCTCTTGGTCATGTGCTCTAGTGGGTTTAGGATATCATCAAGAGTAAATGCTCTAATGGTTGAGATATCCCTTGAGATTTGGAAACTCACACCCACTCCCCGGAAGGCTAAAATGACTTATTGGATCATGAACAATGCTTCGGGTCACATTTCATCGAGTTTTCTTTCCCAAGGGTGGATAAGGATGAATCTTAAATGTAGATAACTGATTATGAAATGTCCTAGTATTCTCTTGGAGAGTTAGCTCTAAAGGATATATCCACAACTTCGAGCAAACATCTCGCTAAATTGGTTTTCCGAAAAGGAAAGTGAGAAAATCGAGAAAAATTACATAGTCAAGTACACACATTAACTTCGTATGTCCAAAAAATATTGGAGCACAAGCTCATCCTCTTTCCCTTTCCAAATCAATTAATCCCTAAGTAAGTTTGACCCGCACACTCTTCAAGAATTCTAACGGCTTGGAAAAATGGGAAAAATGACTCAGTCATGGATTTATTCCATTATACAAAAGGGTTGTGAAATTATTTTTGAAATAATCATAATATATAAGCTCACTACTTTTTCAACAGAGAAGGTGCAAGATGTCTTCTCCACCAAGAAAAATCCCAACCATTAGAATGAGATTTTACCACCCATTTGAGAGATGAGCTCTCTGAGATACCAAGTTGTTACTTGAGAAAAAGGTGTTTTTGAGCTTAAAAGATAATTGTTCTTACACATGGTTGAGGATAATCAAATGTAAAATGACAACCCTCGCTAAGGTTATTGAATATTTCTGTATCATCTGGAATTGAGGATGAGAGGTCAACGAATAAGTTAATGACCATCTTAGCGAGAATGAGGTGTCCTTCATTGCACTATGAGTTTGTGTCACTTTGGATGAACTCTAAGAACATTTTTCAAACATTTTAAGAGGATAACTATCTCGATCCATGATCCTATGGAGATGAACTCATGAATAATTTAGCTCAAATAAGAGGATCTATTTATGACGTAGCTCGAGAAGATCCCAAAGTGGCTCAAACATTATAAGATAATTTAAGGGGAACCCAATCACTAGCTTGACATCATCAACAACACCATCATCCCTCACATTGGGAACTTTCAGAGGCGGTGCTCATTCAATTCGATAATGGAAATTCAAAGGATCTCTCCAATACGGTGTATCAAAGGATCTTCATCTTCGCGTGCTCCATCTATTGATTGATGTTTTTCTCCTTTTACTTTTTTCCTCTCTCATTATGTCATGTAATAATAAATTTTTCCAAAAGGTAACTTAAGTGGTTTCTAATTCTTCATTGGGAAAAGCACTTTTTCTAAAAAGTAACTTAAGTGACTTCCTTTCCACTTTTGTAAAATCACTTTTCTTAAAATAAGGAAAAGTGTCTTATTCTGGAAAGGAATGTGAATAGTCATGTAGGAATACAAAAGGTCATTTGTTTTGGGCTATATATTGAGGCCTCTTCTCTATTGTAAAGGGTCGTGGTTTTTCTCCTTCTATAGCATACTACATTCTTCCATTCTCATCTAAGTAATTTTTCCTCCATTCTCTCTCTCTCACTCAGCCTAGATGTATGTGATTTTGTAAGGAAAAAAGGGATTTGTACCTATTGACAATGGAATGAAAATCAGCCTTTGAACTTTGTGTCAATCTCTATTTTTGTTTCATGTTCTTTACATAAGTTGTGTATGTTTGTCTATGTCTTCTAATTAAAATGGAAAGATATATGAGTTTTAGTTAGTGAAATATGGGTTCATCTCACTAATGCAATTCCTTCCTGTTGTTATCCTCCACTCACTCACCAATATATTCCCCTCACTCTTTGATATCGTTTCAGCTTATGGAAGAGGTGTTTCGCACATTCCCATTCTATGAACAATTTGAGAGTTAGTTTAGTGTATAGTTTTCCAAATTTCAATAAATGGGAGTCACCCCATCTTGAAGTGGAGGGACTCAACCTTGGGAGTGTTGATGAAATCCCCTTTTTCCTTGACAAAATATTTTTCCAACAAGTCTTGACCATATTGGACATTCCCAATCATGGGGAAAATTCTTGAAATTTCAAACATTTTCATAATAATTCATGAATTTATAAACTTTGGATTCAATTTCAGACATAGGTTACACAATGAAGAGAATTATATAGGGAGCATGAATATTTCATCCCTTCTCAACTACATTATTTAGGCATAGTTGCGTAATAACATGGTTTGGGGTACGAGACTTCTTCTCCTATGCATTATTCTAGAATCCCTACACTCGGTGTTAATTATACAACACATAATGGGGAAATGATACATCCATTCCTTTTTTACTATGTGGTTTATTTACAAAATTTCAACCTAGATGCATCTGCAACAATGTGGTCTGCGTGGGGGTTGTGGAAGGTATTAAAGAAGCTAAGTTCTTCGTATGTAGTCCTTCCTCTCCTCTTTCAAATTTAAAGGGGAAGATATCGGGTTACCAAACATTCTAATACACATTGTTCTCTCTTAATGAGGTATTTTGGTTCCTCTCTCTTTTTTATGTTGTGTTGCATGCGCTTAACACTCTAATTTATATTTTGGAACAATTGGGGATTGATCACCCCCAATCCTTTGACATTTCAACAATAACTCTAAATCTCAAAAGTACAATAAGAACGAGAGCTCCTCCCTCCATAATATGAACATGTGTATTCCTTCCAAGTTTTGTGTATCTTTTACTTTACTTTATGCAAGTTCAAAATTTACAAGTATTATTTATACTTTGAGTTACAATTCAATTTATATCATAGACATTGACTATACTTTGTATTGTAGGTTTCACCATGGAGTGTGCCAACACTAGAGTACATCATAAGAAAATATCGAGAAAAGAAAAAGTGTGTGACCAAACTCTGGTATGTTCTCTTTAAGGGTGTAATTTTCAATTACATACTTGAAGAAGGTGCAAATGTAGACACTCATTTTGGTAATGTATCCTTTGTTAATGACAAGTTTGGCTATGCTCCCTTATTAATACAACTGCTCACATTTTAAGTCTAATCAATACATCTCACTCTATCTTTCTTAAATTTGGTCATTTCTACACTCTGGTTTGTCGTAAACTCAAGAATTATTAATTAAGAAAAGTATTAAATCATTTTTGTGCATCATTCTAGAACCGGCTGTTGGTTTCACATTACAAACTCCATGTCTAAAACTATACAATTTGGTTAGCATAAATTGTATGGCCTCAATCAACTTCTACTAGCTTACCCCTTTATCTCTCCCAACTTTGATTTCAATTTGAATATATTAACTACATCATGTTATCTTCTTATGTTCAGTCATATAATAATATTTCACCTATTAAATTATATATAAGAAATTCAATATCACTTTATAACTCACATATCACTTTCATTAGATCCAATTGCAAATATCAATCTAAAAGAACTCAAGGCTCTCCTATATCTTTCTAAATTAATTGAACATTATTTAGAATAAACATTACTACAATTATGAATCACTCAACCAGGCCAAAGAGTCTAGCTTCCTCCATTTCCAAGCATGAAAAATTCCTAAATCCATGTCTCAAAGAAGCAAAGTCACTCCAAGCATTATCTAATGTTCTTAAGGGAAAAAAGGGTTTACTCACAAAAATAAAACACACTACAACCACATTGGGTACATGTATTTACTCTATAGTTATTCCACTATCTTAATGTCAAGAGGCATGGGGAATTCATAAGGGGTTGGCATATATTGCATTAATGCTTGCACATGCACCTAGGAGAGCTACATGAGGCTTGATCTCACTTGAGAGCATGTAATGCAACACTTGGATTGGTTTGGCAAGGGTTGACTGCCAAGGGTAGTCCATCCTCACCACACACATGATTTCTCCCTTTTTTATCTAATTCTTTGATGAAGGGTATTATAGGAATCTAGAGTTTCCACTTTGTTTTGGGTCATTACAAGTTCTACGAACAAGAGAAACATGCAACAAAGCACATTTCTAGGAAAGTAAAGAAAACATAAATTTCCAAAAGTTGACTACATAAGGGTCGAAAATCATACGTCAATTAGGACCATACAAAATAAGGTCATGAACATACATTAGTTGTATGGTCCTTCTCTAGGTATTTTCCAGCCTTCAGGTCTCGAAACTAAGCATCTCCAAACCTCGTTCAACTTGTCTCCACATCTATATCTCATTCATTCTAATATATATCTAAGTCTTCATCTCCTCTTGTGTATTTGAGTTGTCGTCTTATCATTTATCATTGTTACAAGTATCAATTCATTATTATAACTATGCATGGTTAATTAAATTAGAATAATCTCATGTAATGAAACCTTACATATTATATATTGTTTTATATAACATTTACATTCATACAATTTTACGGTGTAAACAACGAAAAATCGGTAGTGGTCCAGCCATATGAAGTATGTAAATTATATTGAATAGTAAGAGGCACCATGGTGCCCAACCCTAGAGGAGGATATTCTATTGGATATAGTGTCTTAGCCTTTTCATTGATGTCAAGTGTCACATTGATGTCAAAGGGTGTCAAGGTTTTCATTGATGTCTTCTATGAGGTTCCATTCATAATCAAGCTTGAAGGTTGATTGGTAGTGTCCAATATTGTTTTCATGTCATGGTGTCTAGGTATAGCATGCTTAGGGTGATGTGTCAATGATGTTAGGGTGTCTACAAGGTGATCAAAAGGTCAGGTTCTTGGGAGTCATGTGTTGATTCAAGCCTAACTAGGCCTAGTCCTAGATTTAGTACTAAGTAGATGGTATGGTGGAATGGAGTATGATGCAGGAAAAGAAATTTTTTAACATGTAAGGATTATGTTGAGGTTGTATAACAGGTATTGGAGGTGTCAAAGGTCATATTTCAATTGTATAGTGCAAGTAAAAGGACCTTTTAAGTAAGTTTATTAAGATGTAAGGCAAGGTAGACATGGGAAAACCATGGTGCATGGTGAGTTGAAGGTATGATCAAGAATGAATAGGTGTGTAGGAGGTTGTTGCAGAGGTATATGCCAATTTTTAGGTCAAAAAGTTGAAGGAATTGCAAGAAAAGTCGGTTTTGGTTCTACCGAGCTCTTAGAATGTTATTCTCAACTCGATAGGTCAAGTTTGGAGTGCTCATTTGCTCATAAAATATTTTTATGGAGTCATAATATTTTCACCATAATTGATTCATATAACTAAGAAACTTTTACAGTTGGAATGAGGTTAAATGATGTCCTAGTATTTATGAACGATTGCTAAGAAGGCAAGGTGGTCTAAACCCTCCCCAAAATCCTAGTTTCAGAGTGATATGAGAAATATGCATGGTATGGTCATGAAATGATATGGAAATTCTAATGTTATGATTCATTCTTGTAGAGGATTATCTAGTGCTCCTTTAGGTGGTATTTTCATGTTTCAAGTCACCGACAAGATGAGAAAACATTTATTTTGAAGAGATTTGCAGCTACTGAGGTTGTGTTGTAGGATTCATGATGAAAAGTCAATAATTTTAGATACCTTGGTAGGTTTGATAAATATCCATGAAATTTTCTATGCATATACAGAGAGAAATTTGGTTTAATAGCTCTTCTAAGTTTCCCTATTGCTTGAGGGCTAGAGTGGGCAAAGCAGGTCTTGTGGTTTGAGGTGTGCTTTGACGAAAATGCATGTTGAAGCAATGTTTTATGGACTTGGATTTCTATTAGAGGCATGTCATGAAGTGTTTGAGTGATTGGTTTGATCAGATGAGGTGATTTTATGTTGAAGTACTCTTGGCCTAATTAGCCCTATTAGGCCTACCGAGAAGGTCGAGTTGGATCAGGTGTGCTAGTGTGTATTCCTCTTTATGACATATACATTTAAGTAACTGAGAAAGTGTATCAGGGTTCCATTGGTGTGTTTAAAGTGGTGGTTTAACTTGGAAGTGGATTTGGAGGTGTTTATGCATGATTAGCTCAAGACTGGTTCTTGAGTCCTTGAAGTTGAATTGAGTAGTTTTGGAGATGGGCTGTTTGAATGCCTTGTGTCCTATTTTGGAGGTTGAAGTGATTTGTATCGGTGAGCTATAGAAGGAAGATGGTTCACTCTCATAGGATCAGGTGGCACATGGATCATGTTTTGTTTCCCCAATGGTCAATCATGTACTACAAATATTAAAATTCAAGTGTCAATTTTTGTGTTAGGGCCTATATCTTACATTACATAAAATAAATCACAACTACTTTTTCATTAATAGAAAATTTTTGTATGATATCATCATTGTTAAATATAGAAACATTCCTAGCTTTCCAAAAGTGAAATAAATTGTATCTTTAATAATGTTTCATAAATAAGCTACATTAGAAGGCCAATCGAGTAATCTTTGAAGAAACTAATTTACTAAATAAAGGCTCATGATGAAAGGGATAGAATAAATAATTGATCAATCAATTAGGAAACTAGGAATGGGGTCATGATGAAAATAAATGTTTAAAAGTCTTAGGATGAGAAAACAAGAAACATTTAGGATTTGAGACCTTAATGTGTTTTGAGTCTCTCACACGAGAGAGGAAGGCCTTGGTAAATAAATCACTATAAAAATGCATAATCTAGACTCAAGTTTAGACTTCCAAACCCGATCAAGGTGAAAAACACACATTTTGGGAGAGGAATTCAAAACTGACATGAATTGAGATAGTCATGGGAAGGCAAGAATGGGCTCATTAATTGGTAATGCATACCTAAATTGTAATGTTCAAAGGTTATGTCAACATTCCATCTCCAATCATGCCACCACATAACCATGGGTTGTATGACCATATTACAAAGCATGAAATCTAACATAATCTCCTAAATTTCACCTGAATTTTGAGCACATAAGGAAAATCAAAGTTTGCAAGATTTAACTTCCTCTTGAGCTCCTACCAAGGATTCTAATTTCTTAATGATATAAGGTCTCGAATCGTGGATATCCCTTTTCAAACAATCGAGAGCTTTAATACCCGATTATTCAATAAGGGGAATGTCATTACCAATCAAAATTGGTGACCACCAGATGTTGTGATCATTAAAAGACAACCTTGATCTGAAACCATAATTAACCCATTTGTGAAAGGGCTTGAAAAGTTTGAAAGCTTTCCAAATACAAGATTAACATCAAATCTTCAACCGTGTGATCGGAGATGAGGTGATAAGCATGATATATAATCAAATATTTTTCCAACACATTTTTTTCATGATCCACACCATAAGAAATACAATTTTTAAGCAATATTTTCCATGCTTCATTAATTTCAATAGCTTTCATGACCCACTTAGCACATAAGGCGGTGTTTTGTCAATAACATCAATAATGCACATGCCACATTTTTAATGAGACAAATAATAGACATCAAAAACAACTTGATGGAAGCCTCGACTTGTCAGACGTTAGCCCAAAAATGTCACTAACTTGGTCATTTTGTTGAAAAAGGCTTTGGATGGACACCAACAGGAAGAGTTGTAAACATGAGTGGGAACAAGAATGTTAGTGCACACATGAAATTTACCAACTAGAGAAAGTGGCTTTGAGATCCAAAAAGAAATTTATTTTTTCAACCCTACCAATCGAAGTGTTATCAAAAGTAAATGAGATCCCCAAGAATTTGAATTTCTCTCCTCTAGTAATTAATGTCCAAGAGTAAGGTTTTAACCAATCTAGGGCGGGCCATGAACTTTGTTTATAACCCAAAGTTTTGGACCATGAAGGTTGGAGCCAAGGATTTGCTGAAAATATCAATGCAAAACATGCTTTTATTGAGATTTTCCTCAATTTTTAGTAAGTGTAAGAAAAGAATAATCAACAATGTGTCCATTAATAAGTCAGGGTAGACCAACTGGGAGATAAATTCCTCTAATGTGACATTGTTCAAATTTTTTGAGAAAGAGGGTAGCCACGTGCTTCCACCGTGAGCACAAACAAAGTGCGAACGAAAAGAAATCCTCATTTAATGGAATGAAAAAGGCCAAAAGAATAAGATTTATAACCGTAAATGATAAGAAAAGCCGAGGCCCTTGAGAGGAAAATCTTAAAACCCTTGATAATGAAATCCTTTAAACCCAAAGTAATATTCAAATTAATCCGAGAGTAGATTTTTATGGCATGGATGCTAAGATAAAACATTAACGTGGGAAAATCTAAAGAAGAGGGTTTCATTAAACCATCCCAATGTCCCCTTTGGTTTCATTCACCTAAAGTGTCGATCTCATTTTGGTACATTGTGATTACCCATGAAACTTATTTAGAGTCATTAATCAAATTAAAAATGATTTAATTGAAATGATATGATCATGGACATTGTGTATTGTATCCAATTCTCATTCTAGATACTTCTACATATTTTACATAACAATCATGAAACTCCATGTCATCTCGAACCAAAGATTATGTGTAAAGTAAATATAACATTCAAACTTAGCTAAGTGACATCTATTTTTAGGCATAAATGCACTTCCATGGCAGCATTCTACCTAAATGTTTCCTGTCTCCTAGGGATGTTGCTCTATAATTTTTAATTAAGATATTTTCCCTTTCGTAAGACTTTTTACTCTCTATTTTCCAAAATTTCTTCTCTCTTTCTTCTTTTTTCCAAAATTCATTCTCTCTTTTATTCTTTAAGTGTCTCTACAAAAGACGATAAATCAATCAAAATGATGTTGTAATTTTGAGAAAAAAATTACAATGAAAATGTTATCCAATTTCGCCCCTCGGGAGAAATTGGACAAACAAGAACTTACACACAGCGAAAATGGAGGAGTTGATTCAGTCATGGGAGCTTGCATTTCGAGGTTGGTCGAGAAAGGAACAGTAGAAAATTGCAAAGAATTTCGGGAAAGGAGAAGCTCCAAAGTAAAAAAATTCAGACTTTGGAGGTGGCACGTTTGACATTTCGAGAGATTTTGGTGGGCAAAAAGGATCAACAAAGTCTCGAAATCCTAAAGTCCGAAACTCCAAAAGTCTAAAATTTAATTTCGGGTTTGTGGGTTTGGAGTTCTCGATGGCCAAAGATGGAAAAAGGAAAATGTTTCAAAACCCGAAACTCGAAAGTCCGAAAATTCGAACGCGTTCGTGTTTCTGTGGTTTCGGAGTTCTCGCAACCAAAGTTGGGAAAAAGGTTCAAAGTTTTGGAAGTTTGGAACCCCAAAACGCAAAAATCACAACTCAATCTCTCGAAACTAAAATGTCTGAAAGTCCAAATTTTGGGATTTCGGAGGTTGCATGCATTTCGGACTTTGAAAAGATAGAGTCAATAGTTCGCCATTTTTGTAGAATGACACCTCGACCTTCAGATGGCCATAACTTTTGACTAGGAGCTCGGATTTGCACAAGAAATAACTTTTGGAAAGCTCTCAACGATCTGCTACACAACTATGACTGGATATCTTAAAATTAGTGAGACTAAGTTATTAAAAATGAAAATAAAATTCTCCATTTCGGAAGGGGTCCTGTGTTTCTCACCTACCACAATAATGAAGGTATGGGTTCCTTTCTTTCCCAACAAGAAAGAGTACATGGAGGCATGGGTTTTGTGGGAACCCATCATTGTTGAAGGTGAATTTAATGCATTCTAGGGTGGTTGGAGCAAGAATTTGAATTCTTCTCATCTTCTTCTCTCATTCTTCCTATATATTGTAAGGAGGGGAATTTTTCAAAAGGTTGGATAATTTTGCTTTGCACCTCCCTTCTTCTCTTTGTCTGTAAGTGATCTTGTGGAGTTCAAACCTCCCATTAAAATTGTAATGCAATTTTTGTCTCTTGGCCATTGTAATGCACTGTATCAAATCTTTGGAGTAATAAGATAAGTTTGTGGATGATTTCAACCCTCTCTTGTGTTCATTGCATTCTCCTGATCTCTCATTGCAATTTTGGTTAATTGTGCAAGGTGGTTGTTGTAGAAACCAATTTTTAGTATAGTGCCCCTCCGTCATCTCATGTTCATGCAATTTCCCCTCTCGCCTTTATTTTTCTTAAATTTCAATAAATCTCATCCATCTATTCACCCAAATTTAATTAATTATTAAATGGGATCCATATAAACCCATTTAATAATTGAATTTTGGCATCTCTCACATTTTATTCAATTTATGGGTATTAATATACCCATCTGACACTCCACTCTTAATTTCAAATGTAATCTATTATCTCACTTGAATATGTCAATCATGTTCCCCACTCCATCTAATAAGTCAAACCATGGGCCCCATGTGATCACATCATGTCTCTTAACTCAGGTTACTCTACCCAACCTCGATTACTCGTTAACCCCAATCTAACCTCACCTCCAAGCTATAAATATGGGTTTTCCCCCTCTTTTAAGAAAGGGGCTGGACCTGAAAACACGAAAATAGTTGGACCCCGAAGGACTGGACCCGAAAAACCTAGAAGGAGAGACTGACCTAGGCCCAAAGAGGAGTAGAAAGAGCTTAATTAAGTTCTGCAAGTTTGAAGGAGAAATCTTTGCCATTATTTTTATCCTGCCATCTTGATGCCCATTTCATCTCCATATCAGAACACAAGCTAAGTCCCCTCATCATTTTAGTTACTTGTCATTTTATATTCCATTATTTCTACATGATAACTATTGTTCATGATCTATTATTATCTTGTTTGACATGGGGGTTGACATCCTCCAAGGGAGTTAAAATCCTCTTGGAATCGGCATTGTCCAGGAAACCCCCGCATATTGTTATCTAATCTCATTTGTTTCAGTTTTGCAAATCTATCTTCTTTATATCACACATCTATCTTCTTTGTGCCCAGATCCACATCTGCATCTAAGGTCCTAAGCCCTCCATCATTCGATTTGTTGGTGACTTCCAAGATTATCAACTTTCACCCACACAAGAACAAAGTTTCTTGTACAACATTTGGCACGCCCAGTGGGACCATATCCAAGTTCTAGTCATGTTTCATTTCTCTCACCTAAATACAGGTGTCCTATGTATAATGAGCTTGTTTTGTTTTATATTATTGTAAGTATGACATCGCGTCAATCTAGATATATGTTCTGTAGTTTTCATTTGTAGACTCACCCGCTTGCAGGATCTTTGGTACTATCTTTGTCCATGTGTTGTGATGCGTACATGTAGTCATTTATGTCGCCATTAAGGTACGTCAATTTTTCATTTGAAAATATCTGTTATTGATTTGTTTATAATAAGCGTAAAATTTTATTTTTATTGCTCTTAATTAAAAACAACAACAACAATAATAATAAAATATAAATAACAATAATAATAATAATAATAAAAAAAAGACTAGATCATCTTACCCTACCCTACACTATCACATATACACATTACTCCCCATCCCCTAACCGACCTACCCTTCTCCTCACCAAGCCCACTCATTCCCTCCACTCCTCACGATCCACATGACTCCCACCGACTTCACCCACCATCCACCTTGCTCCACTCTGTCCCCACGTAGGCCAACCTCTCTCCATTCGACTCCTCCACTCAACCACTCCCACCGAATCCTCCCACCAAATTCTCCCACCATTTGCCTTGCTCCACCCTATCCCCACACGGACCAAGATCTCTCCCGAGTTCCGCATCTCCCTCTCCCACGTCCCATATCCACCTAGCTCGGTTCTACTTGACTACCTACCAACACAAGCTTCCCCCACGGTGCTCATCCACACACTCGGCTCATCATCCTCCTCTTCTCGAGCTCTATCCTCCATACTCCTCACCACTCCACTCGAATTCCATCTCCACCAAGTTCCTTCTCCTCTCCCCTGGCCACTCGGCACGGTCAATCTGCTCCCACCTCAAACTCGGCTCCCCACATCCCTCTCCACACGACACCCGCCTCAACCCTCCAACCCACCATTCCCATCTCCAACACCACATCTTATTCTATCACGAGCTATCTCCCATCCACTCCACATGACCCTCTCCCGACCATCTACCTCACATGCAGATTGACCAACCAATTTGTAATATAGACCTAGAATTGTAAACTATCTATGCCCGTTAAAATTCACTCACGCTTAGCTCCTCCCAAAATTTAGGCTGTAAATTGTATATATATATATATGGTCATAGTATGAAGGGCGTAAGGTTTTCAAAACTTACTGAATGTATAATTGTTTTATAAACAATCCTAAGCATATACCTATGCTGACCCACCTTCCACTTATTTCCAGTCATGAATTGAAACATACCAAGCTTTGTAAGTAGCATTTGTACAATCTTTTTTTGTAGTGATCGGCTTATAATTCTATACACGTGTCTAAAGACAATATCCAATTAAATATTTCTCCTTTAGATTTTATGTGATTCTCATTATGATATCTAACATGTGAAAAGACATGGCCATGTGCAGTATGACCCACTGATCCATTCTTTCTCTCATCGACCAACCACTCCATTTCCATTATACTTCGACCAACCGACCTAACCCACCGACCCATTGAACAACTTGTTTGACTTTTGTTGTTTATAGTTTGTTTTCTTTATAGATCAAACAAAAGACAAGTATCGTTCATAGTTTTGAATTTCATATCAATCATCGTTTATTGTATCATTATTTTCATTTCCAATCACTTCAAGTATTTTGTGATTTTTATTATTCCCTAGGTTATTTTCTAATTTATAGTTTACTAGTTTTTGTATCTTAATTACTATGATTTTGTTAATTAATTAGATTAATTATTTTTACGACAACATTGTTTGTAAAAAATATTTACGACACTTATATCATTTTTCTTAATCACATCAGCTAATTACATTTCTTTTCTTTTGCAGGTAATGTAAACAACCTTGCGACCAAAAAAACTAATAATTTTGTCAAAGACTAATATTTAAATCAAACACATCGCACAAAACATTTTCGTAACCCCCAAATCGAAACGGTGCAATTTAGGGTACCCGGATGTTCCAGACAGTGAGTGGCACTTTTAAAATACATCACTATCACACACACTTAAATAACCAGCAAAAGTGTTCTCCAAGTTTTACTCGGACTTATCTATTTTCCTCTTCTGCATTGTACTTTATCTTTTATGACTAATTGTGCCTTTGAACGTAACATTTCAAATTTGGTCTAAAATGAACCCCATGCATCCTGCTTTGCTCACATAGCCTAAATAAGGGGTCTAACCTTCTGCATTTCACTTATCACACATTTCCGAGACCGCACAAAAAATCAACACATCAAAATACTCCTCTCACCTAGTTAATTGATTGGGATTTGAACACCCAACAAACAACTATCTTAAACATTTCCTAGCCAAAACTACTCAAACCAGCCTTAGACTTCCATTTTTAGGCACCTTCATTATCTATTTTACATTTTTTTACATCTCATAATTAATCATGATGATAAAAAAATATGTTGCTTGATTTTTTTGTCAACAAAATACATAAATAAATGTTTCTCTATTTCACACCTATTGTCGCTCTCTCTCAAATCAAAATAAAACAACAATTTCCTCCACCCAATAAAGTTACTTCCTCTAACAACCTCACCCAACAAGATTCTAAACTCAAAACCACGCCTTCAGTTACTCAACCTCCAGTCTCCATGACCTCGCTTCCTGAGAACCATGTCATGCACAATTATCCTTGTCTTAAAACTAACCCTCATATCCCTTATCAATCTAATCTTCCTAAACCGACCACACCACCATCTCCCACTCCTCTAGAGACACTCGAGCCTCCTCCTAACCCCATATATGACTTATTACTCCAAAATCCCCTACAATCTCTCAATCCTCCCAATCTCCTAAATTGGTGGATCACATTCCACCCACATCCCATTTTGTCAAATCCATTCCATCTCTTATTAATATGCATGTCCATCCATGTCAATCTCTTCATACCGCATTCCTACCCATCTTATGTCCCAACTGTCTCAACCTCTTAACATTCACATCCCCACTTATCATTTACCACAACAACCTACCCAATTTCAACAAATAAATCATGTGCTATTGTTCAAAGTCAACCTATGCAACAATCTCAACCCATGACACATGTTAATCCTTACCAAACAACTCCCCAAACACCCACACATCCGTAAATTAATCAATTGTCTTATCAAACCATTCCGCAAACATCCTATCCACAAACTTATCAACCACCTTATCAAACGATTCCCCAAACATACCCTTCGCCTTATCAAACTACGTTTCAAACCACACAACCAATCCAATCTCAACCTAACATTGTGTCAAATGATCCTATTCACACCTTAATGAATCGGTTGGCCAATTTAGAAACCGTTACCTTGGCACCTAAGAACACCTTATCCTATGAACACATTTGTAATGAACCAATTCATCCATTGGTTCCAATCAAACCCTACCCTCCTCATTGGAAAATTCCTGCATTTACTAAGTTCAACAACAAGGAAGATCCCCAACAACATCTCCTCGCATTTAAACATGCATGTTTTCTTATTGCGCATGATCACAATCTACTTCTTCGCACTTTCCCCATGTCTTTGTCCGTCTGGGTTGGACTGGTACAATAGTATCCCACAACATTCCATATTCTCCTTCACTCAACTTGCACAGTTGTTCTTAGAACACTTTTCAATCAATATCACACGCAAAACCACTATTGCTGACCTATACACCATTCGATAGTTTGAAGATGAGTCCATCGCCGACTTCGTCGCATGATGGCATGGTGTTATAAACCAATTGTCCTTCACTCTTCCGCAAAACGAACTTGTCGATTTATTCTTGTGTTCATGTGTAAAACATATATCTTCTACTTTGTAAATCCAATCATTTTGAACCTTTGACGAAGCTTTCACAATGGCTCACAAACTCAAAACCCATGCCATTGAGTAAGGTTATCTTAAACTCAGATCGACTAAACCTAAAGTTGAATCTACCAAACCATTCACACATAACGAAAAATTTAAGGGTGCGGCCAACACTATGGTCATTAAACCTCATCCCCATATACATCAAGCACATGGTCTCAACAATGATCCCCTCAATCAACAGCCAACTACACTCCCTTAGGAGAATCATATAGCTCTGTGTTTGACAAATTGATGACCATAAACTCCATCCAACTTCCTCCCATACGACCCGTGGACAACTCGCAAGCCAAGCCTATTTGGTATCACAAATCCCACTATTGTAAATATCATCGAGTCAAAGGTCACGACATTGAGAAATTTTGTTCCTTCAAAGATCGTGTCTAATAACTCTTAAATCAAGGGGATATCCAAATCGATAGCTCCACTGCGCAAAACTAATCAACCACCAACAAATCAAGCCACACTCTTTACATCTCAACTGTCGAATGCTTACACCATTAACACTGTCAATCAAGATCCCATCTTATCACTAACTTTGCATGTTCCTACAATGGACATTATTCCCATCCCTTATGTGGAACCTGTCACACCTACATCAACTTTTACTACTTGTGTTGAACCTGCACCTTCTCCTATCCTTATCACATCCACATCAAATTTGACTATACCATCCACTTCCTCCACTTCAAACACACCCCAATCTACCACATTAGATTCATCCTTAGCACCTATTTCAGCCCCAATGATATCCACACATATCCCTACATCTATCACATCTATTCCTTCACCCACATCTCGCCTCAAACACACTTGTTACTATACCTATATTACAAAAACCATCCCAACTAAACTCGGTTCTACTACATGTAGCTATGTAGCCCCACCTTCAACATCAACCCCATTAGCAAACATATTGTTATTACCCCTCGAAACATTTATAAAATGACCAATCCCATATATTTCTACACTGGAAAATACTCCTACATTTGTTGCATTACCTATAATGTCTACTCCATCGAGTTATCACATCACCCACATCTCAAAATATCCCAAATATGCCTACATCTCTATCTATCCCACCTACCCCTATATCTATCATATCAACAAATCCACCTATCCCTACCTTGACATATGTACCTATATCCTTGCCCATGGCCACATCACCCATTTTATCCCAATATTCTTTACCTAATCCTTCTATCACACCAACCAAATCCTCTCGATTTGCAACCCTATCAAAGATACCCTTTGAAACATCTACTGAACCAACACATCCACCTAAATCAAATAAATATGGTTCTCCCTCTACAAAATCAACTCTTTCCATGCCAAAACCAAAACAATCCACATCTCACATAGATATCATTAATCGCATCATATAAACACCTATTTCTCCATTAACATCCTTGTCTTGTTTTAGGACATTTTCTCCATTAATAACCACACCACCACTGTCAGATCCTCCAGTTGAAATTATTATCATCCTGCTTAGAGGTAAATCTTCTTGGTTGAAGTCTAAGGCTTGGGGAAAACATCCCCGAAAATCCCTACTCATCCTCAAAAACATTGATTTTCCTCTTCTCAACAATCCAATGCCACAATATCTATTTTAGGATAAGTCTCTCCATCTACAAAATCTTGCAACAATCAATCCACATCCAAACAATACAATCCTTTAACCAAATTTGATTTGTCCTCCAAAATATAAAATTCACACATCCAATCTACATCCACTTTTCTCCTAACTCCAAGCCGAGATATCCTATCAAAACCCACAAGAGTTACCTTCCTCGTGACACTTCAATGGGGTCTTAACATAGATATCCTTTGACATTTAACTTGAACATCTTCCATCACACTTCCTCCTATTAAAGCCTTTAATCCCTAGGGTCCCAAGACATCATGGTTTAATCCTAATTACAGTTGCGCTTATCATCATACCTCGGCCATGACATCGAACATTGTAAGGCATTTCAAAAATCATCCACAACCTTATTGAGAAAGATGATTTCCTCATTCAAGGGAAAGTTCCTTCTCCATCTACATTGAATCCAATTCATATCCTATCTGTCGGGTTTCCCATGATTCCTTCATCCACATCATCCCTTAACATCCCTCCTGCACATGACATTCCTCCTAAGGAAGGTCCTCCATTGTCCATCAATACCGCTTATCTTTCCAAACACACTTGTGGTCTTCAAACCGTTTATCCCATCCAAATCTAAAACAATCTCATCTAAACTCTTTCGACATCCTTTAACTCCTTCACATTTAACTCATTGGGGAACAACCTTCCCTTGCCCTTGAGCACATCATCTCGTACAAATCCCTTGTCACTAGGAGACTTCACTCCTTGACGTTGTTTTGTCTACCTCCTTCACATTCATCCAATCTAAACTATTTTTTCCCAAATCCTCATCTCATTCTAAGTCCACCATTGTGGCCATTTTTGTCCTTCTGTGAGGGACCATTATTATATTTTCATCAAAGTCCTCCTTTGAGGCCATGTTTTTCCTTCCATTGAGGGACCTTTTTACCAAAGTCCACCATTGTGGCTATATTTATGTCTCTCTTGGGGCATCATTTATTTTCATCCAAATTCACCATCGTGGTCATATTTTTTCTTCCTTAAGGACATAGTTTTATTTCCTACTTGTCTATCATCTCATCCTCAGTAACTTAATGTCTTCCCTCTCTTGGTGGTAAACCGAGACGTAACCTCTTAATGCATTGCACTTCATGACCGCCTCACAAGGTATATCTACCAATGAGCACTTAGTTACATCCTTAGATCATTCCTCCATCCTTAGCCCTTCCATTTGTCATGACAACAATATGAATTATGTGGTCTACCTTCACTGCTTTGATATGGCCCCATAACCATTACATCCATCACCCTCTCATTCTCCTATTGCATCCATATAGAGGATCCAGGGGTGTCTCTTGTACATTCATTATCCCCTCCTAAGTGATCTACTTTGCTATTCCCAGCTTCTCCCCATGTAAAGCTAAAACTCAAGTATGCAAAAGGCAAAATCAAAGTCATCAAAAACAGATTGATCCCTCGAAGGACAGCTTGTTCATGAAAAACAAAGAAAAGCATACAAATCAAAATCAAAGCAAAATCAAAAGAAATAGACCGATCCCTTGAAGGATGGCTATCATATTATTCTTGCCATCCATATTATGTATAAAGTATACCATACCCTCGAAGGATGGCTACTCATTATTATGGCATCTGGAAGGTTTTCCACATTGATCAGCCTTCATTTTATCAACATTTTTTGAAAGCTTCCCACATTGATCAGCTTTCTGCTATTGTTCTTTCCCTTTCCCAGAGCTGGGGCATAGACTTAAGGAACACCACCTTTGGAGAACCTTCTTCCTGTATACAAGTCACATCTCAAATCCTTTGTCATGTCAACATTAGGATTATGAGCATCTTTCATCCATATTTCCCTCACGGTCTTTTAGTATAACTAACTATCGTTGGTTATGTGTTAACACCTGCTATTGGTTGCAAGTGCAATGCCTTGAGTGGTAACCTTTCTTGTTTATCTCCAATCCAGTTCAAAACATAGTTTCCTTGTATGCCCTTGCTACAAACTATGTTCCATTTCATCTCATCAAGGTTATCTTTGTATCGAGATCACATCAAATTTCACACTCAAAATTCACTATTGATCCATAATATCCATGAATGCACTCATAAATACACTTTTCAGTTTACGAATTCTACTTGATCACCGTTGCAGTTTGTGAATCCTACTTGAGGATATTTCTCAAGGCAAGTTTGTTATCCTGCAGCTCCTTATCTCCCAACATGTTCAACAATGTCTTTGATCCATTGCTCTTCACTCCCCATTTCCACTCATCCCCATTTGTCTCCACATCATCCTTCTCACCTTTCTATCCCCTTGCACCATGTCGATATCTTACTTATCTTTCCTCTTGAGTTTCCTTTTTCACTCTTCCACTTTCGGTTTGACAATCTTAATCATCCATACAGCCAAATAATCTTAGTTAAGGTATATCTTCTTCCTTGGATCCTCCTGTTGTAGCTTCTCCACCATTTCCTCTTTTAGCGGACGACAATAACCACCACAAAAAAATTCCACTCCTCCTTTTCCGTTTAACACACTTGCATCATCATTCCCACCACGTGGTCATCCCACCATTAAGGATTTCCCACACTCTCCATCTACACTACGTATGTTCCTCCATCCACTCATGTCACATGCCTTTGTTTCCTTGTTATCACTTTTATATCACCTCTTTCATCTCTTGTTCCATTTTTGTATACACTACTCGCCTTTTCATCATCCTTCTTATTCTTCGGCTTGGCGATCCTACTTAACCATCCTCGTCACAGGAAATCTTACTTAAGAGTTCCTCTTAAGAATGGTTTATCATCGACCCCGCCACCTCCCATCATATCTTCCTCATCTTTTGTCTCCCACCTCTCATCGTACTCGTCCACTCCAACCAACCATTCCACACCTGTATCCAATACAATGTTGTCTTTCTCCTTCCATATCATCACTGTCGGTTTGGTGATCTTACTTAACTCCTCATGTGGCATGGCGATCTTACTTAAGAGTCCCTCTTAAGCATGATCTGTCATCCTACACTCGCCCACCACTCCACATTCTCTCCATCTACATTTTCTCTTCATTCCCCATCATCACATCCTCTCACCTCCTCTTCCATTCTCGCAAACACCACTTCCTCCTTACCCTTTTTCATCTCCATCATCCCTCGTTGGGTAATCTTACTTAACCATTGCTTCTTCATTCATTTCGTGTCTTGTTTCTTCATTTTTATCTCATTCATTCTCATCCACTACATCCTCTCCTTGCCTTCATCTTCCTACACATCATTATCCCTCCTTTATTTACTCTTTCCACTCCATCTTCTAGAGTTCTCCCACATATCTACCCCCATACTTACCCGTCATTGTCATTGATCATCCCCTAACATTCTTTCATCATCATCTTCTATTTCCGCGCTAGTAATTATTGGTGGACTTCTCTCGAAAATCACTCATCCCCATTCTCGCATAAAGCATGGATCCTTTTCTTTGACCCCCTCCATTCTATCTTCGCTTCCTTCCTTCCTTTGTGCCCTCTAATCATTATCGGGAAATTCTCCTAACATCCCTTCATTGGCGTTCCCCTTCCATTCTTCATTTACTTTCTGCCTCGTCTCATCTTTTGTCCCATCCTTTCTTATTGATCATTATCGGTGGATTTCTCCTAACATCCATTCACTGGCATTGCCTCTCTTATCCCTTCCTCTCTTTTTCCTCGCCACCTCTCCATCTTCCATTCTTCCTTGCCAATTTATTCACTATCTTCATCATGCACCCTCTCTCTATTTTCTCGTCATCAACTTATCCTCATCTCATGCATCTCTCGCATCTTTTCCAATCCATGTCATTCCTCCCCTCAAGCTTCTCTTTACGTTCCTTATGCTTCTCACTCTTTATCAAATATCTTTGTCCTTGGTTCCCTTCCTTCTGCATAATTTTCTCCGTTGTCTTCTCCTCCTTTCTAATCCTTGTCTTATTTCACTTCCTCTATATCATCTTCCTCCTCGTTTTACCTCACACTTCCCCGTCGATGACCTAACTCTTCAAAGTTGTCCCATATTTTTATATCCACATGCATTTCCATGCGGTCACTCCATATTCTTTGCCTTGGATTTCCTCACTATGATCTGGTTCCTTCAATTTTCTTTGCTCTATCATCTCTTTCATTTTCCATTACTTATTTACCTTCCTCCTTCACACCTTTCATTTTAAATAACTCTCTTTTTCATAATTTTACCCTCTGCTCTGTCCTTTTCTTGTCTTCTCTTTGCTTGTCCTTCTTCATTTCCCCCTTCCTCTATAATCCTTCTTTGTTATTCTCTTCCTCCCCTTTCATTCCTTATTTTCTCCTCCTTCGTCTTCGTCCCTCTATTCCATACCCCTATCGCCTTCACATTCGGTCTTTCTTACTCTTCTCATAATCAACTAGTTCGCCTATTTATTCCCTTTTCTCTTTCTTAACACCCCTCACACATTGCATTCACGATCAATGTGAATGTTTCTCTGCTTATGTACCACCGCTCGATTCATTTCATTACCGTTCTTGTTCTTCTCTCTGCAACATTGACCTCTTCTCTTTTTGAGAACCCTGTCACATCTTTTATCTTTGCCAGTCCTCTCATAGGGGCATCATCATATCCATTTCTAAGAATCTCTTCCCATCTTCCTTAGACATTTTTGTCTTGGAGGATACCATAACGGCCATCACCTATTTGATCTTGTTCTCTTCCATGAATATTTTCTCTACTTTTTTTGTCGCAAAAGTATCTTGACTTCTTATCCTACTTATCGAAGAAATGAGACTACTTTTTATTTTTCACCTTCTAATTTGCTAACACTTATGCATCTTTCTTATAAAACATGATTACCATCATATTTATCACCCTTTTGCGGGTATTTTATCTCACCCATCTATCCTATCTTCTCATCATGTCCACATTTATGATTATTCACCCTAGGATATCTTATTTCAACATCCATCTATGTCTTATGTTGGGGCATTATTATCTTCATCCTCGTCCCTTTAGCGAGACGCATGATTCCTCGCAAAAAGGATTCTCGCACATATTTTCTCATTTAGTTACACATATTTTGATGTCTTCCTATGACCCATTGGTCATCTTGGTTTACATCCATACTGTAGTGGTCTTCACCCACTCACTGGTTTATAGAACATTGTCGTTTGTCTTTATTGAGACCGCAATTTTCCTCTACCGATGTGATATTGAGTCACCGCCATACTTTTTTCATTGTTATTGTGATCTTTTTCCTAGGGCATCTTGCTTTGGTCATGTCTTCATCCATCCTCGGATGCATATTTCATCTAATCCTTTTTTTTGTCTCAGCTTGCTATCGCAAACCACTCAACAAAAAGGGGCAAATGTAGACACCAATTTTTGGTATAGCGCCCCTCCATCATCTCATGTTCATGCAATTTCCCCTCTCACCTTTATTTTTCCTAAATTTCAATAAACCTCATCCATCTATTCAACCAAATTTAATTAATTATTAAATGGGCTCCATATAAACCCATTTAATAATTGACTTTTGGCATCTCTCACATTTTATTCAATTTATGGATTATTAATATACCCATCTGACACTCCACTCTTAATTTCAAATAGAATCTATTATCTCACCTACCATGTCAATCATGCTCCCCACTCCATCTAATAAGTCAAACTGTGGGCCCCATGTGATCACATCATGTCTCTTAACTTAGGTTACTCTACCCAACCCCAGGTTACTCGTTAACCCCAATCTAACCTCACCTCCAAGCTATAAATATGGGTTTTCCCCCCTCTTTTAAAAAAGGGACCTTGACCTAGAAAACTCCGAAAAGCACCGGACCCTGGAGGGCCTGGACCCGAAAACCCGGAAGGAGAGATTGGACCTAGGCCCAGAGAGAGAGAATAAACACTTAATTAGTTATGTGAGTTTGAAGGAGAAATATTTTCCATTGTTTGTTATCTTGCCATCTTGATGCCCATTTCATCTCCATATCAGAACACAAGCTAAGTCCCCTCATCATTTTAGTTACTTGTCATTTTATATTCCATTATTTTTGCATAATAACTATTGTTCATGATCTATTATTATCTTGTCTAGACATGGGGGTTGACATCCTCTAAGGGAGTTAACATCCTCTTGGAACTGGCACTATCCGAGAAACCCCCACATATTGTTATCTAATCTCATATGTTTCAATTTTGTAGATCTATCTTCTTTGTATCACACATCTATCTTCTCTGCGCCCATAGATCCACATCTCGCATCTGAGGTCCTAATCCCTCCATCATTCAAAGTTGTTGGTGGCTTCCAATATCAGCTTTCACCCGCACAAGAATGAAGTTTCCTGTACAAAACTAGATGGCGAAGTATTATCAATCAATTGACCTTCTCACTACCTCGATCGAATCAGTCGATTTGTTTTCTCGATCGTGTTCCCATCACATCTCATCTACCCTCCCGATCCACACGTTCCGCAATTTTGAGGAATCCTTAACCATGTCTAGAAATTTATAATTCAAATCCCTTGAAGAAGCTCATCTCAATCCTGAATCTATGCATGTCCCATCCGATTCCCCTATGTCTTCCTATGAACCGGATGTGTTTGGTTGTCATTTCTTGTCTTTCTATCCTTCGAGTCACATCATCAACACTATCATGTAGGATCTTCCTCATGAGGAGATCCCTTTGTCACCAAAGACTACCTCTGGAAGACTTAGAATCCTGGATATTATTTTTATAGTCCTCACGCATCGATGTCACCTTTTTCTACTATCTAATTTCCTACTACCTCTTTGTAGCCCGGATAATTGACCTCGGAGGTCTGTCATACAAGAATTATCTATAATCAAGAATCCTAAAACTCAACCATCTTTTAAACCAATTAAATACTTGGGTATCTCACATAAATGTAACCCACCTCAATCATGTCTAGAGATAACATCTCCCTCATCCTCATCATACCCAATCCTATCGTTGGATCCTCATTTTCCATTTAGTCTAGAACCTTGTCCTGAATCAAACACTATACAATCAAATCCCATCACACCCATAGCCTCACCCTCATTATCTCGCCATAAGACCCTCTCCTCTATCTAAAGAAAACATTACGAAGTAAAAACACACATCATCTAGGGTCTCAACCTTACCATCCATTATGGGATACCATCCTTTATCACAATCCAAATCTATCACATCTACATTTCCATCCTTATCATCTATTTTGGGACCCTATCCTTTGTCTCAAACCCACATCACATAGTCGAACCCTATCTCATCCATAATCTGCCCCTCCTTGTCTATTTTGAGGCTTCATCGGGTCATCCAATTTTATCAATCCCACATCGTATCCCATCCTTGGATCACATCCTCTTTCTTATCAACTTCACAATGTCATTCCTATGATGCTCCAACACCATACGACATCCATGCATCCACCCACATCCAAAATAAGGCACGTCCTACCAATCATTCTCGTAAATCAAAATCAAAATCAATTAATCCAAACCCCTTAAAAGGGACTTACATTGACATCCTCGAGAGGCTTATATAGGATTCTCTTATCACATTACCACCTATCAAAACACCCAATCCACATACCCGAAACCTACATTGACAAACAGATAAAAATGTGCCTACCATAGAATCCCAGGTCATAACACAGAGAGTTGTAAAGTGCTTAAATCCATAATTCAACGAATATTCCTTGTCAATGATCTTCTCCTAGAAGAAGACCATCCTAATACATCATCAATATCATCTAAACATTTTCCCTTGTCGGTGTCTACAATGACATCTACAAGACAAGGGGTTCATCCTCAATCTTGTATTAGAAAACCTCTTCTAGAAATCTCTTAACACCTTCCATTGAAGGTCTCTCAATCTCATCAACATCTACACCCAAGTCACTGACAATGTCCTCACCGACATCCGTGAGACAAAATCAGATCTCGAAAAACCTTTCTCATCACCTTCCATTAAAGGTCCTTGTCTCAAATCAGTATGGTTCACCCACCTACATGAACCAAAAATCATCATACATGAAGAAAAGGAAAAACCAAAGCTTCATCATCTACCCCTCCTCATCAATCGTCCTCTCATATATCATCCATATTTTCATTGGCTCCTTTGTCAAAGGTTCTCAGTATCCTCCTTTATTTACCATATACTCAATCAATCAACATCGAAGCTTTCATCATCCTAAGCTAGAAGACATTGTTCCCTTTGGCGCACGTTATCTCTAGCCACATCATCATGCTAGGGGTATCCTCTCTATTGAGACTTTGAAAGTCTTATCTTGCACACCTCCCCCTAGTGAATCTTCACTAATCCTATCCTCTCAATCCAATCCATATATCCTTAACATATAAAGAGTGAAACTTTGAAGTTTACTTTGAACCGACCTAGATCGTCTGTTATTACATGATCATATCACTAGTGTGCACTTGTGGCATTTCTATTGTTAACACATCGATTGTTATGATAGTAGTCACATAAAATATCTTATTCCACCATCAACCCTTCATTTCATTTCGTAATGATTTGAAAGCATGTGGTTTTCCGTCACTATCCTCAAACACCTTAAAGATGAGCACCACGGATCTGTTCATCACATCTTTCACATGGACAAGTTCCTCCTTTATAGGAGTCCCGCAATCATTACATCCATCCACCTTGTCTACCAACCGAATACATGTCATATCGCACACACATCTAGTTTTTGCACACACATCTTTCCCTCCTCAAACCGGTCTATTAAGACTTCCTTAGCGTAAAATAAAGTCAAAAATATATGTGGATGCATCTTATCAAAAATAAAATAAATTGATCCTCAAAGGAAAACTATCAAATATCAAAATCATATTGTCAAAAAGAAAGCATATTGATCCCTCGAAGGATAGATGTCTACCAAAATCGTGGTGACCGATCTCTCAAAGGATGTCTATCTAAAATCAAAAATCAAAAAGTCAAAAAAATTTGACCACTCCTTGAAGGATGGCTATCCATGTAAGAAATCTTCCTACATAGATCAACCTTTAAAAAATTCGAGATATCAAAATAATCCTAGGAAAGCTTCCCGCATCGATCATCTTTCCCATCAAATTAAACTTCCCACATCGATTAGTTTGCATTTAAAATAAAATGTATAACTGGGGCATCTCCCTATGAAACCATTAAAATGAAAACCTACTCTCCCACATAGCCTACATATGTCAACCCTTCCCATGTCCTAGGAAGGTATACATTTCACTTTCATCTATATCCAAGATCTTACATGTAACTACCCATTGTTAGGCATGTGTTAACATCTCTATAAGGCTAAAAGTGTAAGAGCATTCACTATGTTGATTCCCATCACATATGTATCAAATCCAGAATAAAAGCAATCACTTCATGTTTTATCCTCATCCATGATTAAGACACATTTTGATATACATTAAATTCATGTTGGTTCGAAAATCTGTCGCTTGGGGAGATTTATGGATAAACGAGTCAACAGTGTGCAGGGCATAGCCCCTCTTTGAGTCAAAGAAAGTGAAACTCGGTTTATTGCTATTTCTACCAAAGGGAATCATGCAAGTCTCACAATATTCTCGCTTCGGGGTTTGGGATCTCATCCCGGTAGATGGTGTTTCCATTGCGAAAGAAAGGAATGAAAGAGAGGATGAAGAAAGATCAGGTCCGAAGGGAGAAAAGAAATGAATTCCAAAGCAGAAAGGTCAAAGGGTTTATGGTTTGGGATTGGTAGTAAACAGAGCCAAACCTACTTGCATAAACGAACAAAGCAATACTGATGAATAAATGACAATAAAATAGAAGTAGATCCAACAGAATAAACACACAGATCTGACGTAAGAAAGATCTAATGCATATAACACATGTATTCAGCACAAAGTCTAAATATTGTATTAATATTTCCTTCAGTTACAAAAAGTTCAAAGTCTTTTCTTCTTACTTCTATTTTTCATCCGAAGGTATCCACCCCACGAATACAACAAGTATTCAAGTATATATAGAAGAAGAAGAAGAAGAAGGAAGGAAAAAAGGAACCAACCACCTATTTACAAAATATACAAAATATCTCAAAGTCATGTTGACTTTTGACAACTTGATGGATGACATCATCCCATGGTGCAACATGGATGATGTCATCATTTGTGCCAACATACTTTAGACATTTACAAAAAGAAAGTCGAAGAAGAGAGAAAAATTATTCGTCGTCATCCCGCGGCTGAAAGGAGATATCCTGCTTTGCTACTCGGGTGACGAGATGTGGAATTGGGCATGGTATTCCATGAACTTGCTGATCATGGGCTCTAATTGATCCTGGGAAGGATCCTTGTGTCGCTCACTGATAGCCTCGCAAGTCTCCCGCTCATCTGTGAGCTTCTCTGGGAGTTTGGAATATTCATTCTCTGCTTCTATTAAGAACCCGATGAAGTCCCGACAGGCCAGCAGGTTATTGATGGATTCTGCGTCAAAAGTGACCTCTGGCCCCAGCCCTTGCGAAACGATCTCCTTGAAGATCTGGATGGTTTCGTCAACCTTCCTTAAGGTGAAAGAAGGAGTAAGCAACCCTGGAGACATCGTTAGAACAATTTGTTCCATCTGATGCATTGCGTCCAGGGCTTCTTCCTTTACCTTATCAATCTTTTCGAGGACAAATTCCAGTTGATCCATCCGGTAATCCAGAGTGGAAAGGATTTTATTGAGGGCCCTGGGGTGACCAAAAACGCCGAACTTGACCAGATCTTCGACTGAACAGTCGAACATTCTTTGAAAGGTCTCATGCTGCAGCCTAGCATGGTCCAGCTCTTCGGATATGGGTCCTGCTAACGCCTGGAGTTCTTTGTTCACCTTGTTGATGTTCAGATACAAATCGGTGAACTTGGCGATCACTCGTTCACTGTCCTTGAGGATCTGGCTCCTCCAAGTGGAAACTGCCATACCCTGCTCGCCGATCTTTGCATATTCATTAATTTTATCCTGACTCAGAGGCTCAGGAGTTTCGGTGGCAGTTGTGGGAGGTGCACTGCCCATCTTCTGTAAGGCGTGGAGTAGATGTTTATTTTTCTCTTTCAGTAGCCTTTTCTCTTCTTTTTCTTCTTGAAGCTTCTTGCAGAGGGCGTCAACTACAGATAGGGCCTCTCCCTGAAGGCTTTCAGAAGACGTCCCCATTGTGACTTGAGTCACTATGTAATCTGTCGAGACAGATCCTTTTTATCCTTCAGAGGATTGGGGTATGCGATCTCCATTACCCTCTCTCCCGAAGCACTCTGAGAGAAGCGTGTGATAGGCTTTTGCTTCTTGGCCCCCTTTGACGGGATAACAGAAAATTCCATCGGTGTGATGGGAAATTTCCTTTTACTCGTTGACTTAGGTCTTTGGGAGATCCAGTGGACTAAGGGAGAAGGACCAGAAAATAGAGAAGGGGCAGTGCGGTAGTAGAAGGGAAAACGTGGAGACACTTGGAGGCGGCATCGAGAGGGAGGCCGAGGAAGTGCTCACGGGAGGAAGAGATACTGCAGGAGAGGAAGACATAGGAAGGGAGGGGAGCTCAGAGATGAGGGAAGAAATGGAGGGGGACAAGTCTGCATGAGAGAAAGAGAAGATGGACGAAGAAGCAGGAGGAACAGTAGAAGAAGGGGGAGAGGACACGACCAAAGGAATGGTCGCTTGGGTCACTCGAGGAGGGGAAGGAGGAGAGGGAGAAGGGACAGAAGGGACCTCAATTGTTACAGCAGTGGCAACATCCTGAGTGGATGTGCCTATCGGAACATCTTCCGTTGTTTCTTTCTCTGGAGAAGCCAGAGTTATAACTTCTTCGGGTGTAGCGGAAGGAGGACTTTCAGGAGCTTCCTCTTGGGTGGAGCTGGATTCACCCTCTTTGCCTTTTCCTTTCCCCTTTGGCTATTGTTTTGCCCGAGGAGGTGCATTTCCCAATGGAGAGGTTGTGAAATCGACCCCGAGGTAGATGAGCCCGTTCATTCGGCACCAATGCTCTATTCTGCGCAGAGTTTCCTTGACTCTCTCCTCAATTGTCTGAGGTGCTTTGGTTCTATCAATCAACGCGAAAGGCCAATCGTCCCCACCTGTGTCAAGATACACTTGATCCACTTCTTGCTCAGTAGTTTGGTAGCCTTTTGGGATGATGGCTACCCCGTACTGGATGATTTCTGCTAAGGCCAAGCGAGAATGATCCTTCCTCCTGAGCTCAACCTCATGATATATGTCGATGTAGATATCTTCGATCTGAGGGATGTGGATCGGGTCGAGCTTGGCCCTAGGCAGACAATTTCTCGGGTCGAAGGTGGGCCTTGCTGGGAAGTCATGTTTCAGATTCAGCAGCTCCAGCTGCAAACATATCTTTTGCCTTGTGGTGAGTGAGACACGTATACCTACCCACTGTGAGGGGGAAAGGAGTTCCACCCTTCTTTCTCTTTAGGCACTTTTTGTGGTAAGTAACAAGCTGCCTCGGCAGCTCCCAATAGGATCAACTTGGGCTGGCATATCTTGGCGTTTAGTCGCTCCCCCGAAATTGATCGCCTCGGATAGGTGAATGTGGGGAATTGAGTGAACAGGGCCCCCACTTCTCGATGCGCTCTTTATGCTCTTGGTCAAATCGCACCGACCGTGAGTCATATTCGACCTCAACAGCAGTGAGATAATGAAGTAGAAGAATGCATCATTGATCTTTGTGAATCGGGGATGCTATTTTCCAGCTTGATTACGGATAATATTCATATATTTTAACTTGGGGCCAAACCCCGCATCGCATCGTTTGCCGATAGTCCCTTTCTTTGCAAGTCAGCTGACATAGACCACGTAGGAGTTCATATAGAACCTCCCTATTGTGTTAAGTTGTGGGAGTTGTTCCGATATTGTCTTTGCTTATGATCTCCGCCCACTCAAAGCGTTGATTTGACACATTTTTGTTCATTGTTTCAAGGTACCGTAGCATCCACTTGTGAAAATAATGGGCGTCAGGAAGCCCAAACACTCTACTCAGGAACGTGATTGTGTCAGCTGAGTTCCTCTGAAAAGTCACTGCGATGAATGACTTGTGGCCACCGAGTCACCACTTTTTGTTCTTGAGATAAACTTCATTCATCAGCTGCATGCACTGATCTTCATTTTCGTCCCAGGCCTTGATGCAATCTTCCTGGCTTACGGCCACAAAGTGCCGGTGATGAGGAATGCCGAGCATTATCTCAAAGTGGCGGGCAGTGAGGTTAATTATGACCTCGCCCTTCTCACCATGGACACATCTTGTGTCTTTGTTGTAGCATCGGGCCACTACCATCATAAATTCATTGTTTACGGCACTAACTGGGATCCCTCCAGCAAAGTGCAGGGCACTGCCTATCAATTTGTCCATCCATGGACTTCTTGTGACCTTCCTGGTTCTGGCCCAGAACTCCTCCATATCAATGTGTCCGAGCTCTGAGTCTCTGATGTCTAGGTCACACTCGCTTGGGACTCAGGCATTCTGACCCTCTGATATTTATACTTCATTTCTTCTTCCGTGAGCTTGGCTTTACCCTTAGATTTGATAGGTTTCTTGCTTGATGTTGACATATGTTCTTCTGAACTTAGTTGCTGATCTGCAAGAATAAGAAGTGAAACCCAACGCAAGAAATTCATGTCAGCTGTTTGATTTTCCATTGAAATGCTGATAGAAGAAAGAGTTAGCAATTTTAAGGCCTCGGGCGCGGGCGCGGGCGCATGAATACCGCAGTTACTGAGGCCAAATAGTAAGGCGCACAGGGAAAGGGCTGCTGCAGGGGATAAATCAGTGCCAAAGTGCATGGCGCATGGATACTGCAGATTGCATTCTTTGTTGTTGTAAACACAAGTGCGCCTGTGCCATATGTATGCATTTTGTAAAGGGCGCGCATATTTTTCATGTTACACGGGTGTAGGATGCGCCAAAGGTGCGAGCTTATTGCGTGTAACATCACTTTTCATGCGCCATAGGGGAACTTGGCGCGGCGCATGGAAGGTCTCATAACATGATCTTTGTTGTCACATGGATGCGCTGCGCCGAGTTATCGGGGTACTTGGTGCATATTTAGCTGGTGTTGCACAGACGCAAGGTGCGCCAAAGGGCGCATGGTTTTGCAATGCAACATATGAGTTTGGTGCGCAAGGGCGCGCAGGAAAGTGACTGCAACAAGTGAAGGGAGTGCGCCATTAGGGCGCAGCTGTTCATTATGTAACACGCAAGGAATGTGCGCCATTGGCGCGACTGTTTATCATGTTGCAGGGGTGACAGATGCGCCAAAGGAGAAAAATAACAGTGCCTCTTTTCAAGTCATGATTCTTTTCTTGAGGGATTTGCATGTGGTTAAGCTCCTTTTTAAGGATTCATTTGGGTTATGAAGAAGCTTATTCAGAGAGTTCCAAGCTATTTTTTAGGACAGAGCCCCCTTTACCAGCAGATCTGGAAAGAGGGGGAAAATACTTTGGTAGAGAAAAATAGCAAGGAGGATGGGGAGCTCATGTTTTGACAGATTTTTTAACTCAATCCAAACCAGCAAGCAGCCAATAAACAAAACACCAAACACAGAAGCAATGAGGACCTCTTACCAGGATATATAACGAAGAAATGTGCAAACGGGTCCACAAAGTGATTTGAAAATGACAGGGCAGGTGCTCTGGCAGGTACAGAGAAAAATCACGTGATTTGTGTCGGATGATAATGACAGTGCAGATGCGCCTATTTATAGGCGAGGTGGCAATAAATGCGCCACCAACTTTTTCAAGTGGCGCATGAAAAGCACTGTCGACACAAGAAAACATGCGCCCTGTGGCGCATCAAAACGCTTGCCAACACAAAGTTATGTGCACCTTTGGCGCACCGGAAGTGGTGTTGACAGAGGAATATGTGCGCCTTAGCGCACCAAAAAGGGGCGCAACAAAAGTTCTGTTGACAGAAGGCGCATGCGCCTTGGCGCATGCAAGGAAGACTCAACATAGTGAGGCGCACCAAAATGCCTGTTGACACGAGAAAGCATGTGCCAAAGGATTTAAAGGGGGCGCAAGAAAACTTGATGTTGCATAGTCATTATATGCGCCCACCAAAAAAAGACCAAAATGGCTAAGTTCGAAAACTGGATTTCCTGGGAAGGGATTTGCAACGTTCCCAGAACACGAGAGTTCGATGAGGATCGGGACAAAATTTGGTAGGGTTATACAGTAAATTGCCCTTGCCAATTTTACGGGATAACAATTCATTTTAAAACCAAATATTAATGATACATCACATCATAAAACATAACATCAACATCTAAAAACATCTATATAACATCGACATCTATAAATATCCATACGATCATGGTCACATCCAAAACATTACATTAAATCAAATCAACACATGGATCATAAATCAAAATTATAGTCATATATCATATCAATGTGTCTTTATACATCATCTGAGTCTCAAAAGCTATGTATATCAAAATATGCATAAAAATAGGATTCACAAAGAGCCGTATACATCAAAACATCGCATCTACTCAATAAAATCAACATTCGCTTGGTCAAATGCCTCCTCGAGCACCGCTTCCTTGGCCATCGTTAGGATCCCTATCTATTCCTTTATCGGGACTTTTTCTCATCTTCTTTTAGTCATATGTTTATGGGACGTGAACCCATGGTTCCCCTATCACTTGACTTCATGGCTTCATAAGCCCACCTTTGTGGAAATGTCAATTTTGGTCCTTGACCTCATCAAACCATCATTTTCATCTCCCCCATCATCTTTTAGTCATATAGGACATGAACCCATTGGTTCCCTATCACTTCACTTATTTGCCTCGTAAGCCCACCTTTGCGATGTGTACATGTAAAACTAACTATGCTAATTGAAATGAAACTAACACCTAGTAGCTTCAAAGCAAAGTTAATCAAACAAGAACATCATGATAAGAGCTTGAGGGAAAATAACTTATTCAATGTATAAACATGATAAAACCATTAAATTCTAGGCCATTCCTACTCTGTTTTATTGTTATTTAAAGTATGAACCTAATTAGATCATCTAGCAATAAAATTGGTGTTGTTTGCCTCAAGAATTGAGGATGAGATCTCACCAAGAAATGGCTACAAGGCCATCTTTGGATCTTCCCATGCTCTTCAATTTGAGAGAATGGATGCAAGATGGAGAAGCTATTTCCAACAATGGAGAATGGCTCAAATCAAAATGCCTATAGTTTTCACTAGTGCAAATGAGGTGTAAGAAGAAAGGGAAGGAGGAGGTTTCCTTATATAGCTTGCATGTTTGGGCAAGGCTAGCAATTTGGTGGATGTGGGATAAATCCCAAAGAGGAAATGCAAAGGATATGCATGTTTAATAAAGGATGTGCACTTTATGGGAATTGAGAGGGGTCTAATTAATCAAATGTGATTAATTAATAAGTAGGGATAAGCTTGTAGAAACTATCCATAGGGGGTTTAGAGGAAAATTAGCCTGATTTGGGGGATGTGAGAAGGGAATTTAATCAATAAAAAGGGTTTGTTGATTAAATTAGAAGACGTAATTAACTAATAATGTTTAATTAATCACTTAGAAGTGGATTATAATTAACGAAAGGTCGTTAATTGACATCCAGAATGGGGAAGGGTTAATTAATTAATGAAAGGTCATTAATTAACAAATAAAAAGGGAAAGCTAGCTAATTAGCAGAAAGTGCTAATTATTACGGAAATGACGGGGAAGAGGATAGTTAGTGCAATTTTAGTATTAAAATTGTGTAAGTGGATTTTAGGTGTCTAGGTGTGGCAACATCAATTTTTGGTCCTTTGACCTCGTCAAAATTTCATCTTCATCTTATCTTATTATCGTTAAGTCATATGTATATAGGACATGAATCCATTAGATCGCCCTATCACTTGACTTCCTAGTCTCGTAAGACCACCTTTGTGGTAATATCAATTTTGGTCCTTTGACCTCATCAAACCGTTGTTTTCATCTCCTCGCATCGGTAGGCCATATTTCTATAGGACACAAGCCCCTTGGGTCCCCTATCACTGGCTCCTTGGTCTCTTTGCATTCACATTTTCCTCCTATGAATCATACATCTATTGGACACGAGCCCATTAGATCCCCTATCACTTGATTCCATGGTGACACCAATCTTGTTTCTATACCTCATTTTGGGGCAACTTAAAATGAAACACACACACATAAAAACTATCCAATCAACTCAATAAAACTGCAATCATCACACTTTATCACAATCACCCCCAGTTTTAAGGGGGATCACCCATCCAAACACAAAACAAACCATCTCAAACCATTTTTGTCTAGCAATTTTTCCATCACAAACCACTCAACAAAAAGGGCAAATGTAGACACCTAAAATTAGCACCGTTAATCCTCGTATCCACATTCACTAACCTCTCAACATTATTTCTCCCCATCATATTTACTCCCCGTAAATATCATCCTACACCTGTAAAATCCTATTTTACCCCTCTCCTAAACCACCCAAACCACTCACATTCCAAAATCAAATAAAGACAAAACAAAACAAACACCTTCCTAACCATTTCATAACCCCTCACCCACATATCTCCCCTCTCACACAAAATGAAAAAGAAATTTTTTTGTTGGAGTTGGTTTTAACCAAACTCCATAATCATCAATAATTTTCTCGGATCGTTGGTGATTTTATTTAAATGAGTTTGGACCCCCTTTTAGGAGGTTAGTCCATGTTTGTTGCTCCTTGAGACTAGACATTGCATTTCATTGTAATAGAGTATTTTCATAGAGCCTGAGATCACTACAATAGAACTCAAGCCTTCCACACGCCATCGACAATCTCTTTATCATCCTTTGAATGTCGCTTCAATGTTTAGGAATCAACACAACAATATTCCTACCTCTGTAATCTCCCTATCTCTAGGTAATATCATCCTCTCATCTTCATTCATCAACTTATACAAGGTAAGTTCTTTCCATTGCATTATTATCTCATTACGTATTATTTACAAGCTTAAATCAGCCTTATCGGCACCCCTTTCGAGCTCTATCTCAATTAGATATCGGCTTGTAAATTTATACAACAATCACTGACGATTTTTCCTAATCGTCGGTGATTTGTCCAAATCACCAACTATTTTTTTTCCGATAGGTCCTTTGACCCCTAAGCTTGATCTTCAGCCATTTTCATCCCATCATTTTTCACCACTCTTCCTTTGCATGTGCGTGTCCAACCCTATCTAGCTCCTTTGAACCATGATTTCATCGCTTATCCTAATTCTAACACATTACTCGGCTCACCCTTGTGAGCGTATAGCCATATCCATCCTTGCTCCTTTGAGCCATTTTTGATCCCTATACTCCTTTGGATCGGGATTACCACATCATTAGACCATCATATAGTCGTGACAAAGTGTCAATCCTTTTTCCTTTGCATTGTTGGTTATATTGTTTGTTTTATCATTTTATCTCATCATTATCGATTGATTTCTTGAATGCGGATTGACATCCTTGCAAGGAAGTCCATTGAATTATGGGGCTAGCCTTTTCCAATAATTCCGCTATATATATAATCTTATCATTTTATCGGTGTTTGTGCATTGCGGTAGCATACACGTTGGAAAGAAAAATTTGTGCACCCACTTGGAACCACCGAGGCATCAATCATCCATCGATATCGACATCACCACCGTGGGTATTGGTAAACCTTTAGTCTTCCAAGGTCGAGTTAGTTTTATTATTTATTTTATTAATTTAGAATAGGAAAGAAAAAACTCTCTAATACAAGTCTCATGATGAGAAAATATGAAACATTTAGGGTTTGATACCTTAATGTGTTTTGAGTCTCTCGCCCATAGGAATGATTTGATAAAATAAAGCACCATATAAAATGGTATATTTTGGACTTGAATTCGGACTTCCAAACCTAATCGAGGTGAAAAAGACATGTTTTGGGAGAGTGATTTAAACCCCAACATAAATTGAGCTTGTTGAGGGAAGGCGAGAATGGGCTCATCAACCGGTATAACAATCCCAAACTATAATGTTTAAAGGTTATGTCAACATTCCATCTCCAATCATGCCACCACACAATTGAGGTTGTAGGACCAAATTACGAAGGATGAAATCTACCATAAGATGGTGAATTTCACCTAAATTTTGAGCACATAAGGCAAATCAAAGTTTGCAAGATTGAACTTCCTCTTGAACTTCTCGCCAAGGATTCCATTTTCTTAATGACGCAAGGTATCAAATAATAGATATCCCTTTTTGAAATAATCTAATTTTTAAATCTTTTCAAATAACAACAAATAAGCCTTCAATCGTGGATTGGATACAAGGTAATAAGCACAATATGTAAACCAATATTTTTCCAAAGACATCTTTTCATGATGCGCACGAATAAATACGATTAATCTAAGAAATATTTTCCATGTTTAATTAACTTGATAGCTTTCACAACCCACTTAGCACATAAGGCAATGTTTTGTCAATAAACATCAATAATGCCCATGTCACCTTTTTCACAAGACAAACAATAGACATCACAAATAACTTGATGGAAGCCTCGGCTTGTCTAACATTAGGCAGGATAATGTCACTAAGTAGCTTGGCCAATTTGTTGAAAAAGGTCTTGGATGGACACCAACAAGAAGAGTTGTAAACATGAGTGGCAACAAGAATTTTAGTGCACACATAAACTTTACCGACTAGAGAAAGTGGCTTTGATATCCAAAAGAAATGTTTTTTTCTCAACCCTTCCAATCGGAAGAGTTATCAAAAGAAAATGGGATCCCCAAGAATTTTAATTGCTCTCCTCTAGTAATCAATGTCCAAGAGTAATGTTTTAACCAATCATAGGATGGGCCATGAACTTTGTCTATAACCCAAATTTTTGAACCACTAAAGGTTGGAGCCAGGATTTGCTGAAAATGTCAATGCAAAACATGGTTTTGCTAATATTGTCCTCATTTTCAACAAGTGTAAGAAAAGAATCATCAACAACGTGTATGTTAATAAGTTGGGTAGACAGATTTGGGAGATAAATTCCTCGAATGTAACCTTTTTCAGCTTTTTGAGCGAGAAGGTAGCCATGTGCTTCCACCGTGAGCACAAATAGAGTGCGAGCAAGAGGAAAACCTTGTCGAATGGAATGAGAAATACCAAAAGAATAAGATGTATAACTAGAAATGATAATATAAGCTAAGGCCTTCGAGAAGAGAATCTAAAAACCCTTGATAATGAAATCCTTAAAACCCAAAGTAATAATTGAATTAATGTGAGAATAACTTTTTGATGGCATGGATGCCAAGATAAAACATTAACGTGGGAAAATCTAAAGAAGAGGGTTTCGTTAAACCATCCCAATGTCCCCTTTGTTTTCATTCACCTAAATTGTCGATCACATTTTTCTACATTGTGATTACACATGAAACTTATTTAGAGTCATTAATCAATTAAAAAACAATTGAATTGGAATGATATGATCATGGACATTGTGTAGTGCATCCAATTCTCATTCTCTACTTCAACAAATTTTACATAACGATCATGAAACTTCGTGTCATGTGAGCCATAGATTTTGTGTAATGTAAATATAACAACAAAGCTGAGTTAAGTGACATCTATTTTCAAGTGGAAATGCACTTCCATGGAAACATTCTACTCAACGTATCCTGTCCCTAGGGATGTTGCTCTATAATTTTCGGTTAAGATATTTTCCCTTTCAAAAGACTTTTTACTCTCTTTTTCTTTGTTTTCAAAAATTCCTTCTCTGTTTTCCAAAATTCCTTCTCTCTTTTCTTCTTTGTTTTCCAAAATTCCTTCTCTCTTTTCTTCTCTAAGCATCTCTGCAAAAAGATTATGAATCAATCAAAATGATGGTGCAAATTTGAGAAAAAATTACAATGAAAATTGAGATGAAAACAAGAAGGTATGTATACCTCAAAGTCTTTCATTTGTTTATCAACTTTAGCTTTAGCTTTTTGCTTCCTTCCCCATAATGCAATATCCTCTTTTCCCTTCAAACTGCACCACAAACAATCAACTAATGATTATAACAAACCATTGGCATATTAATAAAACCTAACAAAATTATTCTAGAAATTAGCTAGGGTGCATATCTTTACACTTGTATACATTAGTTGTTTCAAGTTTACTTCTCCGGTTATATTATGATCTTTTTATTTCCAACCAAGTCAATTCAATAGCATGAAACAAGTTGAATGTATGTTACGTAATCTATGAAAAAAATTGCTGAAGCTAATACATTTGGGTACTTTGTGAAGCTTACTCTTTACATGGGGGTGGGAGAAAATGTTGGAAATCAATGAATCAAAAGATTTTATTCCTAGTTCAACTTCATTTAGATATTGTATGTTATTGTTTTAGTATGTAAACATTTAAATTTGGGAATTAATAAATTGTTAATAAAAATAATATTGATTTAATCCATAAATTGTGACTTGTGTTCCTATTCCAATCCTAATTGTCTATCCTTAACTCCATTGCAAAACTTGCTCTCCCAAGAAGTACAACTAACTCTAGGAAACAAAATAACACTCTTAAACATTTCTATCCATTACCAAGAAAATGCCTATGAATACCACGAAATGTGTTTTCATAAATGTAAGCTATTCTACCGAAAAATCACGTCAATCCAAAATTAACCGCACTAATTTTAAAAAAGCAAATTGTTCATGCAGATACAGAAAATATTCCCTGATCTATAAATTCTGCAATGTTTTTAGTGTTCTGCGGTGCATTGTTCAATGGTTTTGGAAATCAAATTCTGTCTTCTTGTCCCATTGACTCTAAATAAGTAATCACTCCCAAAAGTAATGATTTTTGCTATTTACTAATAATGCATTTGACATTTGAAATAAATTCTTTGGTAAAGGTTTCAACTTCCAAGCAAAACAAAAATGAAGTGAGGGTGGAGGCCCTAGTGAATGCTGACCAGTTAAAAACTCTAGTTGTTATAGCTCCATGCAAAGCCATGGTCTCGGCTCCAGACCTGCTTCTCTTTTCTACAATCTCCCCACAGACATGTACTCGTCCATTCATGCCTGTGCTGGATGACGCATTAGTACCTGTACTACTTCAGATTAATCCCCCAAACAAAACTACTGATAAAAATCAATTATGATATGCAGCTTTGTTGTATAAATTGGGATCTTGCCTGAAGAAGATTCAATGGCACTGCCATTTTTGTTAAGGTTTTCTCCCCCTTCTGCACAGGGATTAATGGTTCAAAACGCTCAGGGGATGTTTTTGGGTCTTTAGCAGAGTTTTGGACGCATGATTGCTATTAGCATCAGAATCTCGATTTTGCTCAACATTAATGTGTGATAACTCAGGGGCAGGGTCATGACATTCTTTCCTAAGAATTATTCGTGGATCAGAACAGGAATTCCCCCTGGGAAGGTTTGCTCGTCGGACGGAGAACCCTGATGATGCCTGCTTGGCTTAAGACGAACTTCATCTGCAAGAACGGGTGAACCATGGTTCACAAAACACCAACCAACAATTCCCAATAAAATCCATACCTAACATTGAAACAAACCCAAGTACTTTATCCATGGGAAAACCATACCAGCACAGTTAAATTAAGGGCTGATTAGGTTATGAATTACCTTTAAAAGACAGAGGCATACGTGCAGGGGACATTTTGAGATTAATTAATGATGATAAAGTTAATTTCCTGCTATCATCCAATGTATTCCGCATTCCGTCGTTTTCTCTTCCGTAAAATCCCCCTGCTGCAAATGGTCTCTGAACCCAAAAGCTATTAGATTTTCGCAGCCAAGCTTAAAAACTTAAGTCCTGATCGTAAAATTGGGAATTTCAAAAAAATAAGAAGCAGCTGATGTTTCCATTAGCTCCCATATGCTACTTTTGTTTATGCATTTCTATTTAAAAACCAGAAACCAGAGAATATAATGATAATACCTCAACTTTTTCGCCACGGCTGTGTAATTCCGATTGAGAGGCAGAGGCAGTTGTAGTATAAATATTGTCATTAAAAGGGCTGCAAATGGGGGAAGGAGTAGATGGGCATAATTGTATAATTTCCAGGCTTAAACTTGGGGCAGATGCAGTGTTACAATGTCGGTAATTCGCAGACTGAGAATGCAAATCAAAGGGCGGCTGCTGCAGAGTATCGTAGCTACTGGAGCATCTTAGCAGGCCCTGGTGCAGGGGTCGAGTCTCCATGCTGCTGTTCATGGAAGCAGGATAGTAGGGATCATAATCATGATCATCGGGATCGGCCTTACGCTGCCTAAACTGCAACATGGTATTGATAAACATGATGATATAAAGATTTCAGTGCAATCGAGCTTCTTTTAAACAGATGGAAAATGCTGCATTTCTACAGGGGATTTGTTTTGGGTTTCAAATCTTTTAAACGGTTTACTGGAATGCCGCCGTTGATAAGTTGAATTCATAATACTTAGATCGGCAATCTGAATCAGTACAAGTCCTCGCCGTCATAATCAGAATTCATTTAGATCTCGTAATCAAACCGGAGATGTTCGGCTTTGGCCCCTTCTTCTTGTAGCCATTTTGCAAATTTAGCCCAGTGGCCTCTTAAATCATAAGAAACATAACGAATGCTTTCCAAAAACCAATTATTTTTTAAATTAATTTGCCTGTTCTTGTTGTACCCATTTTGCGAATTTAACAATGGACACGCGCGCATTAAACATGGTTTCTTAAACCATAGCATCAAACTATGAGAGATAAAATAAATACTTCCAAAAAAACAAATTATTTTTTAATTTATTTGTCTGTTCTTATTGCAATCATTTTGTAAATTTAGCAGAATGGACACATTTCAAACATGCCTTCTTAAACCATAAGAAAATTAAGCAAATGCTTACGAAACCAAATCATTATATATATTAACTTACTGTTTTAATTTAAAATCATTTTGGTTCCTTCGGTTATCGATAAGGAAGATCCCACTCTTATTGGGAGTGCTTTGCTCGACTGTTTCCTTCTTTTTGTTGTTGGTTTTACCTGTTTTTGTCCGTTTCTTTTGATAGCCTACCCTGCCGGCCATTTTTTAACCCTGCATCAATTGTTTTAGTTATAACTTTATTTATTTTATTTCATAATTAATTTATTAATATTAAAAATCTTGTTGTGTTGTTATTATTATTGTTGGTAACAACATTCATAAGTGTTTGTGTGAGACAAATTTATTGGTGTCAAATGATTAATTAGAAAATACATACACTCTTTGATATAAACTAGCAATTGCATCATTTGGTATAATGGTCACGACAATAATAATAGCACGAAAAAAAGCCGAGAGGTAGAATTATAGAACTTAGAAGTAAGCATTTAATGAATCTAAACCCTTTCAATCATTAGTGTTCAATATAATGAAAAGGGTGAAGGTAATATTAAAATTACAACAATGTTATGCAAAATCTACTGGACAAAAAAACATTACATATGCTATTAAAAAAACAAAAATTTATATGGCGATTAACATTTTTCTTCCTATTACTCCTTATTGGTTCAATAAGTTAATGATAGATAGAATATTCGTGAAGTTGAATTCGCAAGCTCGAGGAAAAATCGTGGCCATTTCATTCTAACAACTTGAAAGTTTAAGCAACATGAGCATTGTTAGACAAAATATAATAATTGGAAAAGTAAAGTAATGGTTTTGATTTCATAAATGTACCATAAATCTATGACAATGCAACTATGCACTTGATTAACGCAACAAATGTTGTAAACAACCACAAAGTTATACATGGCTAGATCCGCAACTACTAAAATAACAACTTTCTTTTTCTTCATATTTATTCATACAAATAGATTCTAACGATCTATGGAACATTTTTTTCAACCTTCGAAAATCCAAGCATGGGGTTGGAAAGAATGAAACATACTTTACAAGTCTAGTTCATTGAACTTATATATGTTTATCAATATAAATTTAACACAACCTAGAAAGATTATAATCACGATGCCAAGCTAATTTTTCGATGTTTGACTACCCTTCACATAGGGAAGATGCATGTAAAATGTGGAAGCATGTGAATAAATCGACAAAATGCTCGAAAGAGTTGTGGTCTCATAGTTTGCGATGATTGCTAAAAAGAACTTGGTAGCTTACAAGTGAATGCAATTAGTAAGTATAAAGTTACCCCGCACAAAACATTTTTTTACAACACGCGAGCATTAAACCATGAAACTCTTTTTATGGTAAACCATGAAATGAACATTAAAATCAAAACAAATGGCAAATGACAAATATATTATGGAGAGGGATCTTAAGATATGTTCTAGTTGCATATGTCATGGCGATATGTATGCAAAATACAAAATCATATGCACCTTTCACAAAATAATTGAAAAATATGCGGACATGATATATTTTAAATGTTAAACATAAAGGGAAACATATAATAAACATCCTACATAACATGATTAGTACATTTATATGCAACATTTTGTTTGGAATGAAGCCAAAAACATTCTAACCAGCGGGTTTTTTACTAGGGTAGTGTTGGGCCTAAAAAGCGACTAAGTCTCGAAGCGAAAGGAAGAGCGCACGCACAAGACAAGTAAAGGAAAAGGCACTCAAGGAATGGCGCGCATGAGAAAAGGTTGCGCGCGAGAAGAAGGATAGGGTTCGAGGACTTAGTCGTTTTATCGAGATATCGTATCACATGGAAAATATGTGAAGGGTCAAGTAGGCGTGACAAGTGGATAAGGTTCCAACTTGGAGTCTTGGAGCTCAAGGAAAGAATATTCCATGAAAGGAATATTCCAGGGAGGATCATTACAGTTAGTGGAGGTTTTTGCAAGTTGGCATAAGCACTCGAGTATGGAGAAGCACATTTTCCACCCTACGGCATGCAACCTTTGATCATGGATAAGGTTATGGCGGTAAAGGAGAACCCCGTTTCTATATAAGGAGGCATTTGGATGAAAAGAAGAGGAGGTTGATGCTAGAAGAGAGGCTAGGAAGGGATGATGTTATGCATGAATGTGCTCGGTCGAAACAGGGGTTGTGATGAAAGAACATAGCTAGGGCTCTCTGTGCAGAGTCATTTTGTAGGGTTAGATTGTCATTCCTTGATGTATTCGGTCTGATATGACCCTTTTTGATGTAATATGGCTATTGTAAATGATTATAATCAATATATGATGCTCTGTTCCGAATATCTATGTCTATGGATCAAACCCTAGTGTGTTCTTCTTGTTGTTCATGGTTCAGATTTGATTCTATTATGTTGTTTGTAGTGTTTACGTTTACATCATGGTGCATTTGTGCTTAGAGCTAGTTCCTCTACCTTTGTATTAGATTAAATGCATGTGTTTCTGGTTCTACAACCATTCCTCCATTAATGGCGAAGCATTCTTACAAGGCTCACATAAAAGAGGGGTTTGGCACTGTGGCGTGCCTCGAGTGAGCACCCAACTTATGTTGGGTGATAGGCCGACACGCTTGGGATTTAAAGGAGAAGGGAAACGTGACTATAGGTAGGAAACTATAAAGTGCAACACATTTTTGCATACTTACGAAAGGCTAGAAATCCAAAATGTGTAACAAAAACATAACCATATCAAATCCTATACAATATTATAACAAACATAATTAACAATGCCAAACAACCAATCACCATAGATATTTTAAATATATAGTTCATTCTCTCGGCGTGTAATGCTCTTAGTGGGCATTGTAATACATTAGCAAACCAAGCTCATGTTTAAAATCGAAGGTAATAACAACTTAGCGAAAGTAGAGCATTTGAGACTTAGTCTTTCAATACCAAACCCAAAAGGGTAAGGTATAGCAGAGAATCCACCCGTCATGACTCATCAACACATTCAACTATAAATCATGCCATATTCATACATTCCTTTCATCAATTGCTAGCTCTTCATCAACCTTCATTCAAGAGCAACCACATTGGCGATGCCATATCACCATGAAATAACAAAATTAGGTAAAGGCAATCATGAAGTGTGCGGGACGGAGCCTAAAACAATAAGATATCATATGCAAATTTGAAAAAGAAGATGAACGAGGAGAGAATTAACAATCTATTGGAATTATGCAAATTTTGTTGATTATCACCGGCTCGAAAATATGCTTCTCTTTCTAATGCTAGGTTTGCAACGATGTAATACCTTCCTCCTCTTATATAGTTTTACACAAACTTTCTTAATATGGTCCGAGAGCAAAATTAAATAACCCAAGCTCGAAAGAGAAAATATTTTCATAACCCAATCAAATTTGAAACAAAAAAATTGGGTAATTTGTGGAGGTTTTGATATTCATCGAACACATTGTACCACAAATGATAATGTGTCACATGATAAAAACAAAAATGCGATTGCCGCATACATGGTATAATGAGTAGCTTGAACTTCCCTTGAAAATGTATTACCAAACACGTGGAAAAAACCCTTACCTCATACTTGGAGGAATGCAACTCATTCACTCAATGAAACATGAAGTTGGTTTGAGAGTGTTGCAGAATAACAAGTTTCAAATGCTTCTAGATACTAATAAAAATTCCAACGGAGCTATGTTACTTGAAAATAACAAAGAACAACAAAAATGAAAACCACATAAATAATTGTAAAACATACTACATTTTCCCCTAAAATGGCAAAAACTACAAATGGAACACAACTAGACAAAATCCAAGATAAACTACTTAAACCCTTTCTAGAAATGGAAAACAAGATCTAATCATGTCTAAGCTCCCAATTCAAAATCCATTTCGGTGGGCATTTAGGAATAAAACAAGAAGTCTACCCAAGAAGAAACTACATATTAAAGCAAAGGGTTGATTGTTGTAAGAGAAGAACCCGATCTACATATTAACCGCACTTTCAACCAACTTCAAACCAACCTATTAAATTCAAACCCATTATTCAATTGACAAAACAAGACACTCGACTAAGCAAATCTAGAATGAAATGAGCTTAAAACTAAATAAAAATATTCAAATCACCACATTTTGAAGTGATGCTAGCTAACACTCAACAATGTGGGTACGATAACTATGAAATTAGAAATAAATATAAAGAACCACTTACAATACTTCTCCTCTCGCTCTGCAATAAAGAAACCCAAATGCAATAACATCAATACCAAATACAAAAACCATCACCCATCTTAACAAAAGTTAGGTTCAATTCAACTCAACTCAACTTAGTACAAGTCATATCAAATGGAAAAAAGGGCTTTAGAAATCGAGAGCTTAAAGTCAAAATAGTGTAACAATAAGTTGTGAGATGATAGTGCTCTTTAAACCCAATCAAAGAAAGTAAATAAGTTACGAGATGATATTGCTCCTTAAACCCAATCGAAAAATAACTTTCAATAGATTACAATATTTTGAGATTGCAAAGATAATAAATACGAGAATTGTCATTTGAACTACAATAATTCTCCTATCATGTACCTTACGTTAAATGGATTTCTCTCTATATATACAAAACTAATAACTATAGTCTAACATAAAGTTTTCAATTGTTGTGTTTTTATTGTTCGCTTTTTTCTCTCGCTATAGAGTGTCACCGAATTTTTCATGGGGGTCCATGGTTCGGGTAGGGTGGGCTTTTCTTACTCCATGGTTTTTGGATTTTGATCCTTCTACTATGGTAGTTTCAAAAATGTCGGTTTGGGTCCATCTCCCAAATCTTCCTCTCCCATTTTGGCACCATGCGGTTTGTGCGGCCATTGGTAACTCTGTTGGTCGTTTCATCAAGATGGATGATGAACAGTCTAAACAAGGGTTATTCACATATGCTCGTATTTGCATTGAGGTGGACCTCAACAAAGGTCTTCCAGATAAGTTGGAGTTACTTCATGATGGTTTCAAATGGATACAGGTTCTTGATTATGAGAATATGGTCTTCCGGTGCAGATTATGTCATCAAACTGGCCACCTACAAGAAGCTTGCTTGCTCAATAAGACTCAAAAAAGAAAAAGTGAATTCTTCACGACCTAAAGGTTGGCAACCATTCACAGCGCATGGAACTAAAGAAAATCCTCTCCCTAGAAGTTCAAAGACTATGAATGAGGAGATCCCCCTATCAAGGTTGTCTTTAAAAGATCTCATGTGTTCAATCTTCCGACTTCACCCAGAGGCGAGGTGAACGCCCTTGTCTTGATTCACTTTGTTAGCCTTGCCTTCTCGGCCCCAAGAATTGGACAATTATCACGAGGTCTAAGGAGAAGAAATGGCGTTTTGAGCCTCATGTTACTCGATCGACGACGACTTACTTGCGGCTTCTCCGCTTGTTTTTGGCTCTATGGCTCCTTGAGGCCCGAGTTTTTAGTGTTTCCTTTTCTACATTCGTTTTTTTGTTGTCAGACGTTCTATGTTGCCTTTGTGACGTTTTGTGGGACCGTAAGTTTTCCAATCACCCCTTACTACGTAACTCTCTTTATTTTTCATTTAATATAAAGGGTTATTCCAATAGTAAAAGGAAAAGTTATTTTTTTGTTAATGCAAAATTCGTTCATAGTAAGCAACCATGCAATAAAAGCACCAGACCAATAACATACAAGTTAAAAGCTTAATTTCATCACAAATTTTTGATTAAAAAATTGAACTTAGGCCCAAACTTCGTGCATAGTTGTGCCTTGGGCAGGATAGTAAAATCCCACATGGACGTAACGTTTGGAGACTAACGAAGGGGGTGTGGTATATATAAAGTATAGCGAGGGGTTATTGAAGATATTGCAGGTTCAATGGGCGATGATGAGAGGTAGTTACTCGCAGTATTGAAATGATGCGAGAAGGGTGTCCGCCCCAAATATTTCCTTGTTACGCTTAATGGACACCCATCACCCAATACCTTTCTGATCCCTTTTATTTTCGTCAAGTAATGCGGGGTTAGGGTTACGTTTCGATTCTTCAAATGTCTACATTTTCTCGGGGATTTTTAGGTTTTTCTCTCTGAACTTTGCGGCGTCACCGTGGTGTTCTGACCAGTTCTGCTTAGGCTTGGATGTACTTTATTTCTCAACAAGTGTGGTTTATTTTAAAAGCTGCACAGGAACCCGATTTCTTTGAAGATCGGATTTTTGGCAGCGATGTGTTAGGGATTTTTACAGTTTTTTTGTCTTTATGGTTTCTCCTGTAAAGATCGGGTTTTCTGGCTCGATATTATGGTCTGTTGTTGCAGGGTTTGGTGTTTTTACCTCCCTTTGTGTCGACTGGGACATTTGTATGTGTTGAATATTATTATCGTTGGTAGTTTTTCTATAGTTTTTTAATTTGTATATGAAACATTTCTCCAAAATCACTTAAGAAGTTATCTGAAAGAGTTCACATTTAAGCTTAGAATAGAGCTGATTGAGAAGTTATCATTCTAAGAGGTGGGTTTTATGTTTGGGGATTACTGCTCCTTTTTTCTTGGAAAATGTGGTCTTATGATCAATTTATTGTGACTGCTTAAATCTAACAAAATTAATAAATTTTATGAGAGACTATCCTTTAAAGAAAGGATTTACAGCCCCACAAAACAATGGGGCACAAAAGTAGGTAGTTTTTTTCTTTCATTAGATATATATGTTTGAGCTTCCTTTCAAAATTTCCTTTCAATATTTTGGGATTCATGGGACCCTATTTCTATTATAGGTTAAATTTTTTATTTTGATTTTTTAAAGAAAAATAAAAATTCGTGAGAGAATATTTATGTAAGCAGAAAATTTTTGTATAAAGGTAATTTTTCAATTTTATCCTTGAAAATACAAAACAATGTTATTACGCCAAAGTGTTCCCCTATGGGAAAAGCCTTTATAAACAATTACACCACTATGTTAAAATTGACGTGTGAAATGACTGTTACAACAATTTTGATGTTTAGTTGTTTTTAGTTGTTTTGTTGTTTTTACCCAAATCAGTTGTATGCAAAATGGTCGACAAGATTTGAGGAAAAAATTCCAATTGCATTATTTAATGTGTCATGGAATGAGCATCCGACAGTTTTTGTTTTGTTCACAGCCCTCAAGGCCTACATGTCGGTTACTCTATGGAGGATTTGAAAGATCATGTTAAAATTTTGACTATATTTAACCTATAAAACCATTTTATCCATTTTGAGCGTGTAAAAACGCGTTGCCAGGAGTTTTTGACTTTTTTCGCTAAGAATTCTGGGTTTTTTCTTATTTTGATTAGGCTCATATATTTTTGGAGCAAAATTTGAGTTCTGTTATTGTTTTTGCATGGTTTTTTCCTTTATATATCGGATGGATCGAAAAACTAGAGTTTATTTTTGGTTTTCAGTGAAAATTCCCTTTCCATTGATTTTGTTTTGCAAGATTTAGGTGTTATAACATTTATTTTCGTGAAAATACGAAATATCATGTATTTTCGATCCTGGGAAAACAAAAATGTTTCGCATTTTTTTTTTGTGCAACTACATTGTTGTCTTCCAAGTCATGCTTTTACATCCTATGGATAGTGGTTTTTTAATTTTTGTCATATAGATTTTGTTTTCGGGGTTGGACATATAATTGTTGGATTTCCTTATATTTTTCTTTATATTTGCAATTGCAAGGATTTCTTACAGCGCTTGGACCAAGCAACACTTTGATAGGAAACTTTGAATGATTCCCAGCTCCACAAAGTGACAAAAAACTAAATAAACATTTGGAGAGAGAGAATTTCTTTAGCTTTTGTACCTGAAAACTAGTCTAGGTTTGGTTAAGTCACCCGAAAAGGTGTTCTTTTTTGTAGTGAATTGTCCCGGACTAGAAATTGTGCATTTACAAACTATTTATAATCATAATTGAAGTTCATGTAGGGTGGACTTTAAAGATAACATGGTGTCTAGATCATATTCAAACCTCTTACATTTGGCTTCGGGCAATATACCTAACTTTGGGTGGACTGTGAGACGACTTCCCGTAATGACTGTGGGCTGGGATAATATCAGTAATTTGATGATGATAATGCTAATAGTATGACCTCAAATGCCTCCTTGTTAATTTGTATGCAACGAATGATTATTGTGGCTAAATTACTTCCTTTGCGAGCTCGCAGTAAAGCTTGAAGGTAAGAGTTGGTGTGTCGGGCTTGGGATGAGGATTCCCTACTATTGCAGCTCAAGGATGGGCTATCTGAGGATCTTGAGGTTGTCTATGTGGGTTGTTTAAAGGTTGAGGTAGAACCATCTGAACAAGATGATGTTGCACATGATCTCTTAGAAAATTTTATGTGTTCCAACTTTTTTGCCTCCTGAGCTTCAAAGCAAGTTTTACCACGAGTTTTGCAAGCAGCAAGCTATGGCCTCTTTTTCACTATATGCTACCACTCATGATATAAAATCTCCACATGTACAAAAGTCTTTATGTATTCATGTTTAGTTCAAATAAACTACTCCGCATAATGTGACCACTCATGATATAATATTTGCAAAAAAATGTCCATAAAATGCTACCACTCATGATATAAAACAACTTATGCCACAAAGTGCAACCACTCGTGATATAAGATTTGCAAATGTATATGTACAAATTTGTAACAAGTTTTAAATGTAGAGAAAACCTTTAAATGAAGTGGTTCATCTATATTTCTACACTTACAAAATCAATCACACCCCTTATCAACATCAACTACAAAAGAAATAACTATCCCTCTAAATCAAATAACATATACAGTTTGGCGTTCACATTGCATTGTACACATGTGATTGTTAGTTTAAACCTTATTAATAAAAAAATATAAAAAAGACTATTATATATTTATTTAATTATGGGAAAAGGCTTTGTGAATATTCGAGGCAATCGCGTTAAATTTGACGGGTGTAAGACTTTTAATATATTTTAAATAATTTAAAGACGCTTAAAATTAAAGTTTTTGAGTAAAGCTTCAATGATTATTAGTATGCGGTAATAATAGCATTGTTTGTTTTTATTTAAAGCTCTTTATCTATGGTTGTAGTTCAAAGTGGATAGGTATTGAAGAGAGAGTAAAAGTTAAAGTAGAGATGGGCAAAGATTATTTTATATTCTTATAATTAAAATAAAAACTAGCGTAAAGCTTGGAAAAATAAAAGCTTTAAAAAGAATACAGTGCGCTAATTATAGTATTGTTTCATTTTATTTAAAGCAGTCTCTAATCTCTTGAAGAGAGAGCAAAGGCGAAGTAGAAATGGGCAAAGATTGCTCAGAATTACCAACGCATGTAATAGAAAGAATTCTACTCTCTCTCTCTCTCTCTCTCTCTCTCTCTCTCTCTCTCTCTCTCTCTCTCTCTCTCAATAGACTCGCTTATTAATTGTAGCTGTGTATGCAAAGAATGGAGGTCTTTAATTTGCACAACCAGATTGGTAAGTATAAACTGCAGAAACATGCCTTGGGCGTTTCTTGTGCATTCAGATTTTAATTCCATTCTATGCATAAATTCGCATTATATACTCTACTATTCTCTTATCACAATGTCAGGAAGAATTATCCCAAAGTCTCACAACACTCTACCATGTTGTTTCCCTTCCCAAGATCTAAAAATATACTACAAGGGATCTGGCTGCAGTACAATTTTAGTGGAAATACACCGCTATGCTCGCAAATCGGAAAGGTGATCAACATGTCAGCACAACAAAATGTGTATGTGTGGAACCTTCTCGTGGAGGGTGACATGTCTCAACTACCTTATTTCATGGTGCGATCATGGTATAACTATCCCGATTCTACGGTGATCGAAATTGTATGCGATGAAGAGCTCGCAAATAACCACAAAGGTGGCGTGTGGAAAAGATGTCGTGGAAAAGTTAACAAATTGGTTGCATGTCGGCCGAGTCCTATTAACAGGATGATCTTTTCGCATACGAACAGATAATATTTGCAGGAAGTGGTTATATATGATTTAGTGAAGGGGTCGTGGAATTTATTTGGAAGTAACATGTCAGCAATCACTTATACGATAATGCGCAAGGGACCTCAATAAGGGTTTTCAAATGTTTTCATGGCAGGTTTTACTCAAGAAATTATTTTTGAACTTATTTTGGTGGTTGTATTTGGTTATAAATGTGTGTGTGAAAAAATTGTTAACGATAACTGTTATGTCCAATTTTTAGAATAACTTTTAGAATCTTGTTTGAGGTGCATAGAGTTGTAAATTAGTTTCTTACTTGCTCTACACTCAATTAAAAAATATAAAAATTAAATGTTGTTCATTTGTTATAATAGATGAAGTAGAAGTTTGTTTTCAATGGATTCCTGTTTTGAAAAGATTTTATTTCAATCTCAGCCAGTGTGATCGATTGATTCAAAAGTCAGCAAGGCATATCTTTTGAGATATAAATACAATATTACTTGGGTTCCTCTTACTTTCACTAGAAGGTTTCCGTGAGTTGGTTTCAAGTATAATGATTGTCGATTATGTAATTTCACCCACCTATATATTTACTATTGTTATCCATTTGCAAATTTGAGATTATTTAAATATAATTATATTTAATATCTCAAATTTTAATTATAGGAGAATATCATGTTCCACATTTAATGCTTTTAACTATTTTTGCGCCGAAGGCGTTCCCCCTATGGGAAAGGCCCTTCCTGACGCTTTCTCCAAAGTGTTAAATTTGACGGTTTTCGACGGTCGCTTTGAACGCTTCGCTTTTTCCTCCGCTATTTTTAATAGTTGCAACAAAGGAAAGAATGCTTGTACATGATGAAGAGTATGATGGTTTCAACGGGATTTCACTTTCAATTAACGCCTTTGCCGGTGTAAAAATATTGTTGTTATGATCTTTCCGGATGCGATTTTTGGCACCGAGAGAAAGAAGTTCATCTTCATGTCTAAGTGGAAGGAAGATTCTTTTAATGACTTGTTTTTAGCTTAAACACTAACATGTGGTGCTCTTGGTTCTCTCAATATGGGGATTGATGTGTGGGTTTCTTTTTCGTGAAAGGTGTAAACTAATTCTATCTATGCATTTTTATATACCAATATGTAAAACAATCTATAGACAACACAAACATCTACATATACATATATAGTTAATTGCTACATTGTATTTTTGTACATAAGTCCCTGTGTACATTCTCTTATATCACCACCTATCACTGTGCCAATTTTCAAGGAAACACCCTCTTTTGGTTCTTTTCTACCAGGAACCAAAAGATGGTGTTTCCTTATGTTACAACCATCCATAGACAACAAAGACATCTATGTATGCATATATACTACTAAAAACTGTAGAAGATTTGAGAAAATGAAGAGATACAGAAGGCACGACACACTTTAATATGTGTGTGTCCATCATTATATTAAGCAGAAGGGAGTTACAATATAGTTACTGCAAACATATCCCCTCCCAGAATGTCAAAGACCTACAAGAAATAAAAGAAAGTAACTAATTGGTGCTCACAACGTAGAAATTTTGTAACTAAACAAAATATAACTAAAACTGTAGCCACCAAATACCTTATAATGCATAGCAATAAGATTGATTTTCATTAAAAGGGCTCAAAATGTCATTTAAGTCAATTGAAATTGTTAAGAAGTTAGCATTCATTCATCCGTGAATCGCTTACCATTTCTCCATTACTGCAATGCGACCTTTGAAAAGTAGCCCTCAAATCCAAAGCTCTCATAGCCTTTTCTGCGCACCTCAATGTACGGAAGTCTTCATGTGTTCATGTTTAGTTCAAATAAAATAGTCCACAAAACACTACCACTCATGATATAAAATTTGTAAATGTATATGTACGAATTTGTAAATTTTTGAAATGTAGAGATAGAATATTTAAATGTAATGCTTCATCTATATTTCTACACTTACAAAATCAATCACACCCCTTATCAACATCAACTTCAAAAGTAATAACTAACCCTCTAAATTAAATAACATATACCGTTCGGCGTTCACATTGCATTGTGCACATGCGATTGCTAGTTATATTTACGCTAAGGCTTTTACGCCAAAGGCATTACCCCTATGGGAAAGAGGCCTCCGGTCATTCACGCACTATCCTAAAATTGACAGTGCATTTTGACGTTTTTTCGTGCGCTTAAATTTGATGGGCATTTAAACGTTTTTTTTGTTTATAGCCGCTTTTATATTTTTATCCATTAATCGTGGTAATGCATGACAAGCTTGGGTGGACTGAACTCCAATAGTTGCATACTTTGGGCGAGAAAATCCTTTGAGACCGCCTTATGTAGAATCGGGCTTAGATGTAGTGATACCGGTGCCTTTTTTCTTGTCATTTGAGCTATTGTGTGGAATCTGGAGCGCAGATCAAACCCAGTTTTGAGGGCAGTCCGAAGAAGCAAGTTATGAATGTTCTCTGGTAAGGGCTTTTCCCACCGCTCAATTTTCTACCCACTTCATTGTGCATTCCAAAGGCTGGCGGTGGGGGTTTTCTCTCTCTAGGGAACCAACTGCCAAGATTTGGCAATCTGCAATCCAATCAAAAAAATATGTAGAAGCCTTTCCCCTATGCCTCATCCCCTATAAGTGCATGTCATTGTCGTGATTCAAGAAGGAATCAACGCTGAAGACAAGAAGGGTTTCCCCCTAACGTTCTGTTTATTTTGCAACTATCCAATTACTCCTAAATTTAAGATGGTGTTCTAGTTATTTTTTTATGTTGTTATCCCTGTATGATTACCTCTCAATTATTATATGCAAGAACACATAAATCTAATGTATACAAAGATTTAAATGTTCTTCTAGAAATAGGCTTTAGAAGGAAGCTGTGGACATTTGAATACGTATGCGAAGTGTTTGACGAAATGACTAAGCGAAATGTGATTTCATGGACTGCCATGATTTCGGTTTATGTTAAGTATAAGTGGATTCCATTTGACAAATATACAATTGCAGGTCATTTTAGATCGGCCTCTACATGTCTGAGTTTAATCATGGCAACATTAAAGATATCAGTAGACAACTACCCAGGAAGGCTAGCCAAGGCCTTTGTTGTTGATCCTCCAATGTTCAACTACCTTTGGAAGGTAAAAATACAGATATATGTTGCTACTGCAAGTCTTTAGACTCAGTTAATAAATCCTTTTTTGTTGAATATAAGTTAATTTGTACATGATAAAATGTGTCTGACATTTTGGTAATCTTTACAAGTCAGGCGGCTCTTTGGACTCAGCTTTATAAATTTATATATTGTGTCTTCTCGAGACTATGATTTTCCTTTCATAATGAATATATTTGCAAGAGCATCATCCTTATGCCATGATTTTGCTTCAAATTTGGGAAGCTCTTTCCATTTCTCATGTAAAGTGGCCTCAGAAAATGTCAAACATTCTTTTCTTCAGGAATTGGAAGGAGATCGCTATTTAGCATATTCTTTTGGGCCAACAATGATTTCTCCCTTGAATGCACGTTCCTTTTCTTTTGCATCCCCGACCACTAGCAGATATAATCCTAATTATAACAGATTTGGGGAATTTCAAAGTTTCAGATTTGAAGATACCCCAAGCAGAAATAACTTGACACCCGCCCAAAATATTCACACCAAGCAGATATGACCTGCCAAGCAACCCATCAATATTTTCGCCAATGGTAGGCATCGCCTCTTTTTTCAGTGGATTCAAGAAAGACAATCAACAAATTGAAAGTGACAGGAAAGATAAAAATCTAGAGTGCTTTCGACCATACTTGAAAAATTATAGGCTGCCTTATGATGAAATTACTTACAGGTCAATGATGAAACCTCCACCAGGTGGGCTTGTATCCATTGTTTCTCCTTAATTAAAGAGAGGGCCTAGCTTCGACTTCAGGCGAGGTTCGCATTATTAGACAACTCAATAGACTAAGAATTTGAAAATCATCTGCAAACCAGTTGCAGCGGCTCATCATGTGAGAACATCTCATGATTTTAATCATCCATTCAAGATAATTTCTGATGTTTTAGTGTGCATTGATCTTTATTTACACCCTTGTAATTTTCACCATTGTATCCACACAAATAAAATATTGTTAATTGTTGTTTGAATGTGTAGATTTAAAATCGATTAAAAAGATTTTACATGGTTTGTCTTCCTTTCTTTTATTGAAGTATTTGGAAGTCTACGTAATCAGCTGGTTTGCAAGAAGGCCGGATTGAAAATGTATTTTTCCTGCAACATTTGTTTTTGTAAAGAATGAGCTTTTAGCTCACGGACTGTTGATTTTTTATTTTTTATCTCATAGGCCTTTTCTAAAGCGGGGCTTGTCACATTTAGTAACTTTTGTAAATCTTCTCTAGTTGTAACATGCTTTACTGAATTACATCATCTGTATCCCTTTTTTTTATTTTCTAAAATTTGGTAGTCATACAATCTGAAATTCTTTTTATTCTAATTTTGAAGCATGGTAACATGACTGGTCAAAAATTAATAGGGTGCGAGTCTTGTAGAGACTACAAAAGTGTTCTCATCCTCGTCGCATGAAGAGATAAGTTGGGATTCTAAAAGCATGGGATTTTACTAGCCATGTATTCCAGAATCTACATGCTCCAAAAACATTGAAATCATCTCCCTTGTAAGCCCTTGGATAATAGGGGTTGTGAAGTCCTCCTACACATTTGGCATCGTATTTGTTATTTGTTAGATTGTATGTGTTAGCAGAAAGCAAATTATGTTTTCTTGATTTTAGTTTATAGCTTTACTTTTCTCTTCCCAACATACATTACCCTGCTTCCTTTCCTTCGAGGAAGAACACGGGACTGCATTTGGACAACCAAGCTCTAGAAATTTAATTTTCGCAGGCAAGTTACATGATTATCTCTCAATTATTATATGCAAGAACATCAAGGGTTAGTGAGAAATCTGATGTATACATAGTTACAAAATTGTTCTTCTTGAGTAGCTGATGGGAAGGAAGTTGTGGACATTTGAATGCTCAAGATTTTTTGATGAAATGACTGAGCGAAATGTGATTTCATGGACTGCCATGATTTCGGTTTATGTTAAGTATAAGTGGATTCCAGTGTAGAGGTAGTGATGAAATTTTGAGTGCGAGTGAAGGGAATGAAGGATTACAATAGAAACAAATGACTATCAAATACCTACTGAAAAAATAGAAGAAAAACATGGTATTATTTGTTGGGTTAATGGTTCAACATCACAGAGAATGCATGCAACTATTGCTCTTGTCCATGGAAAAACTAACTCCAAAGAAGATGTGAGATCTCTGTGTAAACCAGCCTGTAGAGCCTTTACATATTCATGTCTTTTGCAGAGTTGTATTGAGAAAAAGGCATTGTCAGAGGGAAAATTATTCCACACCCACACGACTATGAGAGGATTCATGTCGATTTAATACACTTATCAGCATGAACGCCAAGTGCGGAAGTATGTTGAATGCTCGCGAAGTGTTTGACAAAATGAGTGAGCGAAATGTGATTTCATGGACTGGCATGATTTCGCTTATGTTAAGTATTGGTGGATTCCAGTGTGATATCTTGGTGGAAAATGTGGAAAGATAGAGAAGGCACGTGATTTGTTTGACAAAATGCCTCAGTGAATTGGTATATCATGGACATGGCAATGTATGATGCGAACCAAGACAAGTGGAAGGTTCTGCCTCGTATGAATCGATGGCCAGGATTATGGTCCGCCAAGTGCTTTTTTAGACAATAAATTCTTTGTTATTGGGTACAACAATTCAAAAAAAATTGATCTGAGAAAGTGAAAATGGACGATCTTGGAAACTTACTGGAATGGTGGAGGTGTGAAAACTGTAACTGTTTCAACAAGTTTTTGTCTATAGTGGCTCTTTTTCCAATAAGGTTTGATAGCTTTTGTTTTTTTCACAAATTCTTAGACCAAATTCCAACAACTGCATCCTCTGTTCTGCCAAGATGTCCATTATATGAAGATGATTTCCTGGAACCGGCCAAATGTTTCAAGTTTAACATGCCTGGTATAGATCCCACTAGAAACAGTAAATAACCCAGGGGCGTGAAAAAATTCTAATATGAAATCCATACCATGCATGTATTGGAATATGTGGAAGTTCCCTGTCTATTCTGTAAATAGATGCATGACCAAGCAAGAACAAACTATTTGGATTCTTCCACTGTCTTAGCATAACAGACTTGGTGCAACTTTCATTCATTGGAGAAAATGTTTTAATGAGTCTAAAACGTTGATGTACCTACGTGATAGGAACACACATGACTTCCAAAGGTTCATCATATAAGCTTGGTACCTCTTGAAACTAAAACGATACATTATGGAAACCCCAACAAGTTGGGATACCTAAAAGGTACATTTAGCACCAACAGAGAATAGTAGAGTTTTGAATTCAATAATGGTGTTCATACAAGAATTTTGTCTTTTACTTTTAAATCTTTGAAATTGAGAGGCTCTCTTTAATACCGATCACTTAACTCTCCATACAAGTAGGCAATTTCCCGAGCATTCAACAAATGGTTTTGAAAACTTAACCCATGTGAACAACATGAATATTGATTGTGTAGAATTGCCATACTCATAAAACAAGAGTTTTTGGTATTAATCACTAATACAGATAGATATTCTCTTGGTGGCATTCACGATATCTTTTGCATTGAAATTGTTATAAATTGGGAGAATATGAACTTCCCTTGTGCATTCAGTAACTTGATACATTCTTACATGTATCAGGGGTGAAATCGGTCAAGGTTGCAGTCCACGGATGTACAACATTTTAAGTTGTTAAAGGATCCTTATCCTATGTGTTTTTTTGGTAAGATAAAGCATCAATACCACTGGGTGTAAATTTGTTCATGACAACAATCCATATTGTCTAGTAAGTAGAGGAAAATCTGTATATAGAAGTAGATAATGACATCATTTTCTGAGAATTTTTACCGTTTATCCAATACTAATAATTGATTGCATTTAAGATTTTTGTTTTTGCATAAATGTTTTACCTTCTCAAACACGCGCAACACTAACATAATTTCTCCCAAATAATTACAAACCACGTCAACTACACTTTCATCTATATTACTACACTTACAAAATCATTCACACCCCTTGTCAACATCAACTACAAAAGTATTAACAATCCCTCTAAATCAAATAACATAAACTCATTTGGCGTTCACATCACATTGTACACATGCGATTGCTAGTCTTTATCCCCGAAGGTGTTTTTTACAATAGGAATAGCCCAACCTCTCTAACAACATCTAATGGTTCACAATGTTTGCATCAACGACCATCTTGACGTCCAGAAATCATCTGCCACGTCAACCTTGTCCGCCTTTGTGGATTTTGTGCGGAAGAATCGCACCATCTTCTCATATACGATTACATGGCGAATCGATCTCTGGACGGCTGGTTATTCTCCAAAGACGCAAATAGGGTTTTGAGTTGGACTACAAGATTGAAAATCGCTGTCGACATGGTGCACGAGCTGACATTCTTGCACGAAGAATCTTGTGAATGCATTGTCCACCTGGACGTAAAGTCAGAAAACATACTCCTCGAAGAGGAATTCAAAACCAAGTTGTTTGGTTTGGGATTATCAAAACTCCTGGACAAAACCCAACAGAGCCGCGTTTTGACCGGAATGTGAGGCACGTCGAGCTACCTGGCGTTGGAGTGGCGCATGGAAACGGGAGCAACTAGGAAGAGCGACATTTAGAGCTTCGGCATTGTGTTGCTGGAAATGCCATCGGGACGTTGGTGTGTGGATTTGACGGTGCTGTCAGATGACTGCTATCTTCTGGCGGCGACAATACGAAGATTCAAGGAGGGTAAATTAATGGAAATTACATATCATCGACTGGTGGAAGAGAGTATGGCGGAGGAGATGGAATAGTGGAGGGGGAAGTGATGAAATTGGTGGCAGTGGTGTTGCTGTGTATACAGGAGGAGCTTATAGAATGAGGCCCAGGATGGCGAGTGTCGCCAGCCGTATGCTGGAAGGTCACATAAAAGTCCAACAACCTCATTTGTTTTCTGTTGATGATTATCTTTGCGGATGAACCATCAGAGTTGTTGGATACCTTAGGTTAGTGGGACGTGCGCCCTAAGGTAACCTCTAGATTTTAAAGAAGCTGGCTCTTCTCTATGGTGAGAGATGAGGGTCAAAGAAAATCAAACATAGCACAAAACTAACAGAAGCGATGCGCCAAAAAGAAGGGAGAAGTTAATCAAGAATCCAACTGCCTGAAATGGGGAAAAGGTGAGCAATGAAAAGGGTGGACGAAATGCACCACAGGCCAGAGATAGATTCACATAGAACACCACTTCAAACCCATTAAGCACAACTTCTAAAACCCATAGTGAACATTAGAAATATGCACAAGTATACCAACAACGAAATAAAGGCTATTAGAGACAATAAAAACATGCAAAGGATGGATGAAATGCATCACAGGACATATTATATTGCTCCAAAATTGTGCACAGTATAACAATCAACAAGTAAGAGGCAAAAATGCCATTACAAAGCTTCAAGAAGAAGGCTTGGGCTCCCACCTCATCCTCTAAGTAGGGGAGAAACAAGAGCAAAGAAGAGACATGACTAACTCTTCTCGGAGCTTTTTTTGCATGAACCCTATAGATCACAATATATAATCGAGAAGAAGAGAAGAGAAGAGATAAATTCTAGAACTAGGCTTTTCAATCACCCACCCCTTTGTAATAAATGAGATGAAGTGACAGAAATAGATTGGCCAAATCTTTCTCACACTAGCCCCATGATCTGTCATTTAAGGAATGAGAGCCATACTCATTTATCACATTCTCAACTACTTTCAGAACCGCCCTCAAATCTTTGTTTCATCTCCGAATCTCGATCTTCTCGAGCATCGGGTTCCTCAGGTCATGGTTCTGATGACACCTATTTTTGTGCTATTCTTCTTAGAAATGGCCTCCAAAGTGTGGGTGAGCAGCTAATTTGAATTTCTCGCGAGTTAGCTTCCTTTACACGGAATTGTGCATTAACTTGTCTCACAAGTGACAAGTTAATAATTTCTTCGCCTTCACTTTTGGAGAGATCCTGAGGCATTTAAATGTTCTAGATGGGTTCCATTACTGCCCACACGTGGCATTAACCTGCTGCCATTATTCGCAACTCTCTGTTTCATGTTGGGGCCCATTCGTGTCGAAGCTTTAGGAAAGGCTAAGCGCATATCCAGTGGTCTCTGCTTTCTCGCATCTTTGAAATTACGTCCGACCGACACGTAGCACTTTATGTGGCCCTTCTAGTTTTCTTGAGTTCAGAATGGGACTCGTTGATATTAAAATGAGGATCCTTTCAAGTGGTGGGCCCCTTATTATTGACTCCACTTGGAAATCTAGTAGGTTTTGGAATTTCATTCCTTTTTTCGAGATTACATCGGGCCGACACGTGGTACTTTTCACGACTTCTCGCTTTTTCTTGAGTTGATTTGTTCCGGCTCCGCTTTTCACAAGTATTTGGCTAAGTCTTCTTATATTTCCAAAGGCTTGACTCTTTTTACATTTGCTCCGAGATTCTCAGAACTATCTTGATTAATCAACAAGAATTTTCTTGTTATCTAATTTCAATATCTAAGGTGGAGGAAATTTGATAACACTTTCCTTGCAATTTTTAAGCTTCCAAGGCAAATAACTGGATTACTGTACTCAAATGAGTGGTGAGAAGCGCCTCCTCATAACTTCCGACATCTATGTATATATTATCTTGCATTTTATTTTTTAAATCTCAGTGTCCGATTGCAGTAATTTGAACTAGGGTAAATGGGCAGATAACCAAAACCAAGCCTTAATTTGTTCTATATTAAGATATTATTTTTAATGCATTTCAGATATGGATAATCCTCCTGAAGGCGTAGAAACCTTTTCAAGATCCCTTTGAAAGTGTCAAATTATGGGCTTCTTCAAGGACTAAGATTTCCATTTGCATTGTTATTCCTAGATTTTACCTTTTTCTCGACATAGACACTCAAGTGATGCTTAACGTTACAATGGTAAACATTTCCCATTTGTGACTATACCAGAATAATAGCACATGATGCTGGATGATTCAGAACCTATCATTTTGAATGACAACTCATGAAATAGGCATATGTCAAGATTTATGTGATCATTGCTATTTGTCTGAGATAGATTAGGTTTTTGAAATGTGTCCTCATTCATTTATTTACTATTTGCTTTACACTGATTTTACACCTCCTTTAATGTGAAAAAACAGGGGTGAATCGAATTGGTCTAATGATGGCAATGAGTGTTTGCCTTTATGTTATCGAGGTGACTTTGACTAGGATATATATTTTCCTAATGATTTATTTTAACCACGTGATAGGATATTTTTAAAGTATATGAAAAGAAACGATAAGAAGATTGTTCCAAGCCATGATTTCCGTATGATAATAGCACACCACATTAGATTTGCAAAACAAAAGAGCTAAAATATCATATATGGAAATCCATCATAATCCATAGTGCTCAATACATTACAATAGAATGACTTGAATTATTTAATAAGAAAGATGTACATATAGGAGGAGAGAAGTACAACTACTACCTAAATTAATGGTGAAGAACTCCCACTAATCGATACCGGTAGTTAAGTTAAATCTAAAAGACTAGTGAAGCTAACTCAACATAACCGAGAAGTTAACTCCACACAACTAGTACACCTAAGTTAAAGCTAACCCAACAAGTGTAGGGCTAACATAAGTGTAAGAATTATCCTAATAAATAAATAAAAGGATAAATAATAACTCTACACTAACACCCTCCCGTGAAGCATAGTTTAGGTGGGTGAAAAGAAGGTGGGTTCTGGAAATAAGGGCCTGATGAGGTACTCACATATAACAACTGGGAAAATGTAGACACCGTATGGTACCCAAAACCAGTAATAACAAAGTAGAGAGCAAAATCCTGCTGCAAGATATCCTCATAAGCTCGACTCCAAAAACTTGTACAATGTTAAAGAAGTGTGGTGCACACTATGGTCTGAATCCACTGCTCGATCATATAACTCAAAAACAATCGACACTGGTTTCCCACCGTAATAGCTCCATGTAAGGATATTGTCACACGAGTGATGTCGAAAAGTGAAAAACAAACACCAAACATAATTTGATCAATCTACAAATAGGTGTGCCACGCATCTGAAAACTAAGGCAACATGGTAAGTGACACTAAGTAGATCCAAATAAAAAGGAGATGCCGCGATCCAAGAAAAAGCCAAGATGTAACAAGGCAAGGGCATGAAACCCGAATAAGTAGTATCAACACCACACCCTCCCATATTGCAGAATGGGTAGAGTGACACCATGCAGCATTTGTATGACTTGTCAAAATCAACTACTTGAACACCGATAAACTAACACTGGCTCCACCTGTCAATAACTCCCACAAGAGAGACTCTGGTCAACATGCCAAAAAAGTGTCTAAAATACAGATCTAAAATATCTCAACAAACAAGAGAGATATAAATGTATACACCATAGATACAAGAATGTAATACCTAAAATTTTAGGACGTTGAGGCTCAACTCGAAAATGCATCCACAAGTGATCACAACACCCTTCCAAATTTGGCACCTTATAATCAGAGTGCACGTAAATATTACAATGAGTAATATTACCTTTACATTTGAAATATATGTATAAAAATGTCACCAATGCATAGATCTCGAAAATATACACAATTTCAAAAAAAAAAATATCACCTTAATCCGAGCTCTGCATACATCAAAAGTTATGAGCTCTACAAGGTTTTGCTATTAAAATAATATTTTAATGCTGATCTTTTTAAAAGGTACATGTGACACCCAAATGTCCAAAGGGTAAAAGAGTGCATCCACATGATACATGCTTGTGACCAAAGGATAAAATCCTACTCCCAAAACCTAAAATGTCCAGAGGGTAAATCATTGCGTCTGGAGGGTACACGCTATATCCAATGGATAAAAGAATGCACCCAGAGGGTACAAATCTATGTCAAGTGGATAAAATACTGCATCCAAAACCAAAATACCCAGAGGGTAAAAGAATGCATCCGGAAGGTACACGCTTATATCCAATGGATAAAAGAATGCACCCATAGGGTACAGATCTGCACATCCAGTGGATAAAAGACTACATCCAAAACCGAAATACCCAGAGGGTAAAAGAATGCATCCGGAAGGTACACGCTTATATCTAATGGATAAAAGAATGCACCCAAAGGGTACAAATTAAATGTCCTCAGAGATAAAAGACTGCATCCAAAACAAGAAATACCTGAGAGGGTAAAAGAATGCGTCCAAGGTACACGCTATATCCAATGGATAAAAAGAATGCACCCAGTATTTGACTGCCTCAAACCGCTGGTCAAAGTTTACAATCGATTATAGGGTTTTGGCACCTTCCAAATCCAATTCCGCACTCCGTTTTGCATAAAAATGCATGCTACAAAAAATTGCTAACAAATTCCATATAAATGAAAAAATAAACCCTTGCTTGCAAAGAAAAACTTACTAGATGTCTACATCATCTATCGCTCTGATACCATGAAAGGAACGATAAAAGATTGTTTCAAGCCGTGATCTCGGATGATGATAAAGACACCACATTAGATTTGCAAAACAAAAGAGCTAAAATATCATATATGGAAATCCATCATAATCCATAATGCTCAATACATTACAATAAATGACTTGAATTATTCAATAAGAAAGATGTACATATAGGAGGGAAGTGCAACTACTACCTAAATCAATGGTGAAGAACTCCCACCAATTCAACATAACTCAAAAGCTAACTCCCACAACTAGTACACCTAAGCAAGCTAACCTAACAAGTGTAGGGGCTAACATAAGTGTAAGAATTATCCTAATAAATAAATAAAAGGATAAATAATAACCTACACTAACAATATATGCATCAGATTCATAGCTATGTCCTGACATGTGGAAGAGGCGAGAGCTACCTCTCACCTCGAATGCACAAATCTATGTGATGGTGCGCCTCCTATAAAAACATACTACAACATATAGATGGTCATGCAAAAACATGACGTGGCAGGAAAGGACTCGGAGGGAGTTCTATCAAAGCTGCCGAAGGAGTCTCGAGTTTCAGCGTAAGATTTGAATCCTCTGTATTCACGCCACCTGGCGACCAAGTATTAATTTGTTTCGGGAGGCGAGTTTACTACCCAAACTCGGTTCATCTAGTTCAATAAACATATGTGTGCATCAAATGTGTTGATTTTGCCTTATATGCGGGTACTCACCTTCTCGCAAGCAAAAATTACACCTTATACGTGATTACAAACCAAGCGGATTACCAGCTTTGCAAGTTAAAGCAGGATGAAGGCCATTAACATTATACAAAAGATTCAAGGTCCTTCACAGTTCCTCCACACATTATACATTCACCAACACTCCACCAAAATGAGCAAAACAGGTTGAATTAGATAACAATAATTAGATTGCAATGAATTAAATTCGTAAGAGAAAGAAAATGTGATAAGAAACAACAAACTCGTAGTGTGTTTTAAATGTTTTAAATGGCAGTTGAAAAATGTTATGAAAACTGTGTATTTGGCAAGTTTAGTTTTTCTTTCGATGGCAAGTTTAGTTTACTATCTAAAATTCCATAATAAAAGGAAATTGTCTGTCCAAGCTCTCCTGACTTTTTGTGGAAATTTATGAGCTCTAATAATTCAACAATTCCCAATCAAATTTAGTTTTTTTTTTAGTGTTCAATTAGAAGTCAAGAGAGCATCGCTTGTTAGGATAACACCTAATTACAAATGGAATTGGTTTCTATGAGCTTCTTGTAATCTAATTAAACAAAATAAAAAAGGTTTAAAAGTGAATATGTAATTAAATGGTTACCGAAAAGATGATATTGTTAATTATTTTCTTCCAAATTAATAATTATCTTGTAGTTTTATAAAGAGATACATATGTTTCACCGGATTCTTGATAAATTAATGAACCAAATAAGGGGTGATAGACCAAGGAGGAATATATGTTTGTGATTTTGGTCAAGGTCAGGCGTAGTGTTCGATTTCCTATCCAATGTTTATTTTCTGAATAATCTTTTGTACTAGGAGGAACTACCTATAAAATGCAAACAATACCACTAGATAGAGTTAAATAAACAAGTGGACTCGCCTACATGAAGCTAGATCCTAGTTGATGCTTAAACATGGTGTCAATCCACTTTTTAAATAACAATATTAATGCTATCCAAAATAAACATGAAATAACAATCTTATTGAATTGAAATGATTTAGGTATCTCATACAAAACAAATAAGAAAGGCCGATAAGGTGATTAGGTTAAAATGGGATAAAGTGATGGGTCGGTATTGATCACAAGTATGGTACAGTGCCTCGTAAGGTCCTGGTAAAGATTAGAATGATTTTGTGTTATTAGAAATGGGTATGAGCTCGCTAGTCTAAGGTAAGTTTCAAACGACAAATCGCATCGGTTATGTGACCTGATGCTGCGCTTTTTCAAGATGACCAACATCGGTTGGCTAAACGACGCCGATAGGGGCTTTAATAAAAATCTCTTTAGGAAATGGTCTTCGACCTTTTCGTGATCGCATACGTAGGCCTATAAAATGGTGGGGGTGAGGTCATGGGAATGGTCTAAAAGGTTCCACGTAGATGATTAGGGGAGGACGAAGGTAGGTGAAAGGGCTAGATATGGTAAGGTGTAAATGGGTCGAGGGAGGAAGGAGGTGTACAGATGTACAAAAGAATAAATTACTAAGAGGAATGATGATCTTAATGAAAGGAAATAAAGATAATCTGTGTAGAGATATTAGGTATTCATCAAGGATGGATCCGGAGAGTGTAGGTTATGAAAACAATGATGGCAAAGATCTCAAGAGAAGGGACGCTGTATGTGCCACTTGGCTACCGAGGATCTCGTGGTTTCTCTCGTGTGAATATGTGATCGTGAAGGAGGTGATGGATGTCGATGGTCAGAGCTGTAGTGCTCCTGTGTGCTTTTTCCCGAGTGCTTCAGTAATCTGAAAGTGCTCCAAGTCTTGTTCAGCATGAGATCCTTAATCGAATGGCCAACCTCAAGAAAGGCTTCGAAAATGTATTTAACTCTAACCGACGATAGCTAGGGACCGACGCCGTTGAGTGGTATAAATCCGCACCTACATAACAGTGAATATCTAGGTTGGCAAAAAGGAGCCTAATTGTTGTTATTTTGCGTGGTCTTCAATCTCGGGTCTGAGTCTCGAGTAATAGACCACGTAAGAATGAGTAAGAGTCCTCTTAGGTTTGTTAAGAGGAATTAAGTCTAGGTTTAGACTAACTCCTGGGCTGTTAAGATAGGCTTAGACTTGGTCTTAGGTCATTAATGGGGCTTGAGTGGGTAGATGGAGTGAGTACCTGGGCTGGGTGAGGTGGTCAAGTGAGGATGTTAATTAAATTAATTAAAGTAATTAATTCAATTAATCATGTGTACTATGTGATATGAATAGGTAAGGTATGGTTAATTTAATTAATGGGCTATAAGGGTGGTGATGACCTAATTTTTGCATGTCATGAACATATCAAATTTGTAAACCATTTCAGGGTGATTAATATTATTTGTAATTTTTTTCAATTTGGCTCCATTTTTGACTTTCATTAACTTAATTATAATAAAAAAGTGTTCATGTTTTGGAATTCATATAAACATTATAAATGAGTGAGTAAGGTGATATATTTAAATCGAAGTTGATCATACGATCTTAAAATTATACAAATATTAGATTTTTAATTATATGTTAGAATATATATTTCAGATATTATAATTATATTTTTGTTAAATCTATTTAACTTTATGTCATATAGTTAAGGGATTTATATCATGATAAATGATTTAATAAACATATTTTTAAATTCTTTATATTATCAAGTTGCAAACCATGATACTTTTCATCTTTATTATTGTTATAATAATATTATTATACATAATTTTAAAAGGTAAAATAAAACTTCCCATCTTTTACAAAACTTGCTCTCGAGGGTTATAATTTCATCATCTAATTTTAAGAAATGTGCACTATTTACCCTTAGTATTTTATGTACATTATAAACTTTCTATATAGGTTTAAATTTGACATGATCAAACATTTTTTTGTTAAAATAGTGGCTATCTCAGCACTGTCTATCAATAGGTAAGCACTCAAGAGGTGTGTCTTTGTAGTCACAATCATAAATAATATAATAAGATAATACTAATCGTACATCACCAAAATGATGAAAAACACAATGTTATTTTCAAAGGTGTTGAAAAACGCAATGTGTGTTTCATATTGTTGAAATTTCAACAAGATTGTAGTTTTTCAACACGATGAAAATCACATTGTGTTTTTTATCATGTTTTGACTGATGTAATTAATATTTGCGGATTAACATGTGTCACATGAAAAACACAATGTGTTTTTCATCAAGATGAAAAATACACTATGTCATCAGAAAGTTTTTTCAACATGCGTGAAAACACATGTTGTTTTTCAAACATGTCAAAAAAACTCAAGCACAGCTTTCCACACATTTTCATGTATGAAATTAAAAATTCAAGTCACACTAGTATGACCTTAATATTTGTATTTATATTTGTTAACAAGAACCTTAATAATAAATGTTTTGAAATCCTATCTCACATGAAAACACAAAGTTTTTCAAAGATGTTGAAAAACGCAAAAGTTGTGTTTTTTTCAAAGATGTTGAAAACGCAACGATTTTCCACATCGTTTTCATGTATGAAATTAAAAAATTCAAGCTCACACTAGTATGACCTTAATATTTGTATTTATATTTGTTAACAAGAACCTTAATAATAAATGTCTTGAAATCCTATCTCAAACATTAATATAATTATAACTCAAACATTAATACAATTATAGTTAAACAAAATGAATGTGACTAATGTTATAAGTGTTTGAGATGATTCTTAATATTATCTATAAGCATAAATAAGTTCTAGATTTACATGTTGATTCTGTTTCTATCGTAAGAAAATATAAAAATTACAATTAAATTTGCATGTGATCTTCCTTAACTCTTTGTAATTTTATTGTTCTTATCGTGTTAAATGGAATAACATTAGAGTAAGTTTGATTTTTATGTATTCATTATATTTGTAAATAATGCTAATGTGCATATACCATTTGTATATAGAATTTTTTATTAGTTTTTATATGTTGGTAATTATAAGGTTGTTAATGTATCATGTAAGTTTCAAGCAAAATAAATTCACTTATCATGTGTAAAGATAGGAATCGATGTGTGCTAAAGGGCTTGCCCTTTTTAGATGCCACATCAATCATTGCCTCCCAGTAGTGTGTGGTAGACTGTGGTTGTAGATGTAGATTTTTAAAGCCGCCCACCGAAGATAAAATTATTCATAGCATCAATTTGTCATGAAGATATTAGCTTTTTTGAAATGGCGTTTTCTTTTCATCGATGTTTTTCATGTTATAAAAGATACTAACTCTGTCATGCTTCTATGCTTGCATGTATGGTGTTTGTATTTAATTACTTCTTTTGTGTAATAAATATGAATACCAGAGCTTCATTCCTCTCGATCTTGTTGGTAAAATGAAGACATACTGCAAATACGAGCTTCCATAAAACCAAGAAGACTAGGAGTTCACAAAAAAAAATTTGAAACTCGTAAGAGTTCCTAAAATTAGTGCACAATTTATAAATTATATGTATATTTTAGATAGTTTAGTATGCCATTGAATACTAGTTGTTCATAATGTATAGTAAATAATTTTTATTATGATTCAAAATTTTAGCACCATTTCTAAGTTTCAAATAAAATTGTGAAAATTCTACACATTATAATATTGAATTTTGTATTATCCACAAAATTTGAAATATATGCATTATGGGAAATTTAATTTGCTTAGTTATTTCCTATATTCATAATTTCATATAAGACATTAATTGTTTTGGAATATCCATATTTTATAAATTCTATTGTCAGGAGAAATCACATTTTTTTAATTTATTTTAAAAAATATTTGTATTCTTCAATTTCGCTTGAAGGTTAACTTTTTTGAAAAACATAATTATAGATGGATAAAATTTAATGCTTTTTTATTTTTTCAGCAATGTAACTGAACGAAGCAATTA
>CM031239.1:727460189-727566632 GCA_018340775.1 Taxus wallichiana var. yunnanensis | reverse complement strand
GAGAGTCGAATGAAGATTATACCCACAACAGGTCAAATGAGCGCTGGTAGAAAAAGTTGAATCAATAAATGTGAAATGTACCATGAAATTTAAGACTTGAAGGATAAGGATCCGGTGACCTTTTTAGGGGTATGGAGGACAGTGATGTGCAAGTGAAGTTCCTCGAAGAGTCGCCTTTGGTCTTGTCAAAGACGTGCTTCGGGATTTGCTTCACGGTCAGCCATTGGGTTCTTTCCTTCAGCGGGATACGATATGACCTATAAAAGAAAACAAGTGTAGTCAATGGTTTCCAGGTAATGGCACTGAGCTTAAATTGGAAAATGTACAAAATGGAAATGTGTGTGTTAAAAAGCTTAAACTGATTTAAGTTGTGAGTAACACCCAATCATTAAAGAGAAAGGGATAGTAAAATGGTTCTCCGTGCATTGTAGACCCTAGGAGCAGGAGTTAAAATAGCATGAAGGATTTGGTTAAAATAACATGAAGGATTCATGGGCACTTGTCCTTTCGCCAAACTAGAGATTTGAGTGTCCCAAAGGTTGAACTTCAGAATTTAGGTATCCATGTCACCACTAAGGGAAAGTGTATTCGAGAGTAGTATGTTTCTCTCTCTAATCATTTACGCTTCCTGCTGGGAGATAAGTGCCACTCAGAGAGATCATAAACAAAAAATTAGCTTTCTCATGTGACACAGAGGCTCTAGGTATATCACTGTCATACGCATATGCCCTATATGGCATTCCCTTATTTAGTTCTTGTTTAGTTCATGAGTTAGTAGCCGATTCATGTGTAAGTTGACTCGGGATTACAGAATCTAAAACTAGTCATTGTAAGCTGCTGAAACTAGAGAAAATTGTGACTCTCGCAATGCAAGGAAACTCGTCAGAATTATTTTTCCCTCAGTAGACAGGAGCGCTACTGTGGACACTAATAGGGGCTCAAGTGAATTCATTTTATTCTAGGTGTTTTTATTCCATGCAAAGAGTTCTGTATGGCCAACTCTGTTTTTGAACCCATGTTTTTTAAATGTGATGTTTGCTTAATCGTGTTACTATGTGTTTCTATACTTACTTTTTTAGCAACTAGTAGAGGGTGAAAAGAGTTCACTCCAATGTTTCCACTCACTTAGGTCACGCTTGAGATGAAAAAAATGAATAAAGCCCAAATGAGGAAGGTCAAACTGATGTGCATTTCACCCGATATAAGAATCTACCCGATGAGAAAGGTTACTTATCAGACAAGTATGTACACAACATAAGAAAAATAAGGGGAAAATGTTCAAGATACAAGCGTTAGTGACAACAAATAAATGCACACATTGAAATATCAACTAAAGAAAGGAATAAGAAAACAAAAACAAAGACTCAATGAGAGTAGTAATGGTTACATACATGGGACACCCACTAAGAATGTCACAAGATAATCGGAGTCGATTAAATGCTTGTGCAAATAAGGTAACAATCAAAATGAAACATAGGCATAGTCTATAAAACAATGACAAACAAATTATATGAAATTAGATTAAACCATGATTAAAAGGAGTCCTACAAGATAAATTTTATACATGAAGCACCTATTAAGATGTTAAGAGAGATATATAATATGATACAATGTGTTATCCAAGATAGGAATGAAAATATGAAATATTGCAATGATAACACTTGATAGTAAGTGATAAAAGGTAGATTCTCTCAGATCCTTAGTAAAGGGATCAGTAATGGATACGACCAACATCATACATCTGTAATAACCTCGTAAGACCTGGACGTATTCACGCCAAGATACCATCATGAACATGCATATGTGTGCATGAAAATGATAAAGCATACTATGAACCATAGAACATGATAAGCAAAGGATACAACATATATAGTATGGGTGGAAGCAAGAGTACATCCAATCAAGATCTAAGATAATGTTTTTGTATTTTTTTACGTAAATATATCAAAGAAAACCAACTAGAATGGAAGAATAAAGATGCCCCCTGTGTGTGTGTGTGTGTAAAAGTGAGGTCCATATAGAGAAACCCTCAAACATTCAAATGAACAGAACAAGAGTGCATCATCAAGTGGTGTGGGGAATTAGGATGCCCAAGTGTGAATTTCAAAATGATCTATGTATGAGAGTCTTAGAGAGAGGGCCCACGATCGGTTTATGTAAAGGAACCACATGTGAACATGATCTAAGGATGTGATGGTCACGAGAGAGTACATGAGGCCAAGTATATGAGATAGGTCTAGATCAAGCATTTGGAGAAATAGAGCGTGAAACATGTCTAGATGGAGCATGTGAAGCATGTGAATTATGTGAAGAAGTGATCCTATGAGGTGGGCTGGTGGGATTCTATAGATGCAATGATGCCAATGAGGTAACCATATGTGAAGTAAAGTGAGATGGATGTGGATAAAGTTTCTACAATATGAGGCAGAGGGCTCCAGTATCCATCATAGATAGCGTATGATCCAGCTAAAGAGCCACCATGAATGGGAGAATATGCACTAAGAGTAGGATAAATCAGCATGATATGGATCAATAGAGGATCTAGGACAAAGGTTTTCATGGTAGTAATGCCTCAAATAGTAATAAGACGTTGCTCATGGATAAACTTAAGGCACAAGTGAACAATAAATGCACGTGACTTTCAAAATTGGAGCCAAGGGAGTCCTAAGATCATGTCACAATGTGTAATAGTAGATCCAATAGTAAATGACATAGAAATAGTAAGAGGCCCAATAGTAATGGGTAGAATAACATGGCCATGAGAAGTGGGAGACCTATGCTATCATCACAGGTAATGAATGCACCACGTAGAAGATGATATAGTATAGGTGATGACCATGTGGTGAGTAGAATGTGTAAATACGCTATGTGTATAATGAAAATGCAAGGAATTATGTAGAATGTAAGTGTATGTACCTTTCAAGATGGGTCCAAGTAAATGGTATGTGGAAGATGATGTAATGCTAGAATCATAGATGGTGAGTACTAGTATAATATGTAGAGTATAGTGTGAAAATGCAAACTTAATAATAGTTATGGTATGTAGATAAACTAATAATACGCAAGATGTAGGATGTAGGATAAGTAATGTAGGATGAGACACCTAAACAATAGTGTATGCATAATGCATCACTAAACATGATGTATGATGTATAAATGCACAAATGTAAAAATGTTGTAGACTAAATGTAGAATGTATTGTGTATGACGTGTAATTAATGAATAGGTGCAGTGTGTGGGATCTCATGTGTGGTAATCCCTCGGCTAGCCAAGTGTGAATCAAGCACAAGAGTGTGTTATAATTAAAGGGGTAATGATGATGCTAACACGTAGGATGAGTATAACATAATGTGAGAAGATTTATGCATGAAAATGGAAAGATGATAGATGCATAAATGCAATGATGGGTGGGGAGATGTATTGAATGTTATACCCCCAAGTGTATATGAATGAGTCTAACTCCATAAGCGTGAAGGAAGAAGGTCCTTCATCCATGAATGGGATGATGAAAGCATACTGACACATATGCTCTAATAGTGGTGGTATGGCAACAAGCATAATGTGTTGGTAAATGAAGTTGATGTGCATGTGAGGGATGAATATATGAAGAAGGTCATGGCGCTACAAAATGTCGTCTGGTGATGGAGATCTATGCAGGATGCGGAATGAATGGTGGTGAATATCCGCATGGAATAAACTAAGGTGATGACCTCATGTCTAGGATGTAGTAATCGGCCTCGAGGAATGGGCCTATGCGCTTTTGTGTAGGCTAGTGGAATGCAATGTCGGGTAGATGATACTTGAGTAGGTGAACTAGGAGTAGATTGTGCTTTAACCAACTGTCAGTGTGAGGCGCTAGATGAAGTAGGGATGTGCTAGATATCAGTGCGAGGAGATGACGACCATAGAGTAGATAGATGGACACCATCAATAGAAATAACTGTATCATTGTAGAATAAATTTAAGTCACAAATGATTCATAGAAATAATAGATTGAGAGCAATGAATCCAATTGAGACCAATGAGTAGTGTCGCAATCACAATTGTGTTTCCAACGAGGAATACACCTAAGCATTGTAAGAGGACTCTGACTGTAACATGAAGCTTAACAATGCTAAAGGGTTCATGTTGAAAGGGTACTCAATTTGTGATGGAGGAAAGTGAGATAGCCTGGAAGAAATGAAATAGAGCATGCACTAATGGGCCATAATGGGTCAACCTTAGTGTTATTAATGGAGGTCGAGCCAATAGATGCATTGATGTAAATTATTAGATGAGAAATTTGCATGACAATCAACGCTGGAAAAGAAATGATCAACCTTGGCAAAGCTTCAATGTTAACCCAGCAACTAAGAAGTCCAAAGCTTCTTGAGAGGAGAGCATTGTATGAGAGATATATTTTGAATAACGAGGAATCATTTTTGTATTATTCTTCGGTAAGGGGTTATTAAATATTTTAAGTTTATGATTTTCATTAATGGCAATTGTAGAGGTTGTCAGATGCTGGCTCAATTTGACCCTTGTCAAAATCTTGAATGAGATGTCGTAATGCTAAAACAACGATAAATAGAATGTACCATACATCAATGATAATCATATGATCAAAACTATCATCAAAAATTATGCCCTTTGGGTCGAAGATGGGTTGAGTCAATAAAGGAGAGGGTAGGGTAATAAAATTACGATCCATGAGTTGAGTGAGGTAAAACACTCGGAGGTGTGCCGATTTTAGTAAAAGTACATATGTATGGTTGTGGTCGAAGCTCCTCAGTGGAGTAGAGACTACATTTCATATCTAGTTTTTCCATCCAGGTTTAGTCAGAGAAGGCTTAAATGTTGGCTTATTTTGAAATGTGTGAATGATGATGCTTTTACTCCTGATATTTAAGTTTGCTGTATCAAGAGTTTGGTCATGCCTTTACAAAGCTTGAGAGTTGGACAAAGGTGATAGAATGAAGAAGACGCCTCAAAGAGAATAATCTCAAAGCAAAGCTAATAAACTCGAATAAATAAGTCCTCGAAGCTCGAACTGTAAGTACATTAGTCATCTTAACTAAATTATTTTGTATTGTAAGACATAATCAGATAAGTGTTTCACATTGGGCCATTGCTTGAGTTGTGCAAGTTGAGCATAGAGAGCTTAGAGCACTATATATAATAGAGAAATGATGAGAAAGACGTCACTAGATGTGTGTGAAAGAAAACTACCAATGGACAAGTAGGTCATAGAATCAATGTACATCGCATAATTCTGTAGAACTACAAGGAAAGAGCTTAATTTCAAGATGGTGTGTAAGTCATCCGCATAGTCAAGACATGCTACGTGAAGAGCTCAAGATGTTATCAGGTCACCATGGCCTTTAAAATGGGCAATTTAGGAGAGATGAAGCTAGGTGGAAATGCATAAGTGGAGATAATCACGAAAAGGGGTATGTAGAAATGAAGTAAAATCTAAAGATGGTGTTCCCGGAGAAGTAGTGAATTTGAGTCTAGTGAATTTGATTTTACAAATCTCGATATAGAGATGTTAAATCGAGTAAGTGTTTTAAGGAAGAGCTAAGTTATATATTAGTAAGCCTTTAGGTGAACGATGGGAGTGATAGTCATAATAGTAGGGGCAGAACATAAATGGGTAGAATGGAGACCATATGGGAGACAAAGAAGGCACGCAGGGCAAAAGTGGAAGCATCCATGAGTTTGTTTAGCAAAAATTAACATGAGGGAGATGAGTAGGGTTTTTGTGTAACTTCACGCGTTAAGTCAGTAATATCATTAATTGTTATTGAGTCAACATTGATGTCTTCATCGTAGGATTTATCACTATCAAATGCTTTGATTTCATGGAGAGGAATACAAGTGGAATTATCTAAAGGGTCATTGTCAACCATAGATATAGATGTATCGACATGACCTAGAAGTATGACTTAGATGAAAGGAGCTCACAATATCGAGGGATCCACATGATGACCACTACTGCAATGAGACATAAAATGAAAGAAAGATGAAGTAAGCCCTATAATGATTAACAATGAATGAAGAACCGTAAGAAGCATGAACGATCGAGTGGGTTCACCCAAAATGATTAACTAAAAATGTAGATAACGAGGTATATCTATAGTTAATCTAAGCTATGAATAATTGTAAATAAAGTAAATAAATGTAGTAAAGAAGTATATAGATGATCCAAGTAACTATGCAAAAGAAAATTCTAACCCTAATGTGTAAAAGAGAAGAGGAAAGAACTCGGATAATAGAAGATGCTCACTGATTGTGTCGTGGAGGTGACTGGAAAATATGGAAGTAGGAACGACGTGCAGGAGCCTCTAAAAGGATGAATTTGGAATATCTAGCTAGACTGGAGCACCTGGAGAGGGACTAGGGTGACTCATGCAGGCGCTCCAATTCAGCCAAATGGGCACCTGCTAGTCTACACAAAAGCTCTAAAACTAAATCTCACAGGTGGGGCCGGGAGGTGGTATGAAACCCTTGTTTTCTCGTCATACATCAGATTCATGCCCTATACTGATGTCATGATATTCCAAGATGGTGAGAAGACGCAAAACCCTAAATAAACATCAATCCCTAAAAAAAAAATGCAAATGAATGGGTCAAAATGACCTCAACGTTCACTACCACAATAATGGGCTTACTAATGCGAAAGGTGCACTACATTTCGGACCAATGTAGTTATAGTGAGTGTGTGTATAATGTAACCTAGGTTCTCTGTGTGTCAGCTCACACTTTGTGAATTACCGAACAATAACTAGATGTAGAAAATGTAATAGAATGTGTGCATGGAATAGAATAGAATCCTCCCCTATATTGTGTGATGTAGATGACCTAGCCTTGTGCCTTGTGATGGAGCTATGGATGCAAGTGATCTCCAATGCAATAGATGGATGCAACTCTAAGTGGATGATAGTAGTGACTAGTGTTTGGTCCCTCATTATGGTCTCATAGCTTTATATTTATAGGGTTCTCTTGATCTAATTTCGTAATTAACCCAAAACGACCACCCACCAAAAAGATAAAAAGAGCCCAAAAAGTGGTGGAAAGTTCAAGCAAGGATCAGGAGGCACCATGGTGGGACCAGTGGGCGCCATAGCGCCTAAGAGTACCGAAATGCCCCGATTGAGGCTAAAATAACGCAAATCGAGTGAAAACTAATCAAGGCATGTAGGGCGTAAAAGGTCGGGAATGAAATATTAAAATAAAAGAAGATGGCCAAAAGATGGGGGTTAATTAATACTTTCTTCACTCAAGAACTTTCTAAATAGTAGTATGAAACCGAGATAAATAATATCTAAAGTGCATGATTTTGTGACTACAATATAGACCGCATATGCTTATTAGTAGGAATCAAGAAAAGAGAAAACATAGTCCTAGGGGAGCTTGTGAACAAGTAAGTTTGTCTTTCTCATGCATTGTTGTTCTTGGTTATCATTGTTTCATGTAAAGTGGTCAAGTAACCTTTGTCATAGATGTCAAAGGGGGAGAGTGAACTAAGAAACATGAGAAAAGGGCTTTCAGAGGTGTTTGTCTTGATTGGTTGCCATCAATGTTTCTAGGTGGTTGCCATCAATGACAAGGGAGATTTTGTTTGGGAAATGTGTCATAAGGTTGTCATTGATGTCAAGTTGTACATTGATGTCAAAGTGTCCCCAAGGTGTCCAGGTGGTTCCATGAAGTGTCAATTCATGTCAAATCATGAATCCATCATGGTAAAGATAAGCTAGGTGCATGGTCAAGCAAGTAAGGTGTGTGGTGAGTCCTCCCAAGGTGGTATGCAAGACTTAACAAGGTCAAACATGGTCAATTAGGTGTGTATGAGGTGTTAACAAGTCTACAAACCAGCCTCTCCATGGTCAACTCATGAAGTTTTAGGTAGCTTTAGGCCTAATCCTAGTCCACAGTATCAAGTAGAGCATGAATGTAAACATGAGAAATGAATCAAGGAAAAGCAAGAAGATCATGGTTTGGGATAATAGAATGTTTATAAGTAGGAATAACATGAGTGGAAGGAATATTCGGACTTATAGGGCATGAAGGTAGCAATTTTGAGGTATTTAGTGAAGATAAGGCTAGTAGGCAAGTGAGATGGTTGAGCCAAGGCATGATGATGCAAACCAAGCATTTAAGGAGCATAATATGATGGTATATGAGGTGTAAAGGGATTTACAAAGATCTAAGAGAGATAAATTAGGCAATTATCTAGGTAGGCATAAGACACCCTTTAGACTAGAGAACAAAAGTTACACAAATGAGATGGGAAGATTTCCAAAAAAACTATGAAAATTGGTCATTAGAATACATGGAGGGGTGAATTGAGAAGGTTTAGTTAAACCTAAGGAGGTCTTTTCTTTAAAATTTATGCATGTTTTTCTAAAACTAGGTTTTTGGAAAATGTAAATTAAGCACTCTAACTTCTTAGCTGTCAAGAAAAATTGACAAGCCTTCTTTAGATAAATCATAGAAGACTTTTTTCATGGAAATTTTGATAAAAATATGATGCAAAAGGTTTTGAGGGCAATTGGTTAACATTTAAAAATTCTAACCATTTTCGAGCTAGTTTAAACCCTTAAAACCCTCATCCCGAAGCTGATAAACATAAAATAGGTGTTTTGGTATTCCAAATCAAGTTTATAAGTTACATTTTGAAACCTACTGTGGAAGTGTAGAGGAATCTCTCAAGCAATTTTGGTACAGTAAGAGTTTGGGGTATTTTTTCTTTTACTAGAAATCTTATAGATTGTATAACTGGGCTCTATCAAAGACTTGGCAAATTTTTGACTACAATCATGATTTTTGAAGGTGTCTTGTGTCTAAACATGTCCTTGTGATATAAATGAATCATGACTACTCCTATAAGCTCATATGACATGTTGGGATTCTTGGTATGCTACATGAAGATTGTATGAGGTCATGAACTCTCTTGGTCTAAAACATCACATGCGAAGGTCCGAGAAAATTGAGTTAGTGATGGATAGAACATGGCCATACTCCTGAAAGGGTCTCTACACTTAAGGTGTGGTAGAAGAAAATGAAGGAGCTCCTCAAAATATTGCCTTAGAAACCTCGGGATGTGTGGCTCATACATGTATGTTCTCTCAAACTTGCAAACTAAGATTAGTCTCTTGATGACACGGTCAAGTTAAATCCTCACTTCAAAGTCAAGGCTGTGATTTTCATGATCAAATGGACTTGATATAAAAAAGAATGGGCCCTGTATTAGAGTTGTGTTTTTCCTTAGCCTCCTTGAGAGATGAATTTAAGTCTTGAGGACCGAGAATGCATGTATTTAAATCTAAATTCATGTAAGTCAAAGCAAGCCTATATGGTCACAACAAGAAATTATCTTGCTCTAATGCATGAGTTAAGAAGAAATGGTGTTGCCTTGCAAAATTCTTGTGATTTGAAGGTGATCTACAAGCCTATGAAATCATACCCTCCTAAGGTATGAAATCTATTAAAAAATTGTACTTGTGGCTTTCGCAAATGAATATTTGATGATCTCTTGATGGTTGATGAAGACTTCTTGCAATCCTAATGACCATGTAAGTATAAGCCCGATATAAGCTCATATGCACACTTAGCTTTCATATGCAAACTCGTGATGACTTTCCTTCAGCACCTAGTCTTCTTTGAATAATAAATGACAAGAATGTGAATCTCGTGTAGGAGTTATAAGGAATCCTTAAAGGTTTAGTAATGTGTTTGCATGATGCATGAGCAACTAAGAAAATACTCCAAAACACTAGAAGAAATATTGAGCTCACTTACTAAAGGACAAAGTCATATTTGGCCAGCTTAAAATGAAGAAGCTGGCACAAAGGTCCGAATGAATTATAATACGCGGTAGGATGTAGGGATATTGTGGGAGCTTTAAATTTAATAATTTGTTTGCCAAGGAATATTAAAAGAAGTCTATAAATCATGTAGATGTAATCTGACTGAAATGTTGACAAGAGGACAAATTTTGAGGCAACCTTTTTATAAAGGTTTATTCATCTACTTTGCATGGTTAGAAAAGGATGTAGTTGAAGAGTTAAAAGGATATGAGGTGCATAAGACACATAAGAAAAGTAATACATGTATATGTAGATTTGTAGGATAAAAACTAATCATCTCCATTTTTGAAGTTTGGGAGCTTGAAATGTAATTAGATAAGAGATATGCATATTGAAATATATAGATGTTGTTAGGAGATTATTGAGATGAAATTTAGAGTAAAAGCATATGTTAAAGACCTGATATCATATGTATGTTCAAGGAGGAAAATTGATATGTTGAGAGTGAAAACAAAGAAAAGTGAGCTGAAATAGAGATCACATCAAGGTTGATGTATGTAATTAAGTGAAGAAGGTGATCAAATTCGTTTGTATGTTCAAGTCTGAGTTGTAGCTCATCAATTTAGGAGTGATCTTCCTAGCAAGTTTTGCTTATAAACAACAATCAAGTGGATGTTGCCATTGGAAATTGAAGTGGGTGCTTCTTCAAAAATGGAGTTAGAGATTTAGGGTGAGTGGATGCTCACCATTTGGTGAGATCATTGAATTCTTGAGGGACATTTATCCTTGGATATTGCTTTTGATTTCTCCTTTCGTGGGTTTTCTCCTTATTGGGTTTCCACCTTAAATCACATCTCCTCATGTACATGCGTGTTTTCTACTCTTCTCTTTCATGGTTGGATGTTCATGTTCTTCATCAAGTTAACACAATTAAGCTTGGTAAATTGAATAATTGTAAATTACATAAAATTGAATAACAAACATTCGATTCATCCCCCTCTTAGTGCCTAGAATTTCTAACACTTTGGGCACTTTTGCCTTTGAGGTGACGTGTTTGGTGACAATTGAAACATCCAAGTGGATATTTTCATAATCAATGTACTACTTCCATTACCCTTCTCTGGATCAAATATTGATAGTTTTTGGAAAGGGCTTTGAATAGCCCATAAAAATGAAGACCCTTGCATATGTGGTCCCATTATTGGTCTGATTGCTGATTTGAAGTATCCTAATGATGTTTTGGAAAATATTTGAAAGGATGTCCTCCTTCCAATACTCGACGGGAAATGAATAGAGGCAGATCCAAATTGGAGTGTCGCCATGAGGGCCGAATAAGCATTCAAGTTCAAGATCCATGGTTAAGAAAGCAAAATTCCGACATCTTCCAAAACCCAATCCCACCTTCTCGAGCCTCAAATATATATTCCTTTCTCTTGAAGATTGTGACAAAGAAACCTTTCAAGAGGAAGCAAAGGGATAAACCTCTCCCCCATTGACAATCACACCACTTCTTTATGACAACAATGACTTTCCATTTTCTTAAAAATTTCCTATTAGGGCACACCTTTCTTAGGATGGAAACTTCTTCAACTAAATTGCTTGAAAGATCCACTTCTACCACCTCGATAAGCCCATCCTCTGTACTGCGCCAATCGCAACCAAAATTGACTTCTACTAGAATCCCATCGGTTTCTTATATGATTCTTTCCACCTCTAAAGATTCAAAATCACATATTCGCCTTCCCTTTCGCATGTGCACATTTTTCACTTGGACCATCCGATTCACATCCAATTTATATATTTTACTTTTACCTTTAACATATATTATTTATTTTATTACTAACCTAAGATGTCATAGTTAAGATTCTTCGCATAAAAGAATGAGTTCTTAACTAGAATTATTTTAAATGTGAGAATGTCAAATTTGTACTCCATTAAGCATAACATATACACCATTGATTACTTATCTATTTTAACAAATATGGCATATGATTTCAGATTAATCACACAACTAAGTAAAAAATAACTAAGTATTGGCATACCTATAAAAATTTAAAATGTAAGTAAAATAAGAAACCAACACCAACTCACATGATAGCATTTATTAATGAGAGATCATCCTCTGCAATCTCAACACCTACACTATCCAAAGCATCACTTGTCATCAAGCTCATGAGGGTCTACTACCTCCTCTCCCTCGTCATCACTGTCCTCGTAGACCTCAATGTAGTGGGCCTTGCCCTTCCCAGAGCAATTATGTCCACGTGCCCATGGCTGACGACACTCATAGCATAGCTTCTTCCGCCTCAATTCCTCCCTAAGCTTTGGTGCAATGTTTAGCTTCTTAGCCAGTCCCTGTCTCCCGTCATCCTATCTAGGTGGAGGCATTTTCATCTGAAATTTGGGTGGAATCTATCTTTGAGTAGATAACCCAAATCTCGAGCTCTCCTAATGGCCTCATGTAATGAAGGAGGCTCAAATGCCTTCACAAATCCAACCAAAGCATCTGTCAATCCTGCTATGAATAATGAAGTCAACCTCATCTCAGAAATATCAGGAACCATCACTGAGAGTCTCTGAAAATCTGCAATGTACACATCCAAGGAACTTGTCTGTCTCAAGTGAGTCAACTCTTGAAGAATCTATCAAGATCTCTCCTATCAAACCTATCCTCTAACCTCCATGTGTGAACTCTGCATATGTAGCAATGTGCATGTGCCCTTGTGTCACAAGTCCATGATGCCACCAATCATGTGCATCTCCCTCAAGATGTAGGATTGCAAACTTAATTGCATCCTCCTCACGCATGGGGTTCAAATCAAAATAGGTCTTCAACTTTTGAACCCATGACCGTGCGGTACACTTCTTAGAGCCATCAAAGTGTGGGATAAAAATCGCAAACAAATGTAAATTTAATTTAGGTACCGACATATGATGATCTCTCTTGGGCTTGCTACCAATCTTCATCCTACAATAATATGGAAATGACATATTATCTCTGAAACCCTCACTCAAAGATTGGTATTTTTCCCAACAAGACTCCTCATCAATCACCTCTGTTGGCTGCCCTACATGTGACGCTTTAGAATCTTTCAAGAAAGAGGGCTCATGAAGACTCAAAGGCTTGTTAGAAGAATGGGGGGATCACTTCGCCCGAATTAATGCTCTCACCTTTTCTCTATTATTCCCAAATCTGATTTGATTCATGTTCATGTGAGATGGCTCAAGTAGAGGTTGGTTGTCTCTTGTTGCTTCACCATGTTGATGAACATTTTCTTCATAAAATCCTCATTGAGCTCTTCCACATTCTCTTCCTGATCTACCATATTTCGACCTTCTTTCTAAGGTGTATTCCTCCCGGAATAAATGTAACGCTAATTTTTTTAACTCATAAACATAATAACAAATTACAATAAATTGTAATCATACTGCATTTATTTAATCAAATTCATTAATCAATTTTTTTCTTTTGATCTATCCGATAACATCCATGTAAGCCATGTAAGGCCGAGAAGGGTGTATCCAAATCTCCACAATCTCCCTTTCGCCACTACTTCAAGTGACAATGCTTACTAGAATTTTGGCTCAACCTTTTAAAGGTCATGGGAACTATGTGAAAGTCCTGGGTCTACCACGAAGATAGTTTCCGACTTCAGTATTCCTAAGATCTCGACCATTGTCTACCTCATGTTTAGTATTTCAACTTCCCATGATCAGGTTACAGATAATTTTTTTTTTTAAATTGGAGGACTAGGTGATCAGACAATGCACAACCATCAATGCATTACTTTGGCCAAAGTTATCCACCGTGCAAGTTACGGCTAAACTCAAGACAACACACTAGTCTTATGAGTTTTAAGTCTTTCGCCACCTCACAACTATCCCTTTCACAATTATCTAGATCTTTATAGTTTGTTTTTATTTTATTTCCAATTAAACCTATCTTGCAAGAGTTTATATTGAGATAGATGCCAAAGGCCAACTAGGATCTTTATGAGATAAGTACATTCGTTATGCTGAAATGTAACTATATCAACATTTTCGCATGTACTTATCCCTTAATATGCCTAATGGATCTTTCCATCTATTTACCATCCCATTTAGTTTCTCATTTCCTGATGTTTGATTCTTTAACTTTAAATTACCTTTTTATAATGATACTCTTCCATTCTCTATACAACAAGATTTACAATCTTAACATAATAATACCAAGTTTACCGAAAGGCTGAATTAAATATATATTAAAACATGTATATTTAATTATTCCTTCCGATTAGCTACGCCACTAAATAGCTTATTTAATTTATAAATTAAAGACAATTGATTATTACGATAATTACTCAATTATCGCCTTCATACATTGATAACTATCAAATAAATGTATTCAACAATTTGTGAAAAGTAAGATTTCACAACTCAAGTATTCATCATTTACTCATATTGAGATATTATTACACCCAAAGTAATCATCTCTTTATTAAAATCATATATTACATATGCCGTTAAGGCGAAGTATATAACCTTAGGTATAATAATTCTCACATAGTGAGGTTTGCATATTTACAATGGGTCCAAGATCCCAATAATTTAGCCAATAAATCAAGGATATCATCCTTTCACTAATTGAAATCCAAGTATCTCATTTAGATCCACGCTAAGATAAAACTTCACAAGACATGCGTTTCCGCACATCCGAATGTAATGGCTAATGGTCCGCAAGACTGGAGTAGTGGTATGATGTCAGCCAAAATGAACCTGGGCATGAATATTAACTCTATTTTTTGATGTAAATTAATTAATAAAATATGAAAGGATATACATGTTGTTTTATCAACAAGCACATGGTAATACAACCGAAAATGTATTACTACCGGTTTCTATAAAGATACAAATATGGATGCACACAAATAGAAAACCAATTTCTATTTCAAACGATCATGTTTCCCTCTAATCACAAAGGTCAATACATCCGTATTCCAGCTTCAATCAATAAGCATTTGACATTTAAAATTTCTACGTAATCGTAAAAACAATATGATTAAGAAGAGTATTTTTTTCACCAATGAGCAACTCTACAAATTAGCACAAATATCACCATATTTACATCACTTTAACATAATCTATCTGTAAACAAACAACCCAACCAATAATATAGTAGCACCGTGGTTACATCATTTAAACATACTCTTTTTAGTAAAAGAACAACTAATAATTTCCTTCATAAGATATCATTATTTTAAGCCCAATCATGCCTCCAATTACTCCTTGACGATCTCGGTCAAGTTGTCCCGACTTTCATGCCCTTACCAAGACAAGTAATTTCTTTTTCAGTCTTACAAGAATCCAAGTCATATTGCTAGGTCGAAGTTATAGGCTAAATGCCATTTTTTTTTGTAATTATTCACACATAACAAGACACCCTCATTTATACATAAACCGATTTAGTGGTCCATAATAATAAAATTTCGAAAATGCAGCCCTATGTAAGAGCTTTGACACCCACAAACTATCATTCAAAAGATCTCAATAAATTAAAAATCGGACTCGCATATAACAACCAAGAAGAAAAATACAAAACCCAGAAGCCGAGGTTGCAGATACCCATATTGATTGGGTTATCCAAATCGATTCCTTTATGCAAATCGATTTGTATACCTAAATCGAGTTGTTTATAAAAAACACACAACCAAATTTCAATTTAAAAATGAATACCCACAAGCACAAATCAATTTTAAACACACAAATTCACATCACATTTTCCTTCTTCATGCACGGAGAAAATCCAACTCTTTTCCTTTTGGGTATAATTTATTATAATGCAGAGAAGAAATTTTTAACCTTTCTTTTACTTTATTTTTGTTGATCAAAACCCAAACCCCATCTCAGTGTATTTTCTCAAGTTAGGTTAAAACCACACAAAGAAAACTAAAAAGAATACATAATCCATCAATTTCCTTTCATACTTCATCTCCGAACAATTCAATCAAAAGTTGTCCACAATTTCCTTGATTGCCATTAAAAACAAAATGTGTATTTCCTCATTTTTTTACAAATAATGCACCGGAGAAAGGAGAAGATATTCATGCTCTCAAGTAAACCTTAATCGACAACCTTCTACTCTTCCCGCTTCAACAAGTTGAATCTTTCTTTCCTCCAAAACTCACGTAGGTATTCTAGAAGGGGAGAATGAAAATAGACGAAGGAAAAAAATAACAGAAAAATATAATGAAAGAACTATAGTTGAAAGCAAGTGACACATTGAAGAATTTTTGGGCTTCCCAATGTTGAGTACGTGTTTTAGTGCATGTCGCACACTTGTGCCATGTGAAGGTGTTTCACTTTATGAAACCCATAAATTTCAATAATTAAATAAAACTTTGGCTTACATACCAAATCCCTCTAATATATATATATATATATATATATATATACTAATTAATATTTCATACATATATGTTTTTTTAAACTTTAGTTGTTGCATACTCACTTAATGGTTAAGTTAAAATTAACCTTCATAATACAAGTCCACATATTTCCAACAATATATTACTATATAAATTAGTTGAATTTCTAGGTTTATATAAAACACTTCAATACGAAAATCACCAAGTCTCAAATAATAATTTGAATATTCTCATAAAAATTGGCTTGATATAGCATTGTCACAATAAAACAGAGACAATTATCATCGCGGTCAAGCAAAAAGTCAAATAAAACAAAAGACGACCAAACCGATTAAAATAAAGTAACCGGAATACAAATAACCAAAAGATTCACTATCATTTATGAACCGCTTTTTACCTATGATTAAGGCCTAATCATGTTTTATGAAGGATCATCGGGGTGGGTGCGGGTTATTCATTCGCATCGTCATGCCCACAATGTAAGTCAGGTCATGATATGATGAACCAAATGAATTTTACACCCAATGATGATCTTGTCTAATCCTCGTTTAGACTTTGACCGTAGTTAATTTAACTTACAAGAAATTTTGAGTTGCTACAATAAACCTCCATTCACTACCCAACAAGCTAGAAGAAAGGTGGCTCTGATACCACCACTTGAAATATCCCTTTTAGGATATCACTCTAAAACTTAGAAATTAATTAAAAATCTACAGACTGTAATTTTGATTTTTCTAGGACAAGGTACAAAATTCTAAAAATTATATCTTCAAAAATATTCACTTTCAACAATACCTAGAAGCTTTTATTAACATCATTTGAGAACATTGGATGGAGATTAAATAATATCATTAAGGAAGAAAAAATTTATTAACATCATTTGAGAAAGTGGAGATTTGTCACATTTATAGGTTGGGTAATAAACCCATAGATGGTTTGGCCAATTATGGGAACAACATGGTCGAAAAAGTGACGTGACAAGGTGATCTAATACCTTGGCCAAATATTTTAAAATTGGTTAATGATGACAATACAAGATTTGGAATGATGGTCTCCTGTGTCTCACGTGTCTCGCACCGTGGAAGGCCCATTATTTCTCGGAAAGGGAAATGAAATATACATTTTTGTGCTTAGTCTTTCTCGCTTTGGGTGCGCGCCTTTCTCGCCTTGTCCTAACAATTCAGAATGTGCTCGACTCAAAATGGGAGTCGATAGAGTTAAAACAGAACCGACCACCTATTTTCACATTAAGAACGATGCTACCCCCGTGGAGGCTTTTGCGAAGGGGTGGTTTTTCGAACCATATCCAACACCTTCAAGGTAATGATCCTCAGCTTGCAATTGATTTTCGCAATGCTTAGAAGGATGGTAGTTTTAATTTAAGGGGGTGGAGGATTTTAGATCATGAGGATGCCGCCAATGATGCCACGGGATTATCCTCGAGGGCCTCAAACTCTACAAAAATAAAACCAAGAGTAAAGCACGAAATCACCACTTTTGGCCCTAATGAGCGAATTTTAATCTATCACGATGACATTGCTAGAAGTTACCTTCTAGATCGATGGATGATGTTTGTAGGGTAGTAATGAAATATCTTACCCTAGAAGGAAAGTTTAGGAAAATATTCTCCTACCACCTCTCTATTCTCAACTATCTGAGAAGAAATCAAGCCACGAGCTTACCCTATTTTCTATTGAGATCCCTCTTTGCTTCTATCTCTGATTTCAAAAATGATAAGGCGGATGTGCCCCATCGTGGTTTAATTCTATTACCTGCTCCAAAATGGTAAGCCCTTAATCCCACTCATCCCCCAGGTCCATAGTGAGGAGGAGGACTCGACAATGAAACCCTGCCATGACCATGAAACGTTTAAAAAAATGGGGTGTAGGACAACACAAATGGCATTGCTGATGTTCTCTACAACATGAAACAAGGTGACAAGGAATGAGGGGAATGCTTTTCAAAGTAAGGAAAGAGATCGAAATTTATGGATACGGGGAGGCTAGATTGTTGATGGTTGAATCCACGATGGATATCATCCTCATTATCAACCAATACCTTGTCCAGGAAGTTAGGGATTTCCAATCTAAAATTGAGGTCCAAAATAGAATAATTGGAGGGATGAGCGTGAAAATTGTCATGCAAGAACAAAGGATCTCCATCTCGAAGACCAAATCAGCTGAGACATAAGTGGAGGGTGCTAAGAAGAATATGAAGCTTGGTTGAGTAACTTCGAGGACAAAGAGTCCATGGACATTGGAGCCAACAAACAACATGAAGAAGACTCAAAAAGGATTATTATTAAAGTTGAAAGTGCTAAGGACAATGGCTTGAGCACCAGACTCGGAGCAAAGCTCCTCACAACAAAGTGAAATGAAGGCTATAACCTTTGGCTACCCTTTTCGTAGTGTTTCGCTCTTTTTTTTACTATCCTAGCTATGGCTTATGTTTTTGTATTCAGTAAAAGAAATTATCTAATCAATATGTGTAGGTCTTTGGTCTTGAGTCTTCGCTTCAAGGGTTGTCGTTTTGTCAAACATGTTTGACTCAAGGCACCCTTTTTTGTCTTTGGTGGGCCACCTATGCTTGGCTTCTTTTTTGTAAAGGGTTTTTGATCCCTTCAAATCCAAACATTTCTTGCTTTATCTAAAAAAACAATACCCAAAAGCTTCAAAAGATGTAGAAAATTATAGAGAACATTAAACAATTGAGAAACAATTTTTAAGAGCCAAATCTGAATTTATTTATGACAACAAATGAGGGAAAAGTACAACTGACCGTAAACTCCATAATATCAATAGAAAATGGTTGAAATAATTTTTTATGACATCAATATGACAAGAACAATCTTTAGATCTGAAATCTCGAAACAACCCACTAAAACCCTTCCAAATTGCTTGCCAAACTTCCTAACTAAGTCGCTCCACTTGTGGGAGACACTCAACAACCTGTGATGTGAAAATAATCGAAGCCCTTAATGAAGAATGACTATCCTCTATCTCGAATCAAATTTCCCGATTCCTCTCCAAATCGATCCAAAATTGAATAACAAGCTAGGGTTATGGGTGGAAAACCCTCACTGAAGAATGCTCTACCAGCTAGGGATGGATCTCTCACCACCGAAGCTAGGGATCCTGCAAAATCTGACCTCCACAAGCAATAAAATTGAAAATAGCAATAGCTGAAAATGATTGAATGTCTGAATGCCCTCCAAAAGACCTCAAGGGGGTATAAATAACCTTTTGCTCCACCTAACCCCAAGTCGACCCCCTTTGGGTATTTTCTCATAAACATAAATATAACTTAAGTGACTTTATTGTGCACATGCTAAAAAAGTACACTTAAGTTGTCCCAACGAAGAAATAGAACATAAAGTACCACCTAGTCGCCCATCACTTAAGTCAATGACAAAATATAACATAAAGTGAAGGTGGTAATAAAATAAACCCATACCCAATAACCTCCACGTCTCTAGCCCTTGGGTATGACCAAAGCTAAGACGGAAATAAGCCTCTAGGCCTCTGGCGTAGGAATGGGGACATTACAATGACATTTGAATTTGGTAGATGCTTAGATTTTTTATTAGTATATATTAGCAAATGTACCCGATTGGTGTTTTGAGGCAAAAGTGACTTATATGCATGCAGTAAGTATGAAATTTATTTTAAACACTAGGCGAACCGACTGTAAAAGTAACTTGCATCCACGGAAATTGTAGGCGAAATGTTGTCTCAAAGCATTTAATCCTCAAAATTGCCAAACACAAATTTCAAAATTATAAATATTCGTGAATTAGTGAAAATTTACCACTAAAATTTTACCTGCCTTTAACATATATTTTTATTTTAGCACTAACCAAAGATGTCATAGTTAAGATTCATCGCATACAAGAATGAGTTCTTAACCAGAGTTATTTTATATGTGAGAATGTCAACAAAGATATGGCATATGCTTTCAGATTAATCACAACTAAGTTAAAAACAGTCTTAAGTATTGGCATACCTGAGAGAAAATCAAATGTAAGTAAAATCAGAATCCCACACCAGCTCACAATAGCATTTGTTAATGAGAAATTATCCTCCGATAATTCTCATGTCACTTATTCTTTCCCAGAAAAGCCATTGGAATTCTACAGAAACATTCCTCTATATAGACCAAAGTAAAAGATAAAATTTGAAGACATGTAAGTACTTACATGCCTGCAAAACCCAGTTTCATCCAACAGAATGCGGCACTGGCAGACACTTTTGTACCCTGTATTTATTATTATTATTAATCTAATCGACAAAGGAGATGGGTACACCAGAAATTAGAGAAAGTAGGGTGTAAAAGTGGTAAGTACCCTTCGGACAAAAGATGGCAGAGTTTGAATTAAAAACTAGAAAGATATGTGCCTTTTACACAAATATTTAGCAGGACTTTGTCATGATAATAACTAAAAGGAAACAAAATTAATCATGAATTTGGGTTACAGGGCACATTCATGGCCTGAAATTTTGTTTATGGATCCAACGTTTTATGTGATGGGAGTCAACATTCGGTGAGGCAATCGAGATGATTAAAATATTTTCACAGTGCTCGAGATTATGTATGTGTCTTTGACATTCGACTAGCCTACTTAATAATAAAATTATTTGGCAGGGCATTTAGACATGACTAGTCCCAGATATAAACCAATCACATGGGCCATGGGGTCCGCCAAATCCATTGATGCGCTTAAAATATCCTCTCCCCTGACATATATTCGCTAACGTTCGAATGGAATTTGGACGGACAGTGAAATACAATAAAAGAATCTGTAGGAAAAATAAAAATGGCTACTTAGGGTAACCTGAACCAAGTTTAAAGAGTAGAAAACATATTATTAGGAAGGGAGTTGAGGGGCGCGTGGGGCAAGCAGACCGTTGGTGGGCATGTGGTGCAGATGACTTTTCATAGCACGAACTAAATGTGGACCCTAATAGAGGGCCATGGTTGTCCATGAGAATTATCATGGTAAACTATAATCCTTCCAAAAATAACAACCATATGCAGCCCCCACCATTAATCCTCACAGTATCATCTTTCCTTTTCTCAGAGACGTTGTAGTTGTTGTTTCATTGGATCCGATGCCCAGTGGCCACCATGAAAATAGACCAGTAGCTTCAATCCTATAATAATAAGTAAGATCAACGAGGCTTTCAACCAGTCGTTGCAGAGAGAGCCCCACAGATCTCCAAGTTCCAAGTGATTTATCTTCCTCTCTAGTATTGACTCTGGATTGTAGATTGATGGATGTCTCAATCCAGGCTTGGAGGGTGTGGGTCTTGTTCACAGTTGGCCTTGTCTTGACTGGTTTTTGTGAAGGGTATGGAAATTCTAGCAAGGAGTTAAGTAGGGCCAGACACCCATGGCGGGGACCCATTGGGACTCGTCATATAGTTGTAGACCAGACCGGGGCTGGGGACTTCCTCACCGTCCAAGCAGCTGTGGAGTCTGTTGCAGATGGCAATCGAGAAAGGATTATTATACACATCCATCCTGGCTATTATGTGTAAGCATCCCATTCATGGTCACTGCCTATCTAATCCAGAGAAATATGGAATTCTTCTTGAGACTTCATTGATTTTGTTATAGGACTGATTTGGAGTGTTTTTGATGTTTTGAGTCTGTGTTTGCAGGGAGAAGGTGACAGTGCCTGCAACGAAGCCCTACATTACATTTCAAGGTGCCGGAAAAGAGTTCACAGTGATTGAATGGCATAACAGAGCGTGTGACCTTGACCCAACCGGGCAGCAGCTGCGTACATACCATAGCGCTTCTGTCACCGTGTTGGCCAACCATTTTACTGCCAGGAACATCAGCTTCAAGGTAAAGCATCCTCAACCATCTATATTTATTTATTTTTATGAATTTCAATATGATATGTGATGAGATATAGACATCTCTTGTTACTTCAAAATTAATGACAGGTTCATAAGTCACAAAGCTTAGGGCTTACAAATGTGGTAATAATTTAAAAGGTAAAATTGTAGCTATTTTTGTTGGATTAAACTGTGTTCTAGTTTTTAATATCTACATTTCCCATCATTTTCATGATCCATCATTAGGATGACAAGTTTTTCTCAACTTGATGATAGATTATAGGAATGATATTAAAAACTAGAACACAGTTAGCATTTTATCTCATGGACTGTGAAAACATAAAATCTTAAAAAGGCATTTTGATTGCGTAAAAACTCTATTAAGATGGATGTACTTAAATGTAAACAATACTTGGGCAACAATTTTGAAGACCGTGTGATGTGATTCAAAAGCACTCTTGAATTAAAATATTTCTATTTACATACAATGCATCATTTGTATTGTGACAACAGAATACAGCACCTGCACCTATGCCTGGGATGGAAGGATGGCAAGCTGTTGCATTTAGAATATCAGGAGATAAAGCCTACTTCTTGGGTGTGGATTTTATGGTGCTCAAGACACGCTATGTGACGATGCAGGCCGCCATTACTTCAAGGAGTGCTACATCGAAGGGTCCATTGATTTCATATTTGGCAATGGGAGGTCCATGTACAAGGTCAGAAAACGATATATAACTCCCTAAACAGATAATCTTGTACACAGTACATTTGTTTTTTAATTTGTTTGCGTGCCTGTAAAAGTGCAGCATTGTGAGCTGCATTCGATTGCCCAAGAGTTCGGATCCGTAGCAGCTCAAGACAGAGGTCTGGCCAGCGAGAAAACTGGGTTTGCATTTGTGCAGTGCAGAGTCACGGGGACTGGACCTCTCTACATCGGCCGCGCCATGGGACAGTACTCGCGTATTGTCTATGCTTATACTTATTTCGATGACATTGTTGCTCGTGTCGCCTGGGATGACTGGGACCATCAGACAACAAAGGACCGGTAAGGGTACTTATTACCCTTTTTCAAATATTATTTTCTTGTTTTATTCGGCTTGTACAGTTGCAGGAACATCTACTCATATATCCGTTTGGCATTTGCAGTACTGCGTTTTTGGGGTGTACAAATGTTACGGCCCGGCGCTCCTGCTGCGCGTGGGGTTTCGTGGGCTCACGAGCTCACTCCAGAACAAGCCAGGCCTTTTCTCGTCAAGAGCTATGTCAATGGAAAACATTGGATTCAAGATTACCAGGCGTGAAATTACTGTACCCATTCTTTGTTTCTACTGTATTCATTCTTGCTATTCTTTAACTGTGCAAAATTCTTTGGCTCTAGTAAGTCATGTATTGTAACCATTTATTTGAAAATGAAATCAATAAAAATATGGGACACAAGATTCTTCTTTCACATTAAGCTTCTGTCTTAAACTCATGAAATTGTTATTTCAGTGATCAATATAATTCATAATTGAATTATTTAGACCCAGTTGATAATAATAATTATTTTTATAGTCCACAATGTGATTGGCCCTGTTTATAGTATGCAGGACTATTTTGTACTCTCAGTATGCAGAACTCACCTAACTGTACTTGAAATACAAAACATACATACCCTGTCCCTCACGAGTTGGAACTTATAACCTCTCTTTCAGGAGCATGCTTCTTCACCCTAAAATGAATACACTAAAATTGTGTGGCCACTGGCCAGTGTTGTCAATAAAATTACTATATTTAAGTATTTTTCGCACGTTAGTTGGACAGGGACTGTTCATTTTTATTCTGTCCGCTAGTGGGCGATGGGCACGTAAAACAAATGAAGTGGGAGCACGTCATAATTGTAATTTTGGAATGAGTGGGAAGGGAAAGCGATAAAATTATCTGATGCAACTGTGCATTTTGCATATTGAGCTCTCTAAACTATTTACTTTCGTCACGGCCAATAGTTTGTATTTTTTATTATTTTTTAATTGGTTACTTATTGGATGTGGTTAATGGAATGTAACGAAAAACATTTTGAAATCTCATCTCAAACCTTATCTACTTATGATTGAAACTTAGAAGACAACAAGAATGTGTTTCCTCGTGTTTCTGTATTGCAGTAATTAGTAGAGGTGGGCAAATCATTTCTATTTTCATTCGTAATCACTCTTAAACCCTAAACCCTACCTGATGTACTAATTCAAAACAAAAAAATGCTTTTAAGTTTTTGTGTAGAAAGTCGTTTTTATAATAACAAATATATTGTAATTAAGAGGAAGGAACAAAAGGACAAAATTGGAGGGGGAAGTGGGTGATAAAGAGGGAGATAGAATGAATGAAAGATTTTAATAACGTCCACGAGACCAAGTAGTCTATGGGACCAAGAGCAACAATAAGACCAAACCGAGCCAACACAACAAACTAACATAGGTGGTTGCCTTATTATTCTTGCTAAATTTCTAGCCCCTTCTTGATGCTAAGTCTTCTGCTATGGATCTTGATTAGGAAACTTGTTGTTTTGTTTAACCTTGCCTCCTCAAATAGGTCGGTTAGGTTGTCGATCTGCAAGCTGTCTTTGTATTTGATATGAATGTCATTGTACACTGCACACTCCATGATGTAATGTCATTCTATCTCCACTACTCCCTCATCACAAAATGAACATGTTCTTGTTTCCCATGCCTCCTTAGGCACTGTCCACCTGTTGGTTTCACACCTAAGATGGTGAGATGGTCCTTAATGAGCTATCAACATCTTCGCTTTCCAATCAATTTCGCCCCCATGTATGCCTTTTCATCGTGGTCCCACATCAGTTAAACTCTTTGATGTAATATGCTTTCTTCCATCCTATTTGTTTTGTCCACATGGTTGCCCTGAATTTCTCTCTCACATACTTTTTAATTTCTTCCTTGGTGTTTGGACAATCTTGTATGTTGATGTCCCATTTACTCATCCATTTGTTATTTTGTTTCATCCATGTGTTGTTTCTTCTATTTAGCTCTTCTTCTATTACCATTTTGGGCCATCGGTGATTCTCCATACTTTGTATCTTTTAAAAGTAATTTAATGTTTGAATCATTGTTGATGCTTCCAACGAGAAAAGTCCCTATTTCAGCCAATAGATTTCGTATGGAACTGAAGCTTTAACTTTTAGGCTGCTTGTGATTAAATGTTTTTGGATTCTCTCTATTTGTCTCCAATTTAGGTCGGACACATTGTTGCCCCAAACTTCACATCCATATAGGACCACTGACGTGACAAGAAGACCAAATAAAGTTCTCTTGGTTTTCCAATCCCATAGAGGGAGGAGAATTATAAGGAAGGGAAAATATTGAAAGGAAAATACGTGATCCCCTTCTTTGCTTTGAAAGTCACATATAGACCACATATCATTTGTGCAAACACTTTAAAGATGAAATAAGATGCAAGACACAAATCCTTAAGGAAAAATTCTTTATTTCTAAAGTCACATATAGACGACATATCATTTGTGTGAACTTTTGAAGGTGAAAAAAGTGTGCAAGGCACAAATCCTTAAGAAAAATTATTTGGAAATAGATATCAAGGTAAACCCTTTTCATTTAATACTCCCAATGCCTAATTCAATTTTTTTGTTGGCAAAGATCATATGACATTAACATTTGAACATGCAACCTAACATTGTGCTCATTTCATAAGTGGAACTCAAAGCTTTTTCATCTTCTTCCTTGTTGAGCATTTTTCATGGGAACATAAAAGGACATTAATAAATTGTTTGTCATCCGAAATGGAAGAATAAGAGGATTTAGAAGAAAGATTTGCACGATTCTTTGATTTCACATTGATTTTGTTTCTCACAATTATATTAATCTATTAAAGAGAGAAATGACAAATTTTGAGGCATTCAACTATAGAAGGTAAAAAATTGCTAGCAAAAGGCTTGAGAATTTGTTCCTATCGGACTGTATTTTGAAGGAAACTGAAACACGTGGAAGGAGGCGCACACAATGTGAGTGGGTTTGAAGGGGATACAATCAAGTGAAGCCAAGGAGATGGTCAACCCAATTAAAATCCCCGATAGCTCAAACCCCTCCTCTTCCTCTATGACCCTCTTCTTTCTTCTAGCAAGTCACATATGGACTACATGTCATTTATATGAACCACACAAAGGAGAAAAGGGATGCAAACTACATGAAGGACACATGAAAAAGTTGTTAACATTGAGATAAATGATCCATATCCTATATACCACCATTTTTTCTTCTAACCATAAATGACAAAAATGGAATCATCATTACCGAGGATATTCGTGATATCATATGTCATTCAAACATGGGAATTCAAACCATTTAGAGTAATTTTGATAAGGGACTTGAAATTGTATGGAGTTGGTTTTCATATGTAGGAACTCTAATTAGGTTGTGGGTTTTTCCGAATAAGCATTATCTACCAAGAATTTTGATAACAAGAATGTTTGGTTGGCTTCTAGGCTACGCTGAACACAATGGACTCAAGGAGCCATCTTTGCACCTTTGATTATATTCCCAACATAACTTGTTACATGTGGAAAAAGTGAGTAAAACATGATGGAATTCAAAGGGTTTTTTACATGCAAATCCATGGGAGATGCTCAACCCAATTGAAAGCTCCCACCATCTCAAATCCCTCCGCCTAAGAAAAAATTTTCCTATCCTATAATGGACTTTGAAAACCTCATTTATTTATTTCCCTTTTAACATTTCCATTCTAGTTGAATTTTGTTCTCACCATTATTAGCCTCATGTGCACACTAATATTTAGATAGTCCAATTAAATCATAATTATGTCAATAAAAATTTAGATACTATTAATTGATACAAATAGTGTGTAGAGTATTAAATCTATCTTAATAGCCGCTCAACCTTACAAACTTGTTTTAATGGATTTGTAAATTTTTGAGATTACTTCAAATACATTATTATATGTTTTAATAACAAACGCCAAATTATTGGAAGAAAAACAAACTATAAACATAATGCAATAACAAGTACTTTAGAACAAGAAACATGACATATTAAGAGTGAATTTTGGCACTACAAATTAAGTGTAAGAAAATGTGAATTTTTTAATATTTTTAATCGTTGGTCACCTCAAACAAAGTGTATGGGTTATTAACTCCTACACACATAAAAATACAAAATGTTATGGTAAGATGCCATGACAATATTTACAAAATTAAATCTTGGTATTTCTCATGATTTAGAAGACAAAACATCCGTAAACATATTCACTACCCCAAGAAATTACATTAATATAATATTAAACAATAATTAAGTATAAAGATATATTCTTTCCTAATACTAACAAAAATGTAAAATAGAGGATACCTTTAAACATGTATCCTAGGTGCAAAGGTGGGCCCATGAGAGGAGGGAGCGAGTGGATGCATTTGCAACATCTTTCACCACCACATATAGATAGGAGGCTTATAGATGTCAAAATCCATCACCCATCTACCATTTCCAACAATACCTCTACCTTGTCTTGCACATCAAAACATGAAGGAATTCTCAAACAATAACAATGAAATTAGAAATGGAGAGAGAAAATAAATAATATGTAATTTTATTCCTAGAGAATAGGGATTATCAAAGGTTGTTTGCAGTGGTGCATCATTTCCCTCCGTAACACAAAATTGACCTGATCACCACATTGATGTCATACATCACACGAAGATGTGGGCACCAAAGTGGGGCCTTGCTTCACTGGGGCACTCTTTCCTTGCCCCTTCATCAACAACATGAAGAAGATATGCCACTTCACAAGATAGTTGGAGAGATTCAAAAATCCATGAGATGTTATGCATGGGGAAGATTTGAAGAAGTGATTTTAAAACATTTCATGAGGAAGAGAGGTGCAACATAATGGTTCTCAAATCTATTTTTCACTTCAAGTTGATGAAGAGAATCTAAAGGATGACTTAGTTATAATAAGGGGGTTCTCTTCAACAAGTCACGAAATGATTCAAGATGAAAAATATGAGAAGGAAGGTCACTTCTCTACTTCTTTTGGTTCTGTAAGGTCAAGGGAGAGACCCTAGAAATTCTTATCAAAAGATAAGCCTAAACACACACTAGATCTAGTTATAAATGCAACCTCCATGACTAAACACCCAATTAAGTGTCACTTGTGACATAGCCACACATTTATAGTGAAATAAACAAACTTGAATTTCTCTATTGCAGAGATATGAGGATATCCATAACTTGTTGGTTTTATAATAGATATCTAAAGCACATCCAAGCAAGCATGAAGCCAAATTTATAATAAAGAGACTTCTAAAGATACTCAAGATGAAGCAAAATTCAAACGAGTAAGACAAAAAAAGTTTTGATCATTCCAAATTCATATGTGCCTTGTCCAATGGAATAATATGTAAAGTTTATATGGAGAAATACAAAATAATATAAGAACAACATCAATTTACACAATTAGTGAAAATCCCACAATTCAGATAATTCATAAACCACATACACTAAGATTTAATGAATTATCAGACCACTGCAATTCATAATCTAAAATATAACATATGACAAGTTAAAGAGTGCAAATGGAACTAGAATTCCACAAGGATTTTATAATCAAGTGTTTTGGTGACTACACATCAGACCTTTGTACCTAATAACTAGATGGATATCCTAATAATAAGAGTGAATACAATTCAAAATCTAATAACAACTTCCTTTAAAATCCATTGTTCTCATTTATGAAAAATTAACATGCACAACTACTCTCCTAAACCTGAATTGCAACATCCTTGAATTGCTCACAATTATTCATAACTCCAAACCTAAAACAAAGATAAATTAAACACCTACAAACTAAACTACTAAAGTGATTAAAATCCACACCAAGAATGGCCAAGCTTGAAGATGATATGATGAAGTAACTACTTCATCAATTTATACAATGATAAAACATGAACTAGAAGTGAAAATGGAGGGACTTGCAAAATGTGGAACACTAATGAGAGAAGAGGAATATACATGCAAAAATCACTTCAATGGATCCACCATGGATGTTGGGCTGAAAAATATCACCTAAGTATTGAAGACGTGGAAGATGAACACATTTTCACCCTATAATTTCACACCCAATGAAGTCAAAGATCAATACTTAGCCGCCTTTTTGCATACAGCATAGGCTAAAATGGGATTGAGTGTTGAGCACATTTTGATAAGAAGACTTGGAAGTCATGCCAAGCTATTTTTGGAACAAGTGGAAGATGAAGTGTCATGCTGAGTTAAGCTAATAATAAGGTTAGAACTAGAGTTATTAATAGGTAATATATTATTAGCGAAGCTTGCATGCTTCCTAGTTATTTTTTGTAGTGGTGCATGGATATTGTTAGATGCAACCTTTTCGAGATTTTATGAGTAGTGAAGGTAAATTCCCCACTACCTATATATATGTATTGATTTGCATTATTTAGGGATCATGATCATGTTATGTTAGAGTTATGTTGCTAGTGAACTGCGCGCTTGACTTATTGATGATTATTATGATGTATTCAACTATTGATTTTGTATGGATTAATACAATGGATCGTTGTGGATGGATTCTTGTTATTGATGTTACTGTTGATGGATCTTGTGTGGTAAATCTATTACTAGTTATTTTTTTGATTCTTATGCAATCGTGGTTGAGATCTAGCTTTTATGCTTTATCTTGAATGGTTAACATGGATCTGGATTATGTCTTTTCATGCTAACTCTTTGAAAAAGCTGCCATAAAAGACGGACATGGTACCTTTGCGTGCTTGGTGAGTGCTTAGTCTATCGAGTGATGTGCCAGCGTGCCTTGGGCTGTTCTTGGTAAAATAAAAGACTACATTTTAGTTCCATTTCTGGGACCTCTTTTAAGTTATTGCAAGGATGTTGTATGATGAAGATGTATCATTGACTTTGGCCAGTATTGAGAGTTGGGTAGAAAATTTAGAGGAAGAGTTTGCTCACAGATATAACACTGGACTTGATTTTAATGTGCGAGCGTGGGTTAAAAGAATTTGTATCATGAGCTCTATGAGACGTTCTTTTCCTTTTTGTATAGAGTTGTATGAGTGATTTTTAGCATATGCATCAAAGAGAAATTGGAGGTATAGAAAAATGTTTGGACAAAGAAAGATTACAGAACTTTTCATGATGCCAATTTGACTTGGACACACGTTATAGATCATTAGTGGAGTGTGTTTTGAATAGCTACACATTGGAGTATGCATTTCTACTTATTCTGTCCAAAGTTGTTGAGTTTAGTTCTTGGGCAAGCCCGAGAGGATCTTATTGTACATTATCCCTTTAGCAATGAAGATCTGGATTATAACTCGGATTTGGAAGAGCGACCTATGGCTAGCTAAATCCCACCGCGCGTAGGGAAGGAGAAGTGTGGTGAAAGATGGTGGACTAGCGGCAGAAAGGAGAGAGAAGAAAGTGGCTTAAGTTTAATGAAGTATGAGAGAGGGAATTAATGAAGAGAATGAATGTTGAGGAATGAATGGTGTTGTAGAGAGAGATGGCTCATGAAGGATTTGGAGCTCATGGAAGACATGGAGCTAGAGCATCTAGTACTCCCCATTTGGGTAAGCATGGTAGAGAACCCTCTTCGGCTTCGATGAGATCACGTCTCGAGAAATAATGACATGGGTGAGTCATTTGATCCCACACCCGATCCCTAGCCCTTGCATTTGGTGTTCATTTCTGAAAGATTATTGAGAATCAAGATAGTGTAGTGCTTAGAGTACAACAAATGTAGATTTCATTTTCCATTAAATTTAGGAGTTAATCAGATAACACATTCATCTATGGATACGTAGACGTGTCTTTGTTTTTTGGGGTATGGTTGGAGGTATATTTTTTGGCGAGTCATCTTGCAGAGTGGGCACATAGAATGTTGGTAACACATGTCTGGAAGTACTACCACTTCATAGACTCGTGGGAGTTAAATTTAGTACAATAGTTAAGACACAAGGTAACACATCCTCTAGTCTATTTCCCTACAGGAGGAGGGGGGGAGGATCGGTGGTTTGAGATCTAGTAGATCCGGTTTCAGAGGTGGAGGGAATACTGGAGGAAATACATGTTCTAGATCTGGTGGGCATGGCCCACACCAACCCTAACAAGTTTATTATGAGATGTCTCTTCACCTACCAAAGTATAGAGGTATTGAAGATGTAGTTGAGCATGTACACATGTGTGAAATACTATGACATGCTAAGGGAATCATAGCTCTGAGCGTAAGGCAAGTCAGTTTTGCTACTACTTTGCAAGGCACGCACATAGTTGGTATAGGAAGTATGATCCAAACTAGACTTGTGTAGACTATAACACATTACGTGATGCTTTCTTAGCAGAGTTCCATATACATGAGTTTGAACAAAAAAGCATCAACACGCTGAAGGACATAAGCAAGGCATGGATGAGAGTGTAAGGGAGTATGATGCCCATTTTAAAACTTTTTATCTAAGTTGTCTTATGATATTCACCCTAGCTAGCAACATGTAATGGTTTGTTGGTGGTTTGATCACACCTTTCATAAGGGTGCTCTCTCATAAGACATTTATAGATCCGTATGAGGCTTTGGAAGCATCTCTACTGTGCATGAGGAAGTTGGAAGTGTAGACACTAGAGTTAGCCCATTTTTGAAGGTCATATTGCATCTATGGCAAAACAGTTAGAAAATTGTCGACTAATTCACGCTCATGAGTCGCGCAATGGTATTTGGTGTTGAATTGTGAAGTGGAAGGACATACTAAGGATAGTTTCCTTCGTAAATTGGTACATGCCATGTTAAGGGATTGTGAGATCGTCATTTAGATCATGATAAAGTAGGTGCCCATTGTTGCAATGCACGAATAGGAAGAACATGTCTTGTTATTGTAATATTTGTAAGTCTACCACACATGATACAGAGAATTGTAAATTGATTGATCAGATTCATGATGCCATTGAAATTGGTGTATGTTAGACCTGTGTTGCAAACAATTCTAAGGAATAAGGTGAACATCATAATCATAATCATAATCACAATGAAGGGTGATCTGATGGAGGTGGTAGAGGTAGAGGTTACCATGGAGGATTCAGAGGCCAAGGTCGCGATGGTAGTGGAAGAGGTGAATTCCCATGAGGAATTTGTTATACATGTGGATCCCTTGATCATTATAGATGTGAATTCCCTCAGAAATATTATTTTGTCTTGATGCAAAAAGAATCACAAGTTTAAGGAATGCCTCAGATTTGTATGAGCATGAGAAAGCAAAATAAGTAGGATAAGGGTGTGGGAATGGTTAGAGTACAACGCGTTGTGGAAGATCAATGGATTCCAAAGTTAACACTTGATCTAACTCGTAGATAATACCTATGAGGTGACTACAAGCACTAAAGAAGTTAGAACTCATGAGATTTGAAGTAGGAGGTATTATATGTACAAAGTATCAAGACCTGCCCATCATAAGGAATTATATTAGGAAACTATGGAGGTTATTAGAAACTTACAAGGTGAGATACAATGCTTGAAGGAGTAGTCGTGGAAGTTGGAGAAGAAAAAGTAGTTAATTTGCCTCAAAAATATGTTGATGATTTGAAGGAGGTTTGTAAGATGTTACACCAAGAAAACATCATTCCTTTATTAGGGGAATGGTTAAGGGATAAGATATTGTGCGTTGGAGTTGAGTGCAAGAGACAAATATGCATGTGAACTTACCTCCTCACAGATTGATTATGACAAAGAGATCACTTTGAATGTTATTGTTGATGGATGGATGTTGAGTAATATACTAATTGATACAAGTGTAGAAGTGAATGTACTCACTTTAGATGCGTGGAATTAGATGGGGAGGCCACCATTACAACCATCTTCAAATGTGTTGTATATGGCAAACAAGACTAAATCCATGCCCATTGGAGTATTGAAGGATGCCACTATTACTATACAAGGGGCCAAGTTTACTGGGAATTTGAGGTCTTGGTGTTTTTCAAAGGATAGTTTTCCAAAGATTGCTTTTGTGGGCCTTGGTGTTATACGAATAATAACGATATATGTTTTAATAAAGGATATATAGTTTTGAGAATAAGGAAGAACACATGATTATTCATTTGATGGATGGGAAGGTTACATCTTATGTAGAACCTTTGAGTGAAGAGGATTTGAATAGGGTATACGCATGAGCATTAGAGATCCCGAATCGCTTGAGCCATCAAAGGAAGGTTTTATTTAGTGGGATGATGTATGTCCATGAGTGACATAACATGTATTTCTTGTGATAAATGGGTGCATGGAACATATGAAATGGTTAGAGAGGGAGATTAAGAACACGTATTACTGCGTGTGATTAGGCTACGTGTTGTTAGGTCGTTTGGGTCATAACCAGGTATCCCATTACATTGGTGAAGGAAACCTTGACGTATTTTTGCGCACCATGGAAGCTCAATGGAAGATCAAATAGAAGAAAAATATGGTGGTTTATACCCTATGGGATAGCTATGTGTTGGTGGACTACACACAGAGATAACCTTTTGGAGTGGCGAGAAGTGAGAATCACCTTCTCTACTAGGTTTCTTAGGAATAATGTACCTTCATAGATTTGTAAATTTCATGGGAAGGATTTTTCTTCACACCACGTTCAGAAGTGTGAGAGAATCTAGACAAAGGGGTAGGAGGCCTTACTGCCATCACTCTAGGTACATAAGTTCTACGCCACTACGAGTGGACGTGCATATGCATAGTATGTTCATGCAAAGTTAACCATAGAAGAATGGTGAATTGTGGAAAGAGATGACCTTAGGTATGATTTAGACCTTTGATTATTTTTCTACTAAACCTCTAGTGAATGAAGCATTATATATTATAAATTACCTTGAACGATGGGGATAGTGAAAAGGATGAAGAAACTTATGTAAGACATGTGGGAGTTAGATTTGGAGGGCATGATTTGAAGAAGAATAAGAGACAAATGAGGAACAACATGGGTGCACACTTGCCTAGAAAAGAAAAAGGTAAAAATGGTTTACATGATTGATGATGAAGAGGTGGAGAATCTAGATGTTGACCACACTATAGGTATGCGTGAGGTCTTAGACATTACAGATGAAAAGGCGTGCACTTATCATGAGCCTATAAAAAAAAAAAATGTCAATATTGGGATAGATATTGAACCTAAAGAGGCCATTATTGGAGATTATTGGCATGAATAGGAGGTCTCAAAGGTAATTGAGCTCTTTGTGTGACTTCTAGGATTTATTCCCATGAGGCTATCATGAGATGAAGGAGTGCATCCCTCTTTGGGTGAGATGAAGATCAAGTTAACGGAAGGTGTGCACCTCGGTTAGGAAGAGGCCTTACGGACGAATCTTAATATGCGCATCAAAGTAAAGGAAGAGATTGATAAGATGTTGAAATCTAGAATCATTTGGCCCATTGAGGAGTCGAATGGGTTATCCATATGGTGATAAGAATAAAGAAAGATGGAAGGATAAGGTCTCTGTGGATCATAGGGAGTTAAATACTACTTGTGTAATAGATCCTTTTCCCACCCCATTTACTAAGAGGAATTTTGGAAGGTGTTGTCAGAGGGCGTGAAATCTACTCCTTCACCGATGGTTTTTATGGTTATCATCAGTGTGTGCGGATTGTTAAAGAAGATAAAGAAAAGACAAAATTCACCATTGAGTGGGGAATTTTTGCATACATAATTATGCCTTTTGGATTGAAGAATGCGCTTGCATTATTTTCACATATTGTTGTAAAATCATTTGAAGACTTTATACACAAGTTTTTATAGGTTTATTTGGATGATTGGACTATGTATGGGCTGGTAAAAGATCATTGTGATAACTTGAGACTCATGTTTGAGATATGTAGGTAGCTAAACATCTCTTTGAACATTAAGAAGTGTATCTTTGCTACACCATTTGGAACTTTTTGGGACATATTAATCTATAAGGAAGGCCTATTGGTAGATTTGGCTAAGGTTGTTGTTATTTTGGGCTTAGAGGAACCTACCAATCAAAGCGAGGTGCACATGATTCTTGGGACATACAAGTTATTATAGGAAGTTTATTAAAGGGTATGCTAAGATTTCATGCCCTTGGAAGAATTGTTGAAAATTAAAGGAAAGTTCCATTGGAATGAGGCACAACAGACAACATTTGAGACATTGAAGGAAAGACTTACTTTTGTGCCCATATTTACGCTTTCCTTTTCCCTCTGGGATAAACTGTTTCATGTGCATGTTGATGCCTCTAGCATGGCCATTGGTGAAATATTAGCACAACTTGGAGATGGTATTGTTGATCATCTTATCTATTTTGTGAGCATGAATTTGACACCAGTTGAACAAAATTATACAACTATAGAGCACAAAGCATTGCATATGATTTACGATGTATAAGTTTAGATAATACTTGGTGAAATTCATTTTATATTTTACACATATCACATGACACTTAAGTATTGGTCAATAAGACCATTTTATATAGGGTGCATATGCCATTGGATTCTATTTCTAGGAATTTGACTTTATAGTTGTGGTTAAACCAGAAAAATTAATTCTGGACCGATCATTTTATCAAGGATTAATTCAAGAGAGGACGTGTAGAGCATTGAGGATACAATTCTAGATGCACAATTATTTAGATTAAACCATGCACCCTCGAACTTAGAAATATATTGTTGTATTCTTGCATATAGGTGTGGTGCGCCTGAAGGAATGAAGGCTTTGGAGAAGAAACAACTTACTATACATGCCACGCCTTACATGTTAATTAGTGGAGATTTATACAAGTTAGGTTGGGATGAGGTTTTGCGCCAGTGTGTACTTGAGCATGAGCATACTACCATTATGGAGGAAGCTCATGGTGGGATTATAGGTGGACATTATGCAAGAAATGCTAACCACACAAGATTTTATTGGTAGGCCTTTGGTGGGAAACGATTTACAAGGATTATATAGAGTATTGTAAGGCTTGTGACCATTGTTAGTACCTTGGAAATCCCTGGGCATAGGGATGAAATGCCTTTGAGGCCTATTACTAGTGCATAACCTTTTGAAAAGTGGGTAATTGACTTTGTGGGTCCTATTTCCCAACCCGGATTGGATCACGCTACATTATAACTTGTACAAATTATCTTACGAGGTGGGTAGAAACACCTACAAAGGATTACATGCCAACTACAACAACAATATTTTTGTGGGAAACATAATCAGATAGGTATGGATGTCCACTAAGTTTGACAAGGGATAGGGCGTTCATTTTCTTAATGAGACCATCAAAAGACTATTGTGAGAATTTATGGTGGCACACCATAAAATAACACCCTATCACCACACAAGCCAATGAAACTGCTTTAAGGCTTTTAACAAGATATTAGGACATACATTGAAAAGATATGTGATATTGGAAGGAAGGATTGGGATGATAAAGTCTCTCATTAGACTTTGGGCATATAGAAAACTTATAAAATAGTGAACAAGGTCATACCCTTTTATTTGGTGTTTGGCGCACGAAATGATCCATAGGGATCCAAAATGAATCTACTTCATCAAAACAGTCAGCACGAAGAAGGAAAAATGATACACAAAGGTTCTATCTTTTTAGTAATAGGACCGCCGCTGCTTTGTGAGAGCGGTGGCGGTTCTGAGACCGCATCGCCCAACTAGGGTGGCGGTCTAAGACCAACGATGTTTTTGCATTGGGTGGCGGTCTGCTCTTTCGAGATAGAAAATGAAAATATGAAACGAACAACCCATAAATTTGAAAGGTTGTTTGTGTCTCTTCTCCTCCATGACCTTTCCCATTCTCCAGTGCACGGGAGGACATGAGAAAGGCTATAAATACATGTTTGTAGAAGAGAATAGGATCATCGAAGCATGAAAGCAAGTGAGAAAGAAGTTCTTAGTGCTGGAATTGTGTTTTGTAGAAGAAAGGAGTGTTGAGACAGAGCAACAAGTATTTGGGAGGAAGTGTGAGATATTATCTACTTCTCTTTCATACTTATTGTAAATTTTGTACTTGTTATTTTGAATTGGCCAATAAAAGTGGGAAGAAAGAGAAATTTCCCTTCCCGAATGGTTTTTCCTCCTCTGGAGGTTTCTAGGATAAAATTTGTTGGTGTTTATGAGCTTAAATTCTTTCCTTTCTTGTCAATTGTGGATTCTAAGCATAAGCATAATTCATTCACTAGCTATCTCTGTCATTTTCTAATAGAAAGTAGAACAACAACGTTTATTTGTGTTTTGTGGATAATTCCAAAGTTGAAGAGTTTACAGATCATTTTGGTATCAGAGCTAACAAGTATCTAGGACTGTGGTATTCGTTCTTGGATTTGTATGACAGTGATGAGATCTAAAGGTGAAGAGGCTTTACCTTGTGATCCAGAAATTTCTACAAAAAGTGGAAACAGAGAATTCAGGGGACAAATGGAGGAAGAGAACTTGGTCCGTAGAATCAAGATGTTGGAGACCATGATGGATAGGATGTTTAGAAGGCAAGAAGAGCTTGCTGATTTATAGAAGACAACTTCTATCAAACAAGACTCCATGGACTCAGTGGTTTGGGGCTTAGCTGAAAAGTTTGGCATAGGAAGGAGCCACCATGAGGAAAGTTATGGGGAAGAGCATGAAGAAGAGACTTCAAACACAAGAGAAAAGGTAAAATCTGATCATACTCCTTTTAAAGTTGAGATGAAAGTTGATATTAAAAGCTTTGAAGGACAAGTAGATGCAAAGTTGCTTGATAAATGGTTAAAATAGTTAGAAGTCTACTTTAGCATCCATAATGTCACTGAGGCACAGAGGATCACCTTTGCATGTCTCAAAATGGAGGGACACACACTCTATTTGGTGGGAAACCCATCTAACCACTTGTGAAAAGAAGAAGCATCCTATTGTGAAATCTTGGCAAGAATTTAAAGAATTACTTAGAGCTAACTTCTATCCTATTGGCCACAAGACTGACCAAATGATTAAATGACAGTATTTTAGAAAGGTATTTGTGGTCAAAGTGTGTAGGACTATACTACGGAGTTTAGAGAGGCATGCCATGTTGTTTTAAACATGGACTTGGAGGATGAGGATATTTTGACTAAGTACTTGGGAGGACTTCACACTCACCTTGAAGAAAAGTTATCTTTAAGCCCAGGAATATCAATGAGTGAGGTACATGGTGTTCATTGAGACATCACCAAAGTTAGATGATACGAGGAAATTTTATTAAGGGGTATGCTAAATTTTGCCAAGGGAAGAATGATGTTGAAAATCAAAGGAAAGTTCCAGTGAATGAAAACAAGTAACAAAATTTGAAGTTTGGAAGGGAAAGGTAAACATGGCCACTATTACTTTTACTTGTAAAGATAAGAATTTTTGAGAAATGTGATATATGGTCATTGATGACTCTACATGCATGGGAATTGGTGCAATCGGATTACACAAACGGAGATGGTATTGGACATCAAATAATCCATGCATAGCTATGAATAGAAGGTTCAATGAACTGTCACTTAAGATGACAAAGGCTTGAACAAAATTATACAATTATAGAAAGCCGGAAGGAGAGCATTGAGTATGATGAAATATCAAAATTAAAGAAAACCAAGGTAAACTTTGGTTGAAATTCATTTTATATTTACGAAGTATTTTCACATGGTCTTGTGACTTCGAGCATTCCAAACACTAAGATTTTCAAAATCATCAAGTCAATCATTAAGACCTTTGGGTTGGGTGAAGAATGCCATTGAGATTCTTATTGTAATAGGAATTTGAGGTTAAGTTTGTGGATAAACCTTTCTAGTATAAAAATTTTAGAAGTTGATGTTGATTTCTTGATCTTTTCATGGTATTAAGTCCTTCTTGATAAAGGGATGTGTATATTTATGAAGGAAATGTCCAAAATTGGTATGGCATAGATGGGTCTAGATTAAACCACATACCTTCTAACCAAAGTAAAAGATTTTTTTTATTATGGGTATATAAGTGAAGGGACTATAAGGAAATAAAGGCTTCAAAAAGAAACAAAGTTATTAACATTGCAAAACATCCTTACATGTTAATTAGTGGAGATTTATACAAGTTAGGTAACAAAATGATTTTTTTTATTGATTGTTCAAATAAAAGGAGCATGAGCATACTACCATTAAAAGGAAGCTCACCCTGGGATTATAGGTGGACATTAAATGTAGAAATGAAATGCTATTTAACAACAAGATCCTATTGTAAAACAAAGGCCTTTTAAACGATTTACTTGGATCAGGATTTATATAGAAGATTGTAAGGCTTGTGACCATTCAATTCCACCGAAATTTGAAATGTTTTGCATACCCCAAATGATGAAATGCCTTTGAGGCCCATTACTAGTGCATAACCTTTTGAAAACGAGGAAATTGACTTTAGGGTCCTTTTAGAACAAGAAGTGCATATGATTGGAATCACTACATTCAGATTAACTGATGTACATTTTATCTTACGAACAAATTTTACAAAAATTGCCTGCTTTAAAGGATTACTTCATTTTGCCATCCACTAAACAACAATATTTTTATCCATAACATAATAAGTATTTCTTATGTCCACTTGAAGTCTCCTTGATGATTCCATTAAAGGGATTGGGGAAAACTCAGTTTTCATTAATGAGACCATCAAAAGACTATTGACAAAATTTACGGTGCACACACCTTTAAAATAACACCCTATCATGCACACAATTATCCCAGACTTGCTAAGAGCTTTCAACAAGATATTGGGACATACTAAAAGATATGTGATATTGGAAGGAAGGATTGGGATGATAAAGTCTCTATTAGACACTTTGGGCATATATAAAACTTATAAAAAGTGAACAACGCCACACCCTTTCGATTGGATGTTTAATACTTGAGAATGATCCTAGTTTTGCACTTCAAAATGAATCTTTTTCATCAAAAGAGTCAACAAGAATGAAGGAAAAATAATACACAAAGGTTCTATGTAAATTTTAGGAACAAGACCATGCTTTGCATGTGCATATTACATGCATCTCCCTTCTAGGTAGACAAACCTTCATGCCAGAAATAGGGTGGGGTGATATTCCACGAGACCGCCTTTTGACATTGGCATTCTGAGCAGAAAATCTGATCTCTTTCCTCATAGAAAAAACATATAGCTTCCACCCATAATTTTACGCTTGTTGTTTGTGTCTCTTTCCTCCATGAGCTTTCCCATTCTCAGAGTGCATGGGAGGATCTCAATGGAAATTTGTATTGAAATCACTTCCTCCATCCAGAGAATATGATCATTAGAAGCATGAAAGCAAGTGAGAAAAGAAGTTCTTAGTGAAGTTCAGTTTGGAATTGTGTTTTGTAGAAGACAAAGGAGTGTTGAGATAGAGCACACAAGTATTTGGGAGGAAGTGTGAGATACTTGCTTTATCTACTTGTCTTTCATGCTTATTGTAAATTATGTATCTTATTTTGAATTGGCCAATAAAAGATGGGAAGAAAGAGAATTTCCCTTCCCGATTGGTTTTTGAACTCCATTGGAAATCATTTAAATTAGAGAATAAAATTAATTATTTTCCATTCACTTTGTAATTAAATTCTTCCTTTCTTGCAATTGTGGATTCTAAGCATAAGCATAATTCATTCACTAGCTATCTCTTTTCATTTTCTAATAGAAAGTAGAATAAAACTTTTATTTCATTTACTTTGTTGATAATTCCAAAGTTGAAAATTTTGGTGATCATTTTGGTATCATGAGCTAACAATTATCCAGGAGTGTGGTATTTGTTCTTGGATTTGTATGAAAGTGACAAAATCTAAAGGTGAAGAGGCTTTACCTTGTGATAAAAAATTTCTACAAAGAAGTGGAAACAAAGAATTTGGGGACAAATGAAGGAATTCATTGTAAATTTTAACTTGGTATTTAGAATCAAGATGTTTGGAGACCATGATGGATATGATGTTTAGAGGTAAGAAGAACTTACTAATTTACAAAAGACAACTTCTATCAAACAAGACTCCATGGACTCAATGGTTTGGGGCTTAGCTAAAAATTTGGCATAGGAAGGAGCCACCATGAGGAAAGTTATGGGGAAGAGCATGAAGAAGAGACTTCAAACACAAGAGAAAAGGTAAAATCAACCCTAGTCATACTTCTTTTAAAGTTGAGATTAAAGCCCATTTGATATTAAAAGCTTTGAAGGACAAGTAGATGCAAAGTTGCTTGATAAATGGTTAAAATAGTTAGAAGTCTACTTTAGCGTCCATAATGTCACTGAGGCATAGAGGATCACCTTTGCATGTCTCAAAATGGAGGGACACACTCTGGTTTGGTGGGAAACCCATCTAACCACTTGTGAAAAGAAGAAGCATCCTATTGTGAAATCTTGGCAAGAATTTAAAGAATTACTTAGAGCTAACTTCTATCCTATTGGCCACAAGACTGACCAAATGATTAAATGGCAATATTTTAGACAAGGCAGTGGTCAAAGTGTGTAGGACTATACTACGGAGTTTCGGAGGTAGCCATGTTGCTAAACATGGACTTGGAGGATGAGGATATTTTGACTAAGTACTTGGGAGGACTTCACACTCACCTTCGAAGAAAATTCATCTCCACCAAGCCCAAAGATCTCAATGAGGCGTGTGTGCAAGCATACTACATAGATGATGAAAAGAAGCAAGGAGAAGCAAAGCCAAGGGAAAAAAGTTGACAAAAAATAGAAAAAAAGAGTATGGGCAAACAAGTAACAAGGGTAAGTGGAAAGGGAAAGGTAAAAAAGCTGCCACTACTTTAAATACTTGTAAAGATCCCAAGAATTTTTGCAAGAACTGTGATATTAATGGTCATACTGATGCTACATGTTGGAAGTTGCATCCAGAGTTACATCGAAGAACCGAACCAAGGACTCAAAGAAGTCCATGACAATCTGTAAAAAAAAGAAGGGGAGGTGGAAATCAAAGATGACTCTGATGTAGATGAAAGGCTTGGATGCACGACCACCAACATGGATACTAGGAAGAGGAGATGAGTAGACTATTCTAGATCAAAATCCAAGATCAAGAGAACTAAGGTAAATGCTTTGGTTGATATTGGTTCTCAATCTAACTTGATTTTTGAAGCAGTTGTAAAGAAGCTTGGTCTTGAGACTTACGAGCATCCACACCCTTATCCTTTGGGTTGGGTGAAGAAGGGTGTTGAAATTCAGGTAACAAGAAGATGTAAGGTCAAGTTTGGGATAAATTCCCAGTATATTGATGTTTTGGAAGTTGACGTTATTCCACTTGATGCTTTTGATGTTGTATTGTAGGAGTCCTTACTTGTATATTAGGGATGTTATATTTATGAGAAGGAAAACTGTATACAATGGGTCAAGGATGGGATCAACTACAACATCTGGGCACACCAACGTAAGACACATGGGTTACTATGGTGAGTGCTAACCAAGAAAAATGACTTATTCAGGAAAATCATAATCAGTTTTGTTTACTTTTGTTAAAGGATAAACAAGATGGGGTAGAAGTTTTAGAGATTTCTAACAAGGAAAGCATGATTTGGATAGTATTATTCAGTCCTTTTAGGAAGTTTTTCAGCTCCCAGTGGGTTACCACCAAAACGGGAAGTAGAGCATGAGATTCAACTATTGCCAGAGTCCCCTCTACCGAACATCGGGTTGTATAGGCAATCCTTGCTTGAGAGTATTGAAGTAAAGAAACAACTCTAAGAACTACTAGACCAAGGGGTGATATGTCCGAGCACCTCACCATGTGGTTCGCCTATTGTGATGGTGCCAAAGAAGGATGGTTCTTGGAGAATGTGCATCGACTACCACGCTTTGAACAAGATCACCATAAAGAACAAATATCCACTTCCCGCATAGATGATCTCTTGGACCAGCTTCAACATGCCAAATTCTTCATGAAGTTGGATCTCAAGTCAAGTTATCACCAAGTTAGAATGAAGGAGGAGGATATATGGAAGACTGCCTTCAAAACAAAACAAGGTTTGTATGAATGGTTAGTACTTCCTTTTGGGTTATGCAATGCACCCGCTACATTTATGAGATTGATGAATGATGTATTGCGGGATTTCATAGATTCATGTGTCATTGTATATCTAGATGATATTTTGATTTTTAGTGCCACATGGGAAGAACATCTAACCCATTTACAACAAGTCTTGCAAGTTCTCAGGGAGAAACAATTGCTTTGTAATATGAAGAAATGTGAATTTTCCAAACAGTCACTTGTCTATCTTGGGCATGTGGTTGGAGGAGGAGAGCTATGAGTGGATCCAAAGAAGGTGGAAGCCATCACTAATTGGCCAACACCAACAAGAGCCACAGAGACTAGGAGTTTTGTGGGAGTAGTACAAGTACATGTGGAAGTTCATTCGGGTTTCTCGCGATTGCAACACCTCTACACACAAGTGGCACAAAGAGTAAGGGTTTTGACTGGGGTAAGGAACAAGACAAATCCTTTGAGTTATTAAAATACAAGATTAGTCATGCTCCAGTACTTTCTCTTCCTAATTTGCAACAGCCTTTTGAAGTAGAGACAGATGTCAGTGATTACGCCATGGGCGTAGTGTTGCTTCAAGGAGGTAAACCCGTATGTTATCATTATGAAACTTTCACTTCAATAGTTAAAGGATATTCAATATATGATAAGGAAATGTATGCACTAGTTAGGAAATTAAAAATGGAAGCATTATTTGTTGGGTAAAGAAACTATTGTGCACATTGACCACAAACCTCTCAGTATTTGCAAGCACAATCTAAATTGCAGCAGGAAAGGCACTACAAATGGATGGGGTTCCTTCAAGCAGTTCCATCTGGTGATCAAATACAAGAAGGGTAGTACAAACTTGGTGGTAGACATGTTGTCTAGGCCACCCACACATAGAGAAGTTTTCCTGTTTGGCCACTATCTCTTAGATCGAGCCCTTCACGAAGGAAGCTTACTGGAGAGGCATATGCCAGGATAAAGACTTTGGGGTGACATTTCAGTAGTTGCAGTCCCAAGGGGCTGAAAGGATAGGGATTGAAGATTGTTATCTCAAAAGGATGGGCTGCTCTACCGATGGGGAAGCTTTGTGTGCCAAAAGAAGAAATAATTCTATTGATGAGGGAAGCACATACCTCGAAAGTAGCGGGACATTTTGGTGTTGGTAAGACCCTAGCCCACTTGCAAAGGTACGTGTATTGGCCCAATATGCAAGAAGAAGTATCAAAATTTATACGTGGATGTAAACTTTGTTGTACTAGCAAGCCTAAGACTAGGAAGGAGGGTTTGTATATGCCTTTTTCCAAGTACTACTCATCCGTGGGAGGACATTTCTATGGATTTTGTAGGAGGATTACCTATGTCTAAACATGGCCATGACTATCTATATGTTGTTGTTGATAGATTCAAGTAAGATGTGTATTCTTATGGCATGTAAAAAGATAAGTAAAAGCACATGAGGCAGCAAATATTTTCTTTGCTAATGTATGGGTGCATTTTGGTTTGCCAAAGTCTATTGTTTTTGATAGGGATTCCAGAGTTCTTGGGGAAGTTTTGGACTACTTTGTGGGACAAGATGGATACTAGGTTATCAGAGGAGCACAAATTTCCATCCACAGATAGATGGACATAGACAGAGGTGGTAAACAAGGACTTTGGTACAATTGATCAGAGGGTATAATAACAAATATCCAAGGACTTGGGATGAGTCCTTAGCCTACATTCAACATTCCTATAATCGGGTAGTACACACATCCACTATGAAGTCACCATTTGAAGCATGCTTGGGATATCTACCTACAAATCGTTGGACATAGCAGTTGGGAAAGCATGATGAGGAGGAGACATGAGACACATAAAGGTGACTAGAGAAAACAAATTCATTGAGAGGATCGACAAATCCATCTCAAAGTCAAAGAACAACTAGAGAAATCTCAAGCCAAGTACAAAGCTAGGCATGATCAACATAGGAGAGAACATAAGCTACATGTTGGAGATAGAGTTTGGCTTTACTTGAGAAAGGAGAGATTACAAGGTCAAGCATGGAAACTCAAGCCACTATGATATGGGCCCTTCACCATATTGGAGTAGGTTGGAGAAAATGCTTTTCGACTTGACTTGCCACCATTTATGAGGATGTACTTTATAGTAAACTGTGAGAACTTGCACCTATATGAGCCATCCATGCTAGATGAAGATGAAGGTCTACAGTTGCTACCTTCCATTGAGGATTGCATCTTGGACTCACGAGGTAAATTGGAGGAGGATGTAGTGCGTTGCAGAAGAAGGTTAGAGAGACTAGGAGAGGTCCGCAAGAGTCTTGGCAGATTGGATTGAAAGGAAAGACACCAAGGTAGGCCCGATGGTACTCAAAGGAGCAAGTGAGGGAATTATTTCCTCATCTACTCCCCACTAAGATTTTGTGGGACCAAAAGCCTCCTAAGTAGGGGAGGTGTGATCCATAGGATCAAAATGAATCTACTTCATCAAAAACAATCAAGCACGAAGAAGGAAAAATGATACATGAAGGTTCTATCTTTTTAGTAATAGGACCACCGCTCTGTGTAGAGCGGTTATAGAACCACCACCCAACTAGGGCGGCGGTCTGGGACCACTCGGTCTGCATTGGGCGGTGGTCCTAGCTCTTTCAGATAGAAAACAAAAATATGAAACGAACAACCCAGAATTTGGAAGGTTGTTCATGTCTCTTCTCCTCCATGACCTTTCCCATTCTCCAGTGCATGGGAGGACATGGGAAAGGCTATAAATACATGTTTGTAGAAGAGAATAGGATCATCGAAGCATGAAAGCAAGTGAGCAAGAAGTTCTTAGTGTTGGAATTGTGTTTTGTAGAAGAAAGGAGTGTTGAGACAGAGAGCAAGCAAGTATTTGGGAGGAAGTGTGAGATATTATCTACTTCTCTTTCATACTTATTGTAAATTTTGTACTTGTTATTTTAATTGGCCAATAAAAGTGGGAAGAAAGAGCAATTTCCCTTCCCAACTAGTTTTTTCCTCCTCTGGAGGTTTCCAGGATAAAATTTGTTGGTGTTTATGAGCTTAAATTCTTTCCTTTCTGTAATTGTGGATTCTAAGCATAAGCATAATTCATTCACTAGCTATCTCTGTCATTTTCTAATAGAAAGTAGAACAACAACATTTATTTGTGTTTTTGTGGATAATTCCAAAGTTGAAGAGTTTATCCAAGTGCATTTGTTGGGGCCCTATGTTGTAACTTATATACTTAATTCAGGAGCTTACCGATTCATGGACATTGGATGGCACACGGTTTCTGGTTACTTTAATCGGGAGTAAGTGAAGTCCTACTATAAATAAGCCTTCTTAGTGTTTGTAATAAGGAAATATTTCCATTTAGATTAGATTCCCTTTAATGTATTCCCTTTATATATGTTCCTTTTCATGTCGGTATGATTTATCAATTTAGTTCAATGTTTTGTTGTAATAAGCGCTTTGCGTGCAGTAGTGATTATTATCAAAGTGATTTCATATGTAGAGGACCACACATACTTTTAGTGTGGGGTGACTTGGGAAGTGAATGATGCCTTGTTACAAATTGGTGTGCATTGCAAAATTATAGGTGCTTGGGGTAAATATTGTTATAAAGAGAATTTCAAGATTTTTTCTCAGATTGAAGGCCATGTGTAGAGGAAAAGATGCTTAGTGTAATGCACTGAGGTAGGCTAAAACATCAAAAATTACTTGGTATGAGGCACATTAGATAGGTACTTTGGCATGTGAGGGCGTGCGTAAGGGAATATGTGGTCGGGAAAGTAGTAAGCATGCCACAAGGTTATGAATGAGGCGTGGAAAGAGTTACGACACAACACACGAAAATGCGTGGAGGTGGAATTCATGTGGCGTATAGTGGTGGTCGAGGAGCAATTTAATGTGGGAATTTTGAAATAAGCTATAAAGTTAGTGAGTGCAACATTATTATTACCTTGCATCCTTTGAGCTTTCATAATTGAAAAGTCTAACGAAGTGTCTTAGTAAAGAATGAGTGATTAACTTGATGAACTAGGTGAATTCACAACACGTCTTTGACATAACTCACTTATATGTGTGTTTGAGTTTTCGGGTGGGTGAGGGAGAAAGGTTTGCATGGTTAGGGTTTCATGAGAGACAAATTTGTGGCTAGGGCATGAGAAATCAAAGGGTTTGATTTGGGTGCAAGGCATGTAAAAGGTAAGGTAGTGGAAAGGTTTTATTTTTTAGAGCATACATATTATTTATGAAGAGAAATGACACCAAGGTGAGCTCCAGTTATTGAGAGAGAGACCGAAGAAGCATCACAGAATGGCTAGTTGAAATGCACAATACCCTGAAAGAGGTGATAGAAGGAAGTCAGATAATGGACGTTGAAATTGACCAATGTAATATTAACGAATTTAACCACGGGATGAGAAAATCTTAAGGATATCAATGTAGAGACCATTTGAAAGACTAATAGGAGGACGATAGATGGGAATAGGGTTTTGGATAAATCGGTGCAAAAATAGTTGGGAAGCATCGAGTTATGAAATTTTATGAGCTGTCATTATTTGTAAGCCCTGACCACTTGTACAAGTGGCTAATGTCACATGTGCACAAGGATTTCTTCTACTTCAGGGGTAGGAGGATGAAAATTACAATGAAGTTGATTGGTAAAGTCATAGGTCTGCACAAATATGGTTCTAAAATTGTAGGTGACTTATCAAATAATGATGGGGTAGAAGTAACTACCACCACATACCACTATAAAAAGTGGGGTCGAGCTTTCAATGTTACATGATAGATGATCTAGTTATACGGGGTAGAAACATGGTTATTCGGTTGTAAATTGGGTGCCTTAGAGAGATGGACAAACATTAATAAGAGTTGGCTACATATAATGTGTAAAATGGCGAACAAAACATACTATAATATTGAAGGTTACATCAGAAAGCTTAGTGGCGTAAGTACTCACCCAAGCTAACAAAGGTGAGAAAATAACTTGGGGTGTTATTTTGTTATTAAGTGTGTTCAATGAAATTGGTGTGCTAGCGATGGGTCAAAGAAAAATATGTGGGAATACCCCTTAGAAAAAAATCACTTGCTCTAAAGTTTGCTAAGCACACACTACCATCATGGTTTGATTTCAAACACTTATAAGGAGCGCCAGGAGAAGTGGTTTAGGAGGATGCACCTGAGGCATTTGAGGGAGAGTGGCGTATCTTGCGTGAACTGCCTAGTGTGTTGGATAAACAAGAAGAGATTTCATGGCGTACCACACTTATGTCTGGGAAGGTTCTTCATGAAGACATGTGAGAAGATCCCATGGTGTAAGTTACCCTTTGCATTTACCGCTTGGTATTTTAAAGATTCGGTGAATAGGTTACACAATGCACAAAAATTATAGTTTGATGCTAACAAAGTAGACATAGACATTCATATTCTATGCAAGACATATGTCTACCCCAATAAGGAGGCATATGTGGAGATGATGGAGTTAGACAATATTGACATAACTCTAGAGACTATGGTTGTAGGAAATATTGAGCTCTGCACGCGTGTATGTATACCTAAGGCCGCAATTTAAGGATGGAAAAGTGGTCGCAGGAGAGGAATTGTCTTTACCAGGTCCTCAAAGGAAAAAAATGTGTGGGAACAAGAATGCCAATGGAATAAACCCCCTGTAGGAAGAAAACAAAGGACATGAAGACTTGCAGAATGTCCTGGAGCGAAAAGAGGAACAAGAAGATAACACACGCACTTAATCATGAGAGGAGACAATTACGTAGACCACGTACAGTGTAGATATGGCATTGGTTCCTCACACCCGTTAAGGAGATTTCCACGTGTAACACCGGTGAAGAAGGTTGAGGAAGAAAGAAAGAAAAGTGAAAATACATTTCGGTTAAGGATAATGATGAAGAGAAGTCTTCATGTAGAAGCGCACATGAAGATGTTTCCACACCTAGTCTAGAGGCATGAGAGGATGAGGAGATAGGTGATGAGAAACCCTTTGTTTGATGAGGATGTCCCAACGGTATAAGCATGTAGGGACATGAAGAGGAAAAATGCACTAGTGGAGACATGGAGATAGTAGAACATTTTGCATAACAAACAAGGAAACTAAGGGAGAAGAGGAAGTACAACAAAACATGGGAAATGGAACACAAGAGAAAGTAGGTGAGCATACAAGTGAGCCCAAGGAAGAGGAGATGATGTAGAATAAAACCTTGGCTATGTTGATGACATGACAAAGATAATTCACACAAGGTTCAGAGTACTATTGCAAAGGAACAATTATATGGGTGGGAGATGATGGATCTCAAGATTTCAACCACTGCATTAGTAAGTAGTTATCATGGAATATGTAGACTCACATGGATGAGCCTGATTTTGATGTGTGTGAAGAGTCATGTGTTTCTTAGAGGATGAAGAAAGCCCCACATTCCTAACATGTAACCATTAATCCGACTCGGTTTTCGATGAAAATTAAGTAATGCTTTGTGAAGGTATTTGTAGAGGTTGCATGCGAAATATAGATAAAGAGACAACTATTCAGACTCTATTAGAAGATAGAAAGGATAAAGAAGTAGAGATTAAGCACTGATAGAGGAAAAAGAGAGAGATGAGGTGAAGGCGCGTGCAATACTTGATATGGCAGAGCAGATTGGTGATGAAATTTTGGAGGTGAGGCCGCAATATGAGGAAAAGGTGGCTCAAAGATTCCCATCTGCTATGCATTATTTATGTAGATCCGTTCACATGGTGTTGGATGAGGCACAATGTGGATGTCAAAGCCGAAGGATGCTTTATAGCATGCAGAGAAAAGAATCAAGACAAAAATAGCACTTTGAATCATGGGTATGAGTCTTTGCTCCAGACCTTGAAAGATGAGATGAAAAAGGTAGATTTGGTGTTGAATATGTGCGTAGATCTTGAGACAATAATTAAGATAAGGAATATGGTGGAGGAAAATGAAGTCCTTGTAAGAAAGAAGATGAGACTCTTCAAAGCGCGAGGAGAGGCTAGCGTTACTTGTAGAAAAGAGTAATGAGCTCACAAATGACCACAGGACCCTCATAAAGATAAAATAAAGGAGATTGGGAAGCTCATAATGTAATGTATGGATGTGATGGATGGGATGATCTCAAGTCTAGAAAACATCCTTAGAGTGTTGCAGAATGAGGGTGAAGACATGACTATGGATGAGATGGAAGGAGTACTTGTGCAAACATCCCTGAAAAGATGAATAAGGCACTCAGTGATTGGAACGAGTTAGAGGTAGAGATCAAAAGTGAGTATCTTGAGTTAATTCTACCTTCAGAGGAGTAGGGCACCCAAATTATTTTGCATATTTGTTCATTCATTATGTACAAACATTCTTTTGTTTTGATTCTTTGTTCTTGAGGAGAGGATGTGATTACCCATTGTCGGGGTGATAATGAAACTAGTGTGGGGTAATGTTGGGTTGGTAAAATATTGCCTAAGTATTGAAGGTGTGAAAGATAGCAGATTTGTGCCCTATATTTTCACACACAGGGGAAGTCAAAGATCAATACTTATCCATTTTGCATACATGGGCTAAAATGGGATTGAGTGCTAAGCACGTTTTGATAAGAAGACTTGGAAGTCATGCCAAGCTATTTTTGGAATAGGTGGAAGATGAAGCACCATGTTAAGCTAATAATAGGATTAGAACTAGAGTTATTAATAGGTAATCTATTATTAGGTGAAGCTTGCATGCTTCGTAGTTGTTTTTGTAGTGGTGCATGGCTATTGTTAACATGTAACCTATTTTGAGAGTGCATGAGTAGTGAAGGGAAAGTCCCCACTACCTATATATATGTATTAATTTACACTTGTTTAGGGATCATGATTATGTTATGTTAGATTTATGATGGTGAACTTTGCGCGCTTGAATTATTGATGATTGTTATGATGTATTCAGCTATTGGTTTTGTTATGGATTAATACAATGGATTGTTGTGGATGGATTCTTGTTATTGATGTTTTTGTTGATGGATCTTATGTGGTAAATTTGTTACTAGTTCTTGTTTGATTCTTTATGCACTATGGTTGAGATCTAGATTTTTTATGCTTTATCTTGAATGGTTAAAGTGGATATGGAATGTATGTCTTTTCATGCTAACTCCTTGAAAAGATGCCATAAAAAGAGGACTTGTACCTTACGCTTTGGGTGAGCACTCGGATATGTTTGAGTGATGTGCTAATGCGCGTTGGGTTGTTCTTGGTAAAATAAAAGAATATAGTTGATCGGGTAAAAATTGGCACCAATTAAAAGCTCATAAAATATCAAGGGCATCAATTACACTATTTGGGAAGAATAAATCTTCTAAAAAGCATAAGAGAGGCCTCACACATGTGCAAGAACAATAAAAATGGAGAAATCAACTAATAGATGGCCAAAAAGGCTAGGAAATACTATCAAAACTTATGTATACACCTAATTTTTCACTTTTCATATTTCATACATGTTACTAACAATTTCCTTGTGTAGATAAGGGTCACTGATGCATCTATTTCTTGAGAGGGTTCCTTAAGGGTCTGCCTCAAATGGAGAATGGTTATTCACATAATCATTATGGGTTAGAATCGTACATAGAGAGAGAGTGACACACTATTTGGTCTTAGCCTTAGTTTCCACTACACTAGTTATCCTTGTCCCCTTAGGTCTCACACATTGCATTCACAACTTCTTACTTGCATCTCACCACTTTACACCTTGTTTATCCATGTCCATGATCTACAACACCTTTCTTTCACTTTTCATGACACACTACCTCTTTTTACCACCTTTAGCCGACGCCTTCACCCGTGGGAAATGGCGTTAGTGTTGTATTTCCTTGGTGATGCCATCAATCACAGTGATGACATCCTATATATACACCTCAGTTTTACATTCATAAGAAAGGAATCCAAAATCATTCGAACCGCCATCTAATCTTAATTTTTGCACCATCTTCGCATCTACTCGCCTAGCTCTTGGTTCATCTTGTACTTTTCTTGGATTGTATTGGACACTCTTCTTCTTATATGGTTTACTTACACTATTAGTGTTGACACTTAAAATTTGCATTGCTAATTTCCTTCAAAGGTACATACACTATCTTCACAATAATATTAAATCAAAACAAGTCATATAAACACATTATTTAATCCATACATCTCTTATCCTAAGTCTAAAATTCCTCACAATATTTACTCTATGTAAATATTATTCCACACCCCGTAAATATCATTTCATAGCATTTGTAAAATCTTATTTTACCTTCTTAAAAATAACCTAACCACCCTAAATCAACCTTAACCATTAAAACCTATTTTCTACTACTTCCTAACATCTACACCTCGTCCCCAACCTTCCCTTAACCATTTACCTGAATCCCAAACCAAAAACCCTTGATTAGAAGTGGTTTCAACCACTTTTCTAGTTGTTTCCCAAAAAAGTGGATCATCGACGATTGTACCTAATTGCTAGCGATTATAAATAACACCTTTGTGCTCTCTCTCTAGGATCTTTAGAATTTTGTTTATTTCCCACACTCAGCTCTTATACTTCTCAACACGCAGACATACTCTATATATCATCAAACATCAATTTCATTCATCTATAACAACATTTTTGTGGTCATCTTCATCACTCAACTTCCAGAACGTGACAAGATAATAACGACACAACAATTTAGATTATTCCCAATGAAGATTTGAGGCATCTTTTAGCTCCACTTCTATCCAAAGGTATTCTTGCATCTTTGTTTATCTTTTACAATTCTTAGGAAGCATCAAAAACACACTTTTAGAGCTTCAATCATCATTTTAGCAAAACAATCAATTCCCATATAGTAATCGCTAGCATTTCACCCTAATCACCAACGATTGGCCTAAATCATCGGTGATTCCTATCAAAATCTATATTTTTATCAATTTATTAGCTTTTCATCATTTTTATCAATTTCTCTTTGCATTTAACATGTTGTTTCCAAGTATGGATCTCTGTTAGATGGAATTTCCTAGTCGTTCACATCCGATTACCAACATTTATGATCTCCCCATAGTTCAACACCTTTTTTGGGGGCATTACAACATCTTACAAAAACTCACACTATATGCAATATGATTTTCCATCTACGAACAAGATATCAAGGATCAGATCGAGTTCCTCCATTATATCTAGCAAGAGACTAAGGAATTTTGGTATGACTACTTTGAGCCTGTTGGATCGTATCTACACTTTCCCGAGCCACCTTCAAAGCCACACAAGACCTTCCTTTCAACCTTGAATTCTAGAGCTTTGCATCCATTTATCATTTGTCTATTGTTATCTATTACTATCGTTATCTTTATCAATTCACTTAATTATTACAAAACGAGCTGAAATCCTCCAAGGAAGTCCCTTTAGATTCACAAGATTTGCCTTTGCCTAAGTAGCTGCGTCTATCCATTTATCTAATCCTCTCTATTTAGTGTTTATGAGCGCATATTATTTTTCAAGACAGTCAAACTTGTACAATAATTTGGACTTGGTAGCTTCAATCAACCATCAACATCGACATCCACACTCGTAGGTATCGTGCAAACCCCGCCATCTTCGAGGTCAATTTTTTGTTGTTGTTGTTTCACTTCATTAATTTAAAGTAGTAAAGAAAAAACTCCTTTGAACATTATGACATGCCTAGTGGACCCTTGTCCCTTTCTTCATTTTAATTTTATTAAAAAATTCAATTTTTGGCCTTTTGCTTTGTAATCTTAGTGATCGGTCAAATCACCAACGATTGAGTGAATCACCAACAATTCTTGTAAATCGCCGATGATCTCTATGACTACTTCTAATTATTCAGATTAATCGACTCTAACACCATTTTCTCTTTCTATCTTCTCGCTAACTTTTTGTAGGTTTTGGCTATCGTGGATTTTTCTTCACTGCGTTATTGCATTGCTAAAAAAAAAAATTAAAAGGAAGCGTTTTCTGTGAGTCTTCTCATTTCTTTTTGTTTTTCAAGCATTGCATTTTTTCTATCTATCCTCATCAAAATCAATCATTCTTTTGGGATTAAAACGAACCTTACATCCCGCTTGATCACATAATTAAAGGACTAATATATTGCATTCACACAATATCCCTCACACACAACCAAACCACGTTGAATATAAAAATTGCATAAAAAATGTCTTCCTAGGTCAAACTATTGGGATTTCATCACCCATTAGGAAAACCAACTCGGTGTTACGGCAGCAAGTTTAAACAACTAGTTGTTTGTATATTGGTCAAGCACTTGAATCCCTTATCCCTTTGGGGACCGTGAAGTGAAGTGAGGGGCTATGCCCCAATACTAGGCCACATACCGGCACCAAGATAGATTTGGGCCTTATGTACCTTTGGGTATATGAGGACTCCAACCTTAAACATTCCTAAAACCATCCATAGATGGCCATTTCCTAGGACCTTATCAACCGTTTTACACATTTCACTTTTTTTTCTAAATTAATCTAGATAATCAAAATCTTTCGTGTGATTTGATTGCTACTTGTAATCAACCAATTTATATTTTATTTTCATTTATTAGGTGATTGTTTGTTTGTTATTATGGTGCTTACAAGACAACAATCCCACATCTAGACTTCTAAAAACATGTCTAGCCCATTTCAGCAATCGCACAACATTTCCATCAAACCTTACAACATGCTCAAGCTCGTATAGATGATGCTCAATGAATCATTGATCAACACGAAACCTTCATGTTAACACCACCCCATGGAAGATCAAGAAAACCCACATTCTCCTAGTATTCAATCTGTTTCATTTGAGATACCCAAGCCTTTCAGTCCCCATTTCTTTGATAGTGGGGATCTTGTCTTTTCAGAGATCTTGGATTCAAACCATGTCACTCTTAACACATATATTTCTCGCCGAGGTGTTCATCTCCAGCAATCATCACTTGAGCCACAACCTTATGTACCGATCCTTCATGCGGTTTCTCCCATCTCATTGATCCAAATCACAAACTAGTTATCCAATAGATATATTCTTATCCCCTAGCAGCCGACCATAAACATCCAACGTTGTGTATTTAGTTCCTATTTTTGAGCTTAAAATGATTTATTCACAAGATATAACCACTCAACAACCAACATCCTCACCACATCCCTTGATTGGTTCCACACAATTTCAAAACAACCTAAATACTTCTTCATCCACACACACCCCTCCATCTTCCTCCATCGTTCAAACACCTCCCGTAAGCTCTGCTAATATTCCTACTTGTGTATCTTAACCACTAATCTCTCAAAAAACCAAAACACCTATCTAAAACATTACCATGTCCATCTCTACATCTACACCTTTAATAAACACCAATGCTATTTCAAAGTACTCATCCCATTTCACTATAATCTTCAACCCCCTTATTTCCCAATACACACCTCAACCATCAAAACCACTTGCTTCTTCCCAATACATACCACAATAGTCATAACCTTTTATACATTCATCAATTCCCTTTCGTAACATTCCACAAAAATCGCAACCCATGCTCTTCACTTTTGTTCCTTTCCAAAACCACCTCAAGTATTCACAACCCCTTATCCACACATCTATCCCTTTCCAACACATACCCCAAAAACACAACCTCTTATGAGCACATCCATTCCTACTTCATATCAATATATACAACCATCACAACCTTTGGTTTCTGACAACCCACTTACAACATCCTTGCAAACATTCCTCAAAAAACATACCCTTTCGAGAAAAACATCCCTCAAAAATATCAACTGTACTACAATAATCTAATCAATTTCCATTCAATCAACTTGGTTCATCCTCTTCCAACACACAAGTGATTAAATGTGGAATATATTATAAGCTAATATAATATTAAGAACATCCGTAAATGACATGCCAAGTAAATAAAGAAAGTGACCTAAGAAACTAAGTAGAAATATAAAACCCTAAAGTGTAACGAGGGCTAGGAAGAGCTTAACCGATTCGGACGATATGTTCTGGGACTATGTTGTGGAGAAAAAAGATGCACTTAATGTAGGAAAAGCTGCACAAAATCTCTAGAAATCACATATTTGGAGCAAGATCGTTGGACCGGGGTACCTAGAGAAGAGCTAGGGCACCTGGGGCACTATGGTCTGAGATCTGGGCACCTTGATATGTGAAAAAATCTCTCTAACCTTCCTTTGAGGTGTCGCTAAATGATTTTCTACCTTTTCTCCTTATTGCATTAGTGTCACTGAAATCGATGATGAAGGAAAGACCTATAAAACCCCAAGACAAGCATCAAATCCCTAAAAAAATAAATATGCATATGAAGGGGTCAAACTATCCTCAACGGCCACAATGGTGGACTTACTAATTGAGCGTTGCACTACATCTTAGACCTGATGTAGTTCTATGTGTGTGTGTGTGCAATCATTCCCTAGGTGCTCTTGTGCAGTCGTACTTTGTGAAAGTAGCGAGCAATAACTATGTGTAGAAATGTAATAAAATGGTGGATGGAATAGAATAAACTTCCCTCCTATGTAGTGTGATGCAGATGAACCACCTTGTGCCTTGTGATGGAGCTAGATGGATGCAAATGGAGCCTTTAATGGATGCAACCTTAGGTGATGATAATAGTGCCTAGTTCTTAGTCCCTCATTATGGTCTCATAACTTTATATTTATATGGTTCTCTTGTTCTAATTTCATAATTAACCTAAGAAAAGGACAACCACTAAAAATATAGAAAGCTCAAATGGATAGAAAGTGCCCAAAAAGTGGTGGGAAAGTGTAAAAAGGCTTAGGGAACCCCAAATGGGGCAGAGTGTCTAGGGGCACCAAGAGTGAAATTTGGGCACCCCAATCAAAGATAAAACGAAGCCAAATGGTATAACTAATCGGGAGAGTAGATGCGAGAGGTCACAAGTGATGAAAACAAGAAAAGTAAAATGATCAAAATCTTAAGAATGCAAAATTATGAAAACGCTTCATTCATATCAAATAAAGAAGTTCAGATGTTTATAGACATTGAACAACTATAACAACATCCACAAAAAGTGGATCAAATATACTAACTATGGAAAATATGTAGAAATAACATATTGCCCCTAACTAATCACATCCGAGAACATCCGAGAAGCGTAAAGTAACAATAACACATCCCACTAATCTAGGGATGTGACAACTAGATAATAGCTAACTAAGTTAAAGTAATAAAATTTAATTACTTTAACATTACAACTTAGTAAATGATGAATTAACCTAAGTTTATTCCTAACATTCCCCCTTAATTCATCATGGTCTGAAGTGAATAGGAGAGAAAAACTCTAAAACAAAATATGTTTACATGAGGTAAACATTTATTAGCACACACATGCTAAAATAAACCTATTCTAAGGTGAATCAAATAAATTTATCATTCCCCCTTAATTCAGTATGGTCTCTTTGGATCTCATCTGAACAGGAGTAGCTGGATGAAGGTACTTCCTCTAAATGGTGTGCAAGAGATGGAATAGGCTCAAGAACTGTCTCGAATGTCTGGAACCTCTTTTGGGTTGGCACATGTGCTCGAAAAATAAACGAGTAGCTCTGAACATTTTGAAAACCTCTGCTGGGTTGGATCTTGGCTCAATAAAACCTTTGCTAGGTTGGCTCGTAGCTTGAAATTGGCACTGGCATGAAAAACTACCCTCCATTCACTTTTCTCTAATCCGCAAGGAATACCACTGTTGAGCGATCAATGAAGAATTTGCAAGTCTTTCATCTTTTCCCCTAAATTTTGAGTGAAAAGTGAAGACAACTAGCTCCATGAGAATGAAAAAAGTTTTTGGCACTTTATAATTATAGTGTGTTTACAATTTTGTCTCTTCTTCTATGGAAAAATTCCCTTTTGGGATACATTGTGAGTACAAAATTACAAATTTTTATACCTTTTTACACCTTATTTCAGCCTTTGAAAATTTATTACAAAAAATCTATCCACCAAAATCTCCCTAAACCAGCTCTATGAATTCCGTATTGGAATCTAGAATTTTACAAAAAAACTTATGCAATTTTTATTGAATGGAAAGAAAGTTATGATAGTTTTAGTGAAGGTTGTTTTTGTGCAAAAAAAAGTTCTCCATGAGGCAATTTTTTTTTGTTTTTGGGCTCTTTGGGCTCTTTTCTTAACAATTTTTTTTGAAATGATATTTCAAACCATTGAGAGAATTTGTTTTTGTCCAAACATGGTTTTTACGAGATAAATTTAGGCTCCTTTTAGATGTCACTAAGTGACTAGTGAGGGTTTGAGGTCTTTGCTAAATCTAGTGGTGGTATTGCTAAAATCGCCTCCAAATTCAAAAATTTTAAAAAGTAAAATGAAAGGTCTATGGTAGGGTTTGAACCCTTGACCCATTATTTCTAAAGCACTACACTTAACCAATATGGCAAATGAAGTGCTTACGATAGAAATGAAGGATAATGTATACAAACAAGCCCTTTACTGCAAAATTGCCTATTTTTTTAATTAAAAAAACATAGAGTGCTAACCTCTTTTCTTTGAGTGATTTGGAAGCTTTGTGGATGCTCATGTGGCACCTTGGGAGGTGCTACATGTTTTTTTAGGGCTTGGAAGCCATTTATAGATATTTATCTGCTTTTTTGTTCAGAACGACCGTTTTTTTATTTGGCCTCCTTTTAATATTTTCTTGCCTCGCCGCTTTGTGATAAATACTATTTTTATGCCTCTTCCATTATTTTCTCCGCCACTTGAATTTTCTCCTCCATGTTTTGTGTGCAATTCTTTTTGTTATGATCGACCGCTTTGTTTTTAGATGCCCAACTCCAATATGACTCGGACACACTAAGGGGAGTGTATATTGGTTAGACACCTTTCTTTGCTTTTTACTTGCAGTGTGGAGATATTCAATAGAAAGGGTGTTGGGTCAAAGTAGATGTTGGGTCGGTTTGGATATGACTCTTGAGGCTTATATTTGATATTTTCTTTCCCACGATGTGTATTCCCAATATAAGGCTCAACTTGATAGCAAACTCGGACTCAAACTCTCGTTATAGCTTGCAAGGGTGAGGACCCTTTCCTCAATGTAGAGTATTGATTTTCACACCCCAACTCATTGAAAAACCCATTTAACTCACCCAAATCATGAAACTAGCCCTTTAGCTTGAACATCTCATGCGGGGATCTGGTCGCTTGCCAATGTTTTGGTTCAAATAGAGGTGGCACAATCCACGACTTTAACATGCAAATCAACATAAAACATGGGTCTATGTAGTCGTCGATCCGGGTAGGGATGACTCTACTTGACCAAAAAGAGCTAGAATGGGAGGCTTGGCTCAATGAACCAACTTGATCTCCTTTTACAAGAGATGTGAGGGCTCGGTTGGTTGTGCCTGAGACTCTTTTGCAGATTTTCCTCATGATGATTAACTCAAAAGCGTCAATACATCTCGATCGACACTTGCAAACTCACCCGATCTCAATGGTGTGCTTGACAAATAATGAAATGATTTGTCTCTATCTCAATCAAGCAGCTCACTGAAGGGGAGTTCGCGTAACTTGGTCTCGATGTTGTGATGGATGGCTCAACTTAGTTGGTGGGTGTAAAACCCTTTGCAGAAACTTAGTGATGGATTTTTTTATAAACCCATTCTCTACACAGATCTGAAATTTTTGGCCTTCAAATTTGGTGCTTGTAACTTGATGTAGAGCAATGCATACTCCTATAACACACATACCTACAATCATGACCAAGACCTCTAAACACAATACAATCTCGCCGATTGTAGCACTTTCCAACTATACCTCTAGATTTAGAGGAAAAAAACCCCTCGTGGGAAATTTTTATTTTATTTTTATTTTTTTAATGCAGAATAATTATCTCTGATTTACACCTATGTGCATGAACTCAGGGGTGATTAATCGGGCTCGGGAAGGTGCTTCCAAGAGGCCGGGGATAACTATGGTTCCTCCAAGCTCAAACTTGCAGCAATGAACCCTTAACCTTCTGCAACACACTCTCCTTAGAGGATGAGGGATCCTCACAAGTAAAACATAAGCTAGGACTAGCTAGCTCGATACCAAATCTTAAGAATGTAATATTCTGGAAACCCTTCATTCATATCAAATGAAGAAGCTATAATGTTTATAGACATTGAACAACTATAACAACATCCACGAGAAAGTGGATCAAATATACTAACTACGGAAAATATGCAAAAATAACATATTGCCCCTAACTAATCACATCCGAGAACATCCAAGAAGCAGTAAACTAACAATAGTATAGCCCCCACTAATCTAGGGATGTGACAACTAGATAATAGCTAACTAAGTTAAAGTAATAAAATTTAATTACTTTAACATTACAACTTAGTAAATGATGAATTAACCTAAGTTTATTCCTATCAAGGACATGGGTTGATTAGTACTTTATTCACTCAAAAAACATATGAATAATAGTATGAGATCGGGACTAAATAATGTCTAAAGTACATGATTTTGTGTCTACATTTTCCCCACTTTATGTTGGTGAGCGGAATGCTTGGTAACATAAAGTAGATAGAGATGCGTACCTGATGTCCATGTAGAGTGATGTAGAAAGCGTGCCAATGGACTAGAAAAAGCGTGGAATGAGAAAATAGTGGAGCATGGAACTAAAGATGCAAAAGTGGTGAGAGCGAACCTAGGCAGAAACGCGCGTGTGTAGTTTCGATGTGTGTGATGTACCTACATGTTAGTATGAGGTGTGTGCTTCCGCAGAATGTTGTTGTTGTTGACACCTTTGTGTGAAGTTACTTGTTGTATAACTATTGCTTCCGATACTGAGATGTACTTGCGAGGAGAAGATGATCAAGTAGTCAAATATGCATGTATATATGTCAAAAATGCATGTAAAAGATGCATGTATATAGTAAAAAGCATGTAATGAAAATGAAAATGTAAAAGGAACATGTGCACTGATCCGTGATGAAAGAAAAGGGTGTAAAGAGGATATCTTGTATTGTGAGTTTTTGGGCAATCTCATGCCACCCTAGCTGCGAAGTGTAGGGAGAAAGCTACATTATTCTATGATTAACTAAAATATGAATTTTAGAAGTTAATCTAAGAAGTAAAACAATGCAATAACTAAAATAAACTGGAATGTAAATACTAACTAATTTATTTGATATTTTAAATGAAATGAAATAATTGAAATAGGAGGAAAAGGTACTAACTGAATAGAACTTACCTTGTAGTAACTGGAGTGGACGGGATGATGAACAGGTGAAATAGAGTATCGCAACACACCTAAGAAAATTGCAAAATCGGTATATCCGACTAGACCTGGGGTGCACTAGGGGAGGATTAGGTGCTATGGGTGCCCTGGTGCAAAAAAACTTAGAACCCGAGTTTGAGTTAGTCACTAGGTCTTCGCAATAACTCACCTTTTGTCACATGGATGTTGCACTAGCTTCATTGATGACGCCGTAAACCTGCAATGAAGAATCACTGCAAAACCCCATACAAAACATCAAACCCCTAAAAAAGAAAGATGCATATGAAGGGGTCAGACTGTCCTTAGTGGCCACAATGGTGGACTTACAACTAAGCACTACACTACATCTCATACCCAATGTAGTTCTATGTGATTTGTGTGTGCAATGATGTGCCTAGGGTGCCCTAGCACTAATGACATAGAGATAACAGGAAATAACTAGATAGAATACAAAATGGTGGATGGAATAGAATAGACTTCCCTTTCCTATGTAGTGTGTGATGCAAATAGTGCCCAAATGTAGTCCCTTTCCTTATGTAGATAACTATCCCTTAGTAGAAATAGTCCCCCAAAGATAGTAAGTATGTTGTGCTTATATAGGGATCTCTTGCTCAAATTTTGACACTAATGACCGACATGTTGACTAGTACCTAGGGGAATGAGAGGGAAAATTACAAAGACCGACCTCAAAACTCTAAATGAGAACCAAGTGCAACCAGGACCAGGGCACCTAAAAATGAGGATTGGGGTACCCATGGGCACCCCAATCCCTTCCTAGGCGCCCTAATCAAAGACTAGAGACGAAAGCGAGAAAATAAAAACATCTAAGACTCTACATGAAAGACAACCAAAATTGTGCAAATGATGATCACTTGTGTATGCGACAAGTGGCGACAACGACCAACTAGACTGATGCCGGGACTAAGGGATGGTTCATTAGTGAATACTTTTCTTATGTAAGATCCATATATAAAACAACATACTTGGCGGTATAATAGTAGTAGTAAGTGCGTGATTTTGTGACTACATTTGCCCCCACTTTATGTTGGTGAGCGGAAAGCTCAAGTAATATAAAGTAGATAGAGATGCGTACCTGAGAGAAATCCGAGAGAAGCCCATGCTTATAGTAGAACATGCAGATGTGGTAGTAAAAGCATGCCAAATGAACCATGTAGCATGCCAAACCATGGATCAACGTGTTGATCCATGCAACGTAGCGAGAAACATAATAGTGTGATGAAGTGCACTAAATGAGAGTGATGATTGCAATGTTAGATGATTGATGATTTTGAGTGTTGTATGATGATGATGATGAGATACGGAGGGTGTGATCGGTTCCCAAATCGATTGTGGGTATACGAATAACCTGACTAGAGAATTTGGGTGTCTTGCCACCAGGAAGAGTGTAGGGAGAAATGTGTGTTATTCTCCAACCTCTAACTACATCCTCAATATCTAGCCACTGCAAATGGACTTAGATAAAAAATTTGTGGTTTTTGGATCCAAATAATTTTAATCAAATCATTAGACCCATATAGGAGTGGTATAGGAAAGAAACTCTTGCCCCCACTCCATGGGTGTCACCGCAATGTGATGGATTCCAAGTTAGGTCATCTCGGAAATAAATGCAAAATGTATTAGAGCTTCCTAGTTAGGTCATCTAGAAGAAGCAAACGCCAAACTTCCCAAGTTAGGTCATCTGGGAAAGTAATGAATGTAACTCCCAAGTTAGGTCATTTGGGAGGTCGCATGTGTTGTATCATATTGATTGAATAATGTGATTTTGATTGTTAGAGATTCAAATGTGTTGATGGATTGGTGATTGTTTTGATTGATTACTCTAGAGAGATTTTATGCAAGTTGAGCTCAAGTTATGTCATTAGGGGAATTGATAGAAATTGATGAATGATTGCATGGAAATATTTTAACGCTTGTTTCCCCTATGTTAGGTCATTAGGGGGAAGTGATGAAATTTTGTATAGAAAAATTGTACGTTTGTTGCCCCAAGTTAGGTCATTAGGGGGAATTAATGGTGAAATGTCACATGGTTGATTAGTAAATGTTTGAAAATGATGAATTGGTAGTGTTGATTGATCACATGATGATGTAAGGGGAATTATAAGATGACCTAATTTTATTCCCCCTTTCGCGAAAGGGCGAAGTGATGAAAGGAATAAACACCGAGCTAAATGTAAGAAGGAAATAGATAGAATGTGATAGAAATCACAAAAATGTGTATAGATTGAGTGAATGAAAATATCAAGTAGGGATGTAATGCATGTGTTATGCATATGATATGATAATAAGTGGGATTATGAAAATAACGCCGTAAGCGGTGTGTAAATTAGAGTAAAAATACTCAAGATATGACGAAAATCATGTAGTGTGTATTAGTTGCGAGAATAAGCGTGAAATAATGACCATAGTAAAGTGGGTGATAAAAGTAACTATAAATAGTAAGGTGAAAAAGTGATTAGTCACTTCATTTGTATTTTGTGCGAGTGAGATTGAGCTCTGAGTGTGGAAAGATGCCACAAGTGAGAGCAACACGTCCTAGCTGATTCAAGATGGTGGCGACCACCGTAGCATCATGTACTGACAATGGAGTTGGTAAGTGCGCTATTTTTTTGAAAAATGAGTGTGTGTTAGTCATTTTTGTAAAATTTTTGTAAAATTGAGATTGTTAATTTTCTCGGTGTTTTAGACTTGGAAAAGAGTAGTGAGGGTGCTAGTGACCCATAGGACGGGAGTACCCAAGCCAGGCGCTAGTGTCCTACTCACGGGTGCCTCGAGTCTTACATCTAGGCACCTTAGTCCAGTGTGTGTGTTTGGTCTATAATGGTGAAAATCATATTTCTAGTGTATAGTAATGTGATAAGCAAGTGTGTTTGGATTTATATAGTGTTCTAACACTACTTTTGTTGTCGTTATGTGTTGTGTAGAGGATATTCACTCGAGGGAGTTTCACGGTGGTTGTCATTTGAGTACTTTACTTAGGTTGGGTGCATCGGACGATGATTGGGATGTTATGGACCGTTCGGCTGTGGCACATAGTGCGAGATGGGGATGTGACCCATAATATGCCTATGTTGACAACCTTATTCAAGATGTGGTGTGCGGATACTTGTACGTTTTGGTTGCCTACGGGTGAGATGAAAATTACCTTGGAGGATTTGTATCGCATCTTTGTGATTTCTTGTTGTTGGGGAGAGAGACTGATTATGCCGTTGGAGGATATGGAGAGACAAATACGAGCTGATAGACAATATTTTATGGGGACTCGAGTACCTTCCAAGGTCCATATCTCTGTTTGGATGCTATTTTGAGGTCTAGGGTTCATGTTAGGAAATATAGTGCGTACATATTGTTAGCAACAATCACACTAATATAGGAGATGGTGGGATTATTGTTGGTGTTGTTAAAGAAAATTCCTAATTTATAGGAGTTACATATAACTATATATGTTTTGTAATCAGCTTCGGATGCATCAATGAAAAATATTCATAGTGATATTGCTGTGTAAATCTACTGCTGCATCTTTATTTGGTATCAAAGTGAGATTGGTATTGTGTTTGTTATGGGTTAATAGAATGGTAGGAGGGGCAACGCCATAATCTGTAATCTTGCCCCAGATTTATGAAGGATCCTCAAATGTGTTTGGAGAATATCTGCATCACATTTTGCATTGGGACGTTGGATTCATTGTATTGGGGATGTTAGAATAAACTCGCAAGTGTTTGGATTGAAATCTGCATGTGCAAAGATCCGAAGGACGTTGTCCAAGACTGTGTGTTTCCATGGTCACATAAGGGTGAATAACAAGCTATTTTTATCCCATTCAAATTATTTCATTTGAATTTGGCTTCTTGTTCCTCCAACATCCAAATGAGTGCCCCAGCTGATGCGTCATTCACTGCTAGGAGGTCTTTGGATCGGTGTATGTAAATTGTGAATTCCACTGTGGCTTGGGTCTATAACAGACATAAAAAGAGGGGAAGCTTTTCGTCTAATTTACATTTGTATACTTCTGCATTGAACATTGGGATCCGTTGTTTGGAATAATTTGACTTCTATTGTTGTACAAGTTCGACTTTCCTCTTGATCATTAGTGTCTGAACCTGAATGCGAAGGCAGTTTGCAGAGTTCGATTGGTTATCTTGTGAGGACATGTCATCCTATTGATGTCATGCATGCTGACATGCATACAACATTTTAGAGTCGACAAGCTCAATTTGCATGAAAGTCGAGTGAGTTTTGAATCCATGATTATTTGTTATTTAATTGCATTCCATTCCACGTAGTCATCATTAAGAGACCTGAGTACCTGCATTGGATTTTTTGATTTAACTCTTGGCTTGAGTTGTTTTCAAATGGATTTTGTATTCTAAAATCTACTCGTAGACCTTCTATAGCAGCTCGAATCTGATATTCCTCGTCACTGGAGCCTTAGCTCAGACATGTGTTCCTCTAACTGGGTGATTGGTGATACCTCTAAACGGGTTTGGCGTCTCACGTGGATTGTGGCTCGTCCCATCGCCTTTTGCATCGACATCTCTTGTTCCTCAAGCTCACCTAGAAAAATATATGAGTCAAAGTCAGTTTTTTCAACAATATTTTAGGGAAGGTTCGATTTTTTTAAAGCCATATTGGTATTGGTTTAGAAAGAGTATTTGTTCATTGTCTATTTATTAAATACACTTATCATTTAGTGTATTTGTTTTGATTATTTTCTGTCTCGTCTCAAGTAGTGTGTTTAGGTGAATAATAGGTTATTGAGTTCAATTTTTCTGTCATTATTATAACAAAATTTCTTGACATCATAAAGTCATGTTATCATTTTAAAGTCAATAAGTATTATTGGTCATTATATGTAGTTTTCATCCATATTGTATTATAAAAAGAGGTCAATATAGAGGTAATTTTTTCAAAGTCAAGTGTTAAAATTATTTTAATTGTTTGTTAAGTATATGCCATCATGTTAATGTTGGTAGTTTTTTTCAAAATTCCAAAAATAATTTTTTTGCCTCATGAACACATTTTCGGAGTTACCCGACGTCAAAAAATAAAGTGTTTCACATTGCGGAAGGAATAAAAGAATAATCACAATGTGGAAACAATTGAGCAACATGATCATATTTGTTGAGTAAACAATATAATTTATTGGAAAATGGAGGCACGGGAGGTTGGAGGTCGATAATGACCTCTTGTCATTCATGACGATGGGGCCACATGAAGTTGTGGTGACAATGTGTGTGTGAGTTTGATTTCTTTTGAGAGTTGCAGTGGATTTCGGTTGTGTTCGTATGATTTCAACGTGAGCTTTGTGTTGAATAAGTGAAATTTTCACATTGAGGGGGGGAACATGGTCTCAATGTTCCATTTTCATTTTTCCCTCTTTTTAGTTTGTATTCAGTGAGCAGTGTTTCCTACATAATTCCTTGAAGGAAAAACATAGTGGACAAATGAAAGCATAAGGAAAAACAACATCATGATATTGAGGTTGTTGGTTGTCTGTAAAACCATCCTTTGTTGAGGTTGTTGGTTGTCCTGTAAAACCATCCTTGTTGAGGTTGTTGGTTGTCATGTAAAACCATCCTTGTTGAGGTTGTTGGCTATCCTGTAAAACCATCCATGTTGAGGTTGTTGGCTATCCTGTAAAACCATCCAGATCATGAGCACGCACAAACGGGCGGCAAGCTGCGAAGGAAGTGCAATTATTTTTCTCCCATGTTTGCACTAAGGGGGAATGTTAGGAAATATAGTGCGTACATATTGTTAGTAATATTATTGTTAGTAACAATCACACTAATATAGGAGATGATGGGATTGTTGTTGGTGTTTATAAAGCAACTTCCTAATTTATAGGAGTTGCATATCACTATATATATTTTATAATCGAGGTTCGGATGTATCAATGAAAACTATTCAACGTGATATTCTTTGTGTAAATCTAACTTGCTACATCTTTAGTTCTTAAAGTTTATTTCCATGGTTATTGCTTCATCTATCACAAGTAGAGGGAGGAGGTGTGGGCATCTTGTATAAGATGCATGACATATGCCACCGGATAGAGGAGGAGAGTACTAGATATGTGTGGGCATGATGTGTGTTGGCCCATCTATACATACATACATACATATATACATACATACATACATACATACATACATACATACATACATACATACATACATATATATACGAGGCTCACTCGGGATTGGCATGGTGGTGGGATAGGAGCCACCACACTATTGCATGTATGGGCATATGAGCATATAGCCGTGTTGAGGCTAGTTGGAGGTCCACGAGAAGAGTGGGCTAGGACAAATATATTTACGAGAGGTGGTTTAATGTACGCGGGCATAAGATGGACACCTTTGGTACTCACAGGGGCATTGATAGATAGGATGGGGCCCAAGGTAGTTGTATGGAGGCCATACCATGATTATGGAGGATGGCCAAAGGATGTTGTAGAGAGTTGCAGGTGTATACGTAAGACTATGTGGTTGGAGGATCGGGACGTGCCCCAGAGACATATATATGGTTGGGAACTATTAGAGAACCTATGAGGGTCGGAGTTGGACGGGGCCCATAAGAGAGTAGTTAGTACCTCTTGGGCCAGATGAGGAAGATGCGGCGATAGAGTCGATAGACTCAGATGATGTGGGGTGTATGGAGGAGTACCATGTATGGTGGGTGACACATCGATGGGTATTCTTATTTCCATTATTTGTAGACGTAGCGGGGTTACCGTAGGGAGGAGGTGGAGAGGGGAAGCCCATTCCCCCAAAAAGTAAGTGCAAATATAATGGAGCGTGAATGTTTGCATAGTTATTATTTATGTATTTTTTGTTTTCTATGTGATAATGATGGTTATTTGATGTATTATTTGATTTGTTTTGTAGGTGATGCATATTGGTCCTTGATAGTGGACACATCCATCCACACATTGATGACAAATGTGCCCATCGATGTACTCACGGTGAGGGATGCTAGAGCACGTTGACGAGATTGTGGGAGAGCATGCTTATTTTTTGAGCAGTGGGCCATAGCAGCAACGACATGTACTTGTGTTGCTTTAGGTGAGAGGGATGATTCACATGAGGAGAATCAACGAGCCGAGAGAGGCGGTGGGTGGTGGTCCTTGGCGCAGGATGTGTTTGTACATTATGTCGAGTTGTAACATTAGTTTTCATATCGAGTCTTGAGGTTACACTACTACTGTGGAGGCGAGGTTGAGAGGTATCGAGGTCGCGACTAGTGATGTAGAGTTAGTGGTGAGGCATCGAGTTCTAGGGCTCTCGTAGTACCGAGAGTGATAGTGATGATGAGATTTGATTTGTATTATTGTATATGATGTAGGGGAGTTGCCCCAGTGATGAAATGTTTTTGTAATCGTGATTTGATATATATATATATATAGATGGTTTTATTGATATATGATGAGTTTATTTCATTGTGTATTGATGTCGTAATGTGATTGATGATGTATGATTCTAATGATGATTATCGAAATGTATATAATGTGTTATATCATTCATGTTTATTGATGTAGATGTGTACTATGATGTTGGTATTGATAAAAAAATGTGTAATGTGAATGATGATAGATAACATATGTAATTTGATTGATGAGTTGAGTGAGATGCATATTTGTTGAATGGAATTTGTAATGCGTAGTTAGTGTAATAATGAGAGTAGAATGTATGTAAAAATAGATAATGTATGATTTCAAACTAATGTGTTGTGATGAATTTGATAATGTAATATGATCGTATTATGTTAGTGTGATGAATATGGGGGAGAAGATTAGCGATGCCCCCAGCATATGGATGATTAGGTTCATTTAGTTAAGACCCCTACGCAAGTCAAGAATGAACTACGTAAAACAAGAGTGTCATCAAGAAATGATTGAGTGCGCTAGATGAATCGATGAAGCACATGATGAAAGGTTCTTATAGAAAAAACCTCAATAGTCATGTAAGAACCTGTAAGAACACAAGTGCGTCATCGAGGGGTAAGGTGATATAAATCACCTACCAGAGACCAAGGTGATGTGAAGCGGTGAAGCATGTGGCATGGAAGCAGTGTGAGCATATGAACCAAACTGAATATCATGTGGAGTAGCAATGAGATGAGAAAATGATGAGGGTTGTGGAAGCCAATGTGGATGAAGTGGATGTGATGGATGTGATGATGTAGCAATGTATGGACGTGGTGGAGAGCGCACATGAGTGAAAAAATGTGGTGGTGGACACACCATGACCTAAGCACCAAATGGAGGAGATGACTCAATCGGAGTAGAAACTCATTGATGAGGTAGAGGAGAGATGGAGTGCTCACGTGAGCGAGAGCCAAAGGAAATGATGCCCTTATCCTCTAATTATTGTAATCTATTGTGAAGGGAAAATAAATCATTATCCCTATGGCCATTGATACGATGATAATTACAATAAGGTTGATCATGTTGACGCTATAATCGAATGTTGTGGATGATGTTGGTTGGATGGTAAGAGAATTAGATGCTTTTCAAGTAAAGTATGTAACACATCATGAGGTCTAGCATGATGAGATAAGTGTAATGGCTCACGCGACATAGATGGAGTGGAAGGAGAAGTATCCTATCACAGAGGAGGAGAAGAAGTATGCTTTTGTGATGGAGTAGGTTGAGATTGCTTGCTAGGTCGAGATGGAGACTATGTAGGATGCTCAACCGATGTCAATGGAGGAGCACTAGATGATATAATAGAAGTGGAGGTATGTGGAGGATCAATGACATGTGTTGAAAGAAGATCTTGTTCTAGGTCTATGAATTTGTAGCATAAAAGAATGAATGACTCACATGTATCATATTGTAATCTTTTCTTAAGCGTGGGAATCAAACCATGACAGAAAATGAATTGCTTCTCTAAATCAATAGGTTGGAATACTAGTTGATGCATACAAACATTGAACCGTAAGATATAATCCTTGATAGATTTGATGAGCCTTAATGTAAAGTAGGTAGGTGGTCATAAGTAACTCTAGGGCCATTATTGATGATAAAATGATGGAGGAAAGTGTCCTCCATGTCATAGTAAGTGCTAATGGACCCAAATGGAAGATGAGTGTACCATTGTAAAGCCTCATCAATAAGACTGTGTCAAAGGCCTTAAGTAATAACCTATCATTAGAATAGGGGTCCATAGCCATGTGGTAATGTTGAAGATGTGCATGAGGGTCACCAATACCATCAAAACATGTGAATGTAGGCATGATAAAGTCCTTAGGAAATGCAGAATTATGAATCTTCTTGGGAATAGGGTTACCATGTAATGTTGTTATCAATAGAAGCATAGTAAGCCCTAATTTCTAAAGTGAGTGACTGAACCTGAGATTGTAATTGACCTATAACATGCATGAGAGATATGATATCTGTGAAGGAATAGTAGAAGATGGAAATAATGTATTGAGCGGTTGTAACTTGCCATTGTGAGTGATCATAGGAATATCAAGAGAAGATAAAGGAGATTCCGATGCTAAAGGAACACTAGGAGTGGGTTCGAAGAAGCTATAGTAGATGATATAGATGGAATACCCATAGTAGTGGTAGGAGTAGCATCAAAAACATCCTAGGAGGTGAAGTGACCGATGGAGACACATCAATAAGAGAAGATGAACTAATAGGTGTAGATGATGTGATAAGAGGAGATGAAATGGTAGGAGAAGAAGAACCAATAGATGGAGATGAATCATGCACTATGCTAGATATAACCTTAGAGAAAGTGGTGATGGAGATTCACACTCGATAGAATGAAAATTAGGAGAATCATGGCTATCAATTATGTCATCAACATCTCCTAAAGACTCAAATATGAGAATGTCATTAAGCATACTATCGATAGGATCATCAACATAATATGAAGGTGTATGAGAACTAGTATGTGATGAATGATGAGAAGCAATATCAGAAGTAGAAGAATCATGAGATGGAACTATAATAGTGGTTTGACTAGGAGAAGAATCGGTATGCACATGTGAGCGATTGTCAATACCAAGCATGTAATTGATAAGAGAATCATCTAGAATTTCCTTAGAAAGATCAAAAGGAGGATCACTAGTATCATATAGCATGGTGTATAATGAGTGAAGGCTACTGGATCCGAGACGATACTAATGCCAATGGGAGAATCTTCAAAACTAGTAGGCACATATTATTGACCATCTAAGAGTTTTTGTTGAATATCATCTGGCATAGTAGGATTATTATAGAGAGAGTTGTGAGCTCAGTGATGGTGGCCTCATCATAGATAGGATTGACACTAAAATGAGACATGATGGGCTAAGAAGAAGATGAATATCCTTAGCCATTAGGGTTTGAAGTGGATCCTAGGGTAAAAATGTTCTAAAGTATGGGTTCACCAAAATGATTAACTAAAATATGAATTTTAGAAGTTAATCTAAGAAGTACAACAATGAAATAACTGAAATAAACTGGAATGTAAATACTAGCTAATTTATTTGATATTTTAAATGAAATGAAATAATTGAAATATGAGGAAAAGGTACTAACCTAAATAGAACTTACCTCATGATGATCTGGAGCTAGGTGAGATGATGAACAAGTGGAACAAAGTGACATGACACACCTTAGAAAATTACACAAGTAGTAGATTTGACCTAGACTGGGGGTGCGCTTGAGGGAGGATTAGAGCACTTGTGGGCACCCTGGTCTATAGTATGGGTATCCTTGGTCTGCCCAGAAAACTTGAAACTCGAGTTTGAGTTGGTCGTAGGTCTTCGTAATAACTTTTCTTTTTTTGTGTGGATGTCGCACTAGCTTCAGCTTGATGATGCCGTAAACCTACATGAAGAATCACCTATAAAACCCCATACAAAGAATCAAACCCTAAAAAATAAAGATGCATATAAAGGGGTTAGAATTTCCTTAGCTGCATGCCTACAATGGTGGACTTAAAATAAGTGCTTTGCACTACATCTTAGACCTAATGTAGTTCTATGTGATTTGTGTGTGCAATGATGTTCCTAGGGTGCCCTAGTGCAATGACACAGAGATAACAAACAATAGCTAGATAGAATGCAAAATGGTGGATGGAATAGAATAAATTCCCTTTCTTATGCAATGTGTGATGCAAATAGTGCCCAAATGTAGTCCCTTGCCTTGTGTAGATAGTTATCCCTTAGTAGAAATAGTCCACCCATAAGATAGTAAGTATGTTGTGCTTATATAGGGATATCTTGCTCAAATTTTGACACTAATGACCCAAAATGCTGACTAGTACCTAGGGAATGAGAGGGAAAATTAAAAATACCAACCTCAAAACTATAAATGAGAACCAAGTGCAACCAGGATCGGGGAGCCTAAAAATGAGGATAGGGCACCCATGGGCAACCCATTTCCTTCCTAGGCACCCTTGTAAAAGACTAGAGACAAAAGTGAGACTCCACGAGAGATGACCAAAACTATGTGAGTGACTGACAATTTGTGTAAGAAAAATGGTAATGAGAGACCAACTAGATTGATGACATGACTAGGGGATGGGTCATTAGTGAATACTTTTCTTATACAAGATCCATATATAAAACAACATACTTGGTGGTATAATAGTAGTAGTAAGTGCATGATTTTATGACTACATTCTCCAACTCGTAATCGCTTCTTGAATATATGTGAAGAGATCTATATGTCTTGCCTAGTTTTTTGGCTTATCCGACACCGCATTGTTTGAAGTAGTGTATAGAGGAAATCAATGTATCCTCCAACCTATAACTTCTCCCCAGAATGCTAAGGACAACCTTTCTTGTAAAATCTATAGTGTATAGGGTTCATAGACTAGCCTAAACCAACTTGCATTATAACCCACAATGTCAAGGATGATAAGCGAAGTGAACTATATTGGTGGAGAGCATTTTGTAATGTGTAAAACCCCAAATGATGCCCCCTCTTTCGAGGCACATATGATGTTGCTTACAGGAGAATGTGGCCCTAAAAGAAGACCAGCTGATTGCATAAAGCTGTGCCCTATAGGGGGAGAGAATATGCTTAGTAGAAACCAAGGCACACACAAAAAAGTGGCTAGAAATAAGTGTTAGTATGAACAAGCATGCATGTAGAAGACAAGTGTATGCTACATGTAGACAATGTAGAATCTATAAAGTGACTAAACACGTAAGAATACAACCATAGACCATCAAAGGGGTTGCAGTAAACATGGGACACCAAATCACGATGTCACAAGAAACTTGTTGGCTAGATTTTCTACATAGCACAAAACCTAGGCAGTCATGAGATAAATCTCCCTCATTTAACCGGTGAGGCTCCCGTGTCAGATTTGTCAATTAAAGTATGCTAATATCTAAATGGGTTTTACTTTAACTACTCAGTTCATGAACCATAACTGAATAATTCTGTAGCAAGTAAGCAATTGTTTAAAGAAAGGAAAAGTTATAGAAGAAGGTAATTACATAAACACATAGAAGAAATGGGGAAGATGTGCATCCCAATCAGTAGATGGCAGAGCTGATTGCATGCACATAGAAGAATCCAATAGATATAAACACAGAATTCTAAAACAAAGGCAGCTCTAGATCTAGATCTAAAATAACACAAAGTTTATTAAGAGATCTAAGATTAAAAGCAAGAAACACAGTACACCGTGACACAAAGTTCTCCGGAAACCTGCTCCTTTGTATTCCTTTGCTCCAAGTGGCTCTCAGGGGTTCAACACAAAGTCTAGAACACAAGATTGCTACTTACAAATTCGATTGATTAACCCGAAGGTTCTTCCTCTACTTATAGAATGTAGAGGGGCAATTACAAGTTGGAAGCTTTAGTTGAACTGGCACATGTGGAAGTCGGAGGAAAGAAACAACTGGCAATCTCCATCCTAGAATTCCTCTTTGCATGACATGTATGATTTGTAACTAAAAATAGAACCTTCTATTTTGCACGTCCGCCACCTATCTCCAAGTAGTTGACTTCTTCAAGTAATGGATTTTAAGCCAATCACTTAAGTTTTATAATTTAATTGATTGCTCAATTACTTTGTCAGAGAAAAGAAGGAAGAGGAAAGCTATAGTCTTGTCCTTTTTCATGTCTGCATGCAGTTGATTCTTTTGTCTTTGATTCTCACCAAACCTGGATCTGGGAGTAAGATTGGATGCAAAGCAGTGGATCTGGAAACAACGAGTTGGAATTGGAAACATTGGATTTTGCCTTCGCCTTGTCTTCTCTTTTATCCTTGAAGCTTTTGCAGTTCTTCTCCAGTACATGCATTAGTGCAATGTTTGCCATAACTCTTTTTCCTTATTTTTAATTGCATATGAGCAATTAAAAATTCTGGAAAGCACTCTGGATGAATGAAAATTCAATGAAGGCTTCAACTGGAAGATGGGAGCATTTGCACAAGATCTTGGAAGGAATTTTCCACGCACTGACTTCTTCACGGGCTGCATTCGAAACAAGAGGATGAAGCCTTTGTGCTGAAGCTTTTGCAACTATGAGATCTGGATCTGGATTTGCATATGGATTTGCATCTACATCTGGATATGGATCTGCACCTACATAACAAACTTTGGCAACTGGGCTGTGGATGGAAAAGTTGTAGCTCGAATAATTCCACTGCTTTTAATCTGCACGCATGAGTGAAGTTTTCCTGCACACATGAGTGAAGTCTTTCCTGTTACTAGATCTGTCTATCAATTTAACAAGAGGTTCCAAGCCTAGATCCATGTCTCCAATATTTGCAAATTTAGAAGTGATGCATGACTCGTTGTGCTTTCTTTTTCATCTCTCTTCGCCATGGCTTTGTCTATCTTTGTCTGAATAATTCTTTTTCTTCTTATTTGAGCTGGAATTCTTCAATTGGTGTAGATCTGGATATTTCTTTAGATTCGGAGGATATATGCAATGTATTGGACATTGATTAAAGCTCCTTTTCTTTTGTAAAACACCTGTAATGAATTCCTGCAATTAATCCAGACAAAGATGGCCACCGTAGCATGAATAGTGAATTTTAATTATAAAAATCTGCACTTTTCAAGCCTCTTTGCCCAAAAAATTGGTGTTTAATTTACACATAAAGAGAGCATGAATCTTTTCAACAACACCTTAGCACCTGTAACACTTATGCAAACAATTATGCAGACAAAGATCAACCTCCTTCAAAGCATGCGCCAAATTTGGAAGCTTTTAGCCTTGTTTCCACCTTGCTGAGCAAAATCCTTCTTCAAATGGGGCACACTTTTCCTCTTGGCTGCAATTCTTTACCTGTGAATTAAATAATTCACCCATATGGCAGCCCATGCTTATATAACCCTCACAATTCTATAATTAATAATTGCCCTTCCTATTCCTGGCAATTAATTAATTAAAAATCATGCTTCTCTCTTTAAAAATAGCATGTTTAAGGACAACCATCCAATAAATTAAATTAATCCAATTTAATCCTTCACACTTCACTTCACTTAAGCTTCACAGTGTGCTTTAACCTTAGCCACTGAAAATAGGAATTAATATAATCATTTAATACTTTAAAAGTATTAATTCCTTCAAAAAAGGAGTGTATTAAATAAATTAAATTTATTTAATTTTGGAATTCTATTTTTAAATTCCTTTTGTCCACTTCCCTTTGTTGACTTTTCCACAAGCACAGGCGCTAAATTGGGTGAATAAATATTAACAAATATTTATTTAATGCATTATTATTCACCCAAGGTGGGTTGCACTTTTAGCATAATAGAATTCTATTTTTAAGAATTTTCAACAATGGGATTTTTACCTGCAAGGCAGCCAGGAAATCCCATGATCCACTTAAGTGATTTGACTTTGACAATGGGATTATTTACCTCGCATAGTGACAATAAAATCCCATGATTTCACTTAAGTCACTTTTCTTTTATTTCACCATGGGAATTTTACCTGCAAGGCAGTAATAAATTCCTCCTGTCTCACGCCTCTAATTTTCCCACTGTAGCTTAAGTGAATTTTCTATCATGGGAAAAAGTACCCTGACTGGCAGGTACAAAATTCCCGCACCACTTGCTTCTATTTTTCCCATTGCAGCTTAAATCCTTTGTTTTCCAAAAATGTGCCCAACCCCAAGGGCATTTTTCTGCACGATGCGCTTTTTCCTGTGATCCAAACCTCCGATGGTGACTTCCTCCGGGCATAATGTGCGTATATGTTTTCTAGCTGCTCCAGGCCAAAAATCGGGCTTACCCAGCAAAGGAATTGTTTAGAGAAATTTCTGAGAAAATGAAACGGAAAACACAAAAACACGAAAAATTGCCAAAAGGCACAAATAAAGCCCAAAACTTATTCCAAGTTAAAATTCTTCTAAAGTACTGAGGAATAATGATATGTTTGATCATAACGAGTTAAAACGCAGGCGCAAATAGCCTCATACGTAGTGAAAATAATTAAATACAAATTTCACAAATCCCAGAAGACAGAATATAACAATTTTGGGCATCCAGGTATTTGGCAAAAAAGGCTAATATGGCTCTTTGGGAATATCTTGATGCAATACAAGAACTTTGTGCAATAAAAACACAAAGCGACCCATTACTTTATAAGTACAATTTTTTTTCGGATAGGGTAGTCACAGATTTCGAGGATGAAATGCGGGGACACAAAACTCAAGGCTCGATAATGGATGTAAACAATAAGCAAGTGTGCACACCAAACAAAGGGAAATGCCCATATCAATAAAAACAAGAGACAAACAATAGTAGACAAGCAAACAGAGATAGCCATGGTAGCATGTAATCCTACAAAAAAAATGCTACACATGAAGCACCTGTTAGCATGTTAGAAAGATAACTCATATGTCAAAATCGTGTATAAGAAATTAATGTAGTGTCTAAGTAAAAATGAAACAATAACACCTATAAGAGATGAATGTGGATGCCCCAACAAACATTGTAGGAGTGGTAGGAGGCGAGCATCCATGTTGCGTGTAAGATACCTGTATCTATGATCAAAACTAGAAAAGGACGTGAACGTGCATATGTGTATGGTAAAGATAATGACATACAAGAGATACCTAGCTAGCATGTGTAATAAGAAAACATGAAAAATCAAGTGTAAGCAAGAGTAAAAGTAACCAAGATATGAAATATGTTGTGGATGGATGGAATGGAATTCAAGATGGATGATAGGAGCCACATGTACCACGAGTGAATGGAGGTTTATGCAGTGAGGTTCATTTGGTTTTCCCCCTTAGTGATCACGAATGAACCATAAACGAGACCGCATCATTAGGGAAATGGTCGAATGGTGTGTTGTGTAACTGCGATGTGTGGTATTTGTATATGTGTGTTGATGATATGCTACCCTAGAGACGAACACGTGAAGATGTAGCCTAAAGTGTATATCATGATGAGATGAATAGAGGAAGTGGTGATGTAGCCTAAAGCATATACCACTATAAGATGAAGGAATAGGTGACCATTTAGCCTATAGCGTATGTCACTAGCCTAGTAATGTCGCATGAGAGAAGGTCAAATGATGAATGTGTATGTATGCTAAGGTCCATTTGATTTGTAAACCCTTGGTAATCAAGTATGAAGCGAGGAACTAGAGTGCGTCATAGGGTAGTGAGTGTAGCATATAGAAGAATATGTAGTATGTGTGATGATAAAAGATGACCATATGATGCATAGAATATGTAATGTATGATATAAAATATACGCAATGCAAGATGTGTATGCAAAACAAAAGTGTAATGTCCGCACTATGTAGTATGTATGCTAAAATTGTAGACAATAGGAGTGTGACACATGTATGATGAATACTAGTATGGTGTGTAGACGATATGCGGTGTATAAATGCATAAAAGTGGAAACAATGTAGACTAAAAAGTGGAATATGTATGATGCGAGATACATGAGGAGACATGATGTAGTACCTATAATGCGGTGTGTGGGGTTCATGTGTAGTATGTCCTACACAATCAAGTGTGAGCTGAAGCACAAGAGTGTGTCATCGGGTAATAAGGTGGAAAGAGTCACCTACCAAAGACCAAGTTTGTGTGTAAGGTGGAAGCATGTTGGGAAAAAGTAACAATAGGACCATGTGATAGTGGTGGAATGTGAGATGTGTCTTGACCATTAGTAGGAGGAGTAGTTGCTTTGAAAAAAATATTGGTTGCTGAAGTGGTGATTGGGAAGGGACCTTGCACAATGGTGGCTTATTTAGTGACGTTGTGGAATACTTGAGTGGAGGCTAGATTGAACTGAGCTTTAGAGGAGGTTGCTTAGATGGGCTTGGTAATACTGTAGATGATCTAGTGGGAGAAAGTGTTGGACTAATTTTGAGAGGTGGTTGCTTGACTTGAGTAGATTGCATAGGTGGTGCTTGAGTGATGGAAGAAAGAACACTAGAAGTGATAACACGATGCTCATGAGATGTAGAATTTATAGATGGGCATACAAAAAATGTTGTGCATGAATGAGATAAATGGCGACGCTCGAGATGTTTGATTCTTCATTGTAAAGTGTGGCAATCATTATCATTATGTCCATTGATTTGATGATAATTTGCAATATGGACGACCTTGATATTTGGCTAATGATAAGGGGGATAGCAATGAGTAGGTGGTAAAGTGATCAATTGGTGACTAAGGAGCTCAATAAGGAGGTCATGTTTCTTAGTGTTGCGATCAAGGATGAGAGGCTCTAGTAATGGTATGACAGGAGGCTCACTGATATGAGAACATGTAGTAGACATAACATGAGAATGAGATGTAGAAGGAGAACAAACATGCGCTTGAGAAACATCCTTAAGATATTGGATTTCAGATTTGAGAGATGTGATCATGGATTCCATAACCATAAATTTGTCTTGAAACAAAGAATGTAAAGCTTGAATTGATTCCAATAGGGGTTGATTAGATGGAGGAGCACTAGGACTAGGGTCGTCATATAAACAATCAAATATAGGACTTATTTCATGTGGTGGTGTATTTTTAGGACGATATATGGTGTCTAGGGATTTTTGAAGAACATCTTGGCAATTAGGATGCATCTTAAGAAAATCAAACAAAGAAACTTGAGCCACTTGAGGAGCCATGATAGAGGAAAAATGAGGATCCTAAGCGTGAAGATCGAGTTGAGTTCACCAAAATGATTAACTAAAATGTGGAATATATTCTAAGTTAATCTAATATTAAGAATAACAATAAATGACAGCCTAAGTAAATAAAGAAAGCAACCCGAGAAACTAATTAAGTAGAAATATAAAACCCTAAAGTGTAAGGAGGGTTAATAAGAGCATAGTTGATTCGGTGACTATTCGAGACCGTGTCACGAGAGAAGAACAAATGCACAAAATGTAGGAATGACCACACAAAATCTCGAGAAATCACAGATCTAGAACAATAGAACTGGACTAGGGTGCTAGAGAAGGACCTGGGCACTGGGTTTTCTGAGTATGAAATTTGGGCACCCTGGTCTTTGAAAAAGCTCTCGCAACCTTCCTCGAGGTGTCACTAATGATTGTCTACCTTTGCTCCTTGTCACGTTGGTGTCACTGGACCGTACAATATGTCACTAGAAATTAGTGATGAAGGAAATACCTACAAAACCCCAAGACAAGAATCAAACCCTAAAAAAGAAATATGCATATGAAGGGGTGGAGTGTCCTCAAGCGGCCCTGATGGTGGAATTGCTAATTGAGTGCTGCACTACATCTGCAACAAGATTTAGGTGTGTGTGTAGTTCTATGTGTAGGTGCTCTTGTGCAGGTCACACTTTGTGAAAGTAGTGAATAATAAATATGTGTAGAAATGTAGTAAAATGGTGGATGGAATATACGGTGTGATGCGGAGATGAACTAACCTTGTACCTTGTGATGGAATAGATGGATGCAAATGGAGCCTTTGATGGATGTAACCTTAGGTGATGATATTAGTGCTTAGTTTTGGTCCCTCATTATGGTCTCATAACTTTATATTTATATGGTTCTCTTATTCTAATTTCGTAATTAACCTCGAAAAGGTCGACCACTAAAAAGATAGAAAGCTCAAATGGATAGAAAGTGCCAAAAAGTGGTGGGAAAGTGTAAATACTTTAAAAGGATCGGGGCTCCCCCAAATGAGACCAGGGCTTGTAGGGCACCCGATCAAAGATAAAATGATGCCAAATGGCAGAATTGACTAGGCGAGTAGATGTGGGAGGTTGGCAGTGACGACAACAAGCAAAGTAAAATGGCCAAATGACATGGGTTAATTAGTACTTTATTCACTCAAAAACCATATGAATAGTAGTATGAGACCGGGAATAAATAATGTCTAAAGTGCATGATTTAATTTCTATAACAACCACCACAAATAGACCCTCTTGAGTTTTAATGAACATGATATCTAGCCTTGAAAGCTGCCTCCATAGGTCTTAAAAACACACTATCATATGAACAAATATGTAATGAGCCTATTCACCCATATGTGCCTTAAAAATCTTATCCTCCTCACTAGGAGATTCCAAATTTTCTCAAATTTTATACAAGAGAAGACCCTAGCAACACATCAGAGCTTTCCGTCATGCCTACTATCTTATAGCCCATGATCAAGACTTGATGCTTAGGACATTTCCCATGTCTCTGCCGACCACTGCTTTGGACCAAAGTATAACAACATCCCGTAGTATTCCCTCTTCTCATTCATGCGAGATCATCCAACTCTTTCTTGAACACTTTTTATCAACATCTTACGCTAAATCACCATTACTAATCTATACGCAATTAAATAGTTCAAAGATGAATCCATCACAAACTTTTCACCTCTTTGGAGGAGTATAATTAATCGAGTTTGTCATTATGTCTCCCACAAAGCGGAGTTAATTGAATTATTTTTCCATTCATGTGCCAAACACATTTCATGTACACTCTAAATCCAATATTTTCAAACGTTTGATGAAGCTTTAACCATGTCCCATAAACTAAAACTATGAGCCCTCGAAAGAAGGTAAGTCAAACTTATACCAAAAAAAACCAAAACTTGAATTTTCATCAAAACCATCCTCCAATCCAGATAAATCCAAATCATCATCAATGTTTTAGTTGTTAAATCCACTTCTAAAGAATGATTAACTATCAAATTCTCCTATCCTTAACGAAGTTACACTCTTATAAGCGAGTCATATAGTGAAGTTTCGAAATAATCCTCGTTAAAAATGATCTCCCTTCCGCTCATTAATCCTATCGACACCTCCATTTCAAAGCCCTCTTGGTACATGGATAATGATTATTGCAAGTACCATAGAGTTAAAGGCCACGACATAAAAAGAGTCGTTCATTCCATAATGTCCTCAATATTTGATTGATAAGGGTGAACTACACTTAGACAATCCTAATGCACCCCAAAATCAAAACCTCAATGTCTTCAAATAACCCTTTCTGAATTATTTCATATCGAGTATTCAACTACAACAAAAAAATGTACAAGCCCACCATACCATAAACACCATTAATAAGACACTACTATCATTGAATCTACACCCACATCTTCCTCTAGTAATACCCATAAAACAACATATGAAAAACAATTAGAAACATCCCGAGAACTCCTTTATCATCAAAAATGAATCCTCTGTATCCATGACTACAAAGTCTTCATGACTCATTTGTGAACTATTTGTAGACATACCCTAAAACAACCCGTTATCAAAATTGTGAAAAGTTCATCTGATGACTTTCTGGCCTAGTATCACCCACATAACCTTCAAAATCTTATTCCACCCCCATAAAAAAGGGTTATAATCATAAATCATTCAACTACCCTAACAAAAAAATCAAAATATCAACCATCTATCTTGGGTCCACACCTTTTGTGTAAATCATCTATTCATGTCACAAAATAAAAAAATATTCATCCATAAACTACTAAACAATCCACATCTAAAGTGACACCTCTTATAACTACCCAAACCAAGCGAGTTATCATCACCTTGACATCCTCATTGAAAGGACACTATGCAACAATTCTAAAAAAATCCTCCAACAATCACTCATAGAGTTTCCTCCTCTTAAGCCTTCCGGCTCTCAAGGCTAGAAGCCATCCTGGTATAATTTTGAAGCTTTCTGTGATTACCATCAAACACAAGAAATTTTTAGAAGATGTGTAAAGCCTTTCACGCAATCATTAAAAACTAGAAAATAAAGGTATTCTTCCTTGAGTTACATGAATCAAAGAAACACCATGCAAAATCCACAACCACACCCTCATCCACACTTAAGGAATACTTGAGTAAGGTTCTTCCCCATCAAGTTGATGCCGTCCACATTACTACTCGAGAATGTACCCCTGACCCAATCCATCGTAACAAAACAAATCTAAAACCTTTGTCACCATTCCTTCGCCTCAGAACTTGTCTCTTCGTCATCCAATGATAAATCTAAAGTTTCCATTCCTCTCACCCCTAATACATCCAATTAGGCATCACACTCCAAAACCAAAGTCTCCATTCTCAACTGCGCCACCATCCTCCATCGCAAAGACAAAAATTATTCATCAAACAATTACACCAAGCTCCTATCAAAATGTCACTTTATGAATTGGTCCAGACATCACCTTCACATAAACAAGCCATGATCGAAGCCCTTCAATCTATATCAGTACCTACAGATGACCCACTTTCCTTTACAATTTTTTTAGGCGCTATCAAAGCATTTCCAGCCGCCATTTCTTTTGAATCTTCGAAATACCATCACTTCGACTAGAAGATCATGACTTACCTCTCTTCATCACCACCCAAATCAATGATGTCCTTGTCAAAAAGGGTCATGATTGATTGGGCCACTACAATCAATATAATATCATCCATCATTTTCAACCAAATTCAACTACCAAACACCATTATCACCCAAACACTAGCCCTGCTTCCGAGATTTTAATGATATAATCATTCCCACGTTAGGTATACGATCATTCTAGCTCTTAAGGTTAGCACCAAAAATCTTCTTGAACTTGTCTACATTATATAGGGGTAGTTCAATACAATATGATGTTAGGATGAATATGGATACACACCATACATTGTGTCCCTTCGATGCTCCACACGATGTCTTAAATACAAACACGAGGGTAAAACATTCATAGTCCTGTGGATCCAAATCCTTTTCTGATCTGCAATATGACATACCATCCAATAATGTCCTTGTACCTAAATAAAAATCAATATCTTGATGAAGCATCCACCAAGCACATCCATCCCATCATCCAAAATACTATATGTTTCCTCCCTCGATGATGTCATGAAACACATCTCTTCTGTGGGAGTACCATCTACTATTGCTTAATTAATTCCTTCATACACCTAAAATATATGGAAGACTAGAAAAAAACCATGTACGAACCTAACGTCGAGACGTCATCTCCTACGACCTTGCGTATCGAAAAACAATGTCATCTATGGAGGGGAAACTTCCGTTCCTCACAATCCATTCATCATCAACACCATGTCATGCCCTTCCTATCAAATTTTAGATTTCTATATAACCAAATATTTACACAAATGTATCTCCATCACTTTACTGGAAAGGATTTGGTTTTATACATTACAAACATGGAATACATGATTTAATTGTCTAATGTTTCCTTAAACCACATGAGAAATACAACCTAGGATATGAGAGACCTACTCTCTTGAACCATCTACACAAACTACACCCTTACGTATCAAAAATTAGAACCATCACCTTCCACATAACTCCGATGATCCTATGGAATCACATGACACAATCTCCATCCCACCTAATTTTTTTAGTCAATACTATTTCCTTATGACCATTAACTTATCAAACTAACCATGTCACTAAAAAAATTCCTCTCATTTGGCCAGTAAATGATTGAAGAAGATTCACCCATCATCGATATCCTTTAATGTCATGATGATCAAGATATCCTCTCCCACATGGGAGAAGAGGACCATTTCCTTCAGAAATCCCTACCACCGACACATCAACCCTTCTCAAAAATACACCTTCAACGTTAACATAGGCACACATCAAGAACCTGTATAATTAAAGTCACCAATCACTAAATCCACAAGAATTAAATGATTTCACTAACTTCTTATCTAAGTATAATCAAGCCTTTGCCTAGTCATATAGTGATATGCTAGGTATTGACCCCAACATCATCGTACACAATATCATTACCTATCCCAATGCTAAACATGTCAAACATAAGTTAAAGTAAGATGCACCCTCACATAACTCTTCTCATCAAAGAAGAGTTACAACACTGCTACTGCTAATTTCATCATACCCATTGACTATCCACAATGGGTTTCTAATATCATACCTATAACCAAAGCCTCGGGAAAGTTACACATTTGTACTAACTTCCGGGATCTCAATCTCACCTACCCTAAAGATGATTTCCCTCTTCCGAACATCGATCAACTCATCGATCTAATAGAAAGTCATGAAATGATCTCCTTATGGATGGTTTTCTAGTTATAATCAAATCCTCATCACCACTGACGATCAACATAAAAAATCCTTCATTACCCCTTGGGAACCTTTTGCTACCACATTATTCCTTTCAGATTTAAGAACACAAGGTCCACTTATCATCACGCTATGACATACATATTTCATCACCTTATCCACAAAAATCTCTAAGATTACGTAGATGATATCCTAGGGAATTCTAAAAATAACGAGAGATCATAGCAGTGTCCTTGATTCAATATTCACTTGAATTATCAAATATTTCCTTCATCTTAACCTGAGTAAGTGTGTTTTTGGTGTTCTCACTAGAAAATTTTTAGGGTTCATTGTATATATCCGAGGCATTGAAGTAGATCCACCAAAATCAAAGAAATTATTGAAATGCCTCCTCCATGAAACCTTGAACAACTACGTATCCTTCAAGGTAAACTAAAATCTATTTGACATTTCATATCTCAACTCTTTGATCATTGTTAACCATTTCATTTTCTCCATAAATACATTAATTTCAAATGGGATCTTAATTGCCAAAATCTTTTTAATGAGCTAAAAATTACCTCTTGTCATCTCCCATGCTTGTACATCTTCATGAGGGGGAACCGTTTTACCTTTACATATCCACCACAGATCATGCCTTAGGAGCCATACTTGCTCATCGAGATGAGCACGAATGTGAACAAGCCATCTATTACATAATTCACACACTCCACGAATATGAAACCCATTATACCGAAGCTAAAAATTATCTTTTGCACTATATACTTCCTACAACCTCTAAATTACACCACTATCTCCTCAATCATAAAACTTATGTTGTCACCAACTTCAACCCACTCAAAACATGCATTCTAAGCCATATCACAACAATCGCATCAATCGGTGGCTTATTCTTATGACTACTTTTGACCTTGGATTCATATCATTAAATTTCATTAAGGGCAAACCATCGTGACCAGACTTGCTTTGAAGCACCCCTCCTTGACACTCAACATCCTCATGAATAATTTCCAGAGATGAATCTATCAACACTATTGATGAACATGAATTCACTCCTATCAAAATGACCCTCTTCTTGATGGATCTAAATGATAACAAGGGGAGGGGCTGGTATCATCATCATACCTCCTTGGGGGACTCTATTCCTCTATCATTTAAAATTAACTTTGAGTGTACTAATAACATGGCCGAATACAAAGCTTTAATAATGGGTCTTCAAATGTACTATCATGCAGGTGCATTCAAATCTTGGAAATTTACGGAGACTCATAGCTTGTCATTAATCAAATTAAAGGAGATTATCAATGTAAAAATGAAATCCTACAAAAGTATAAATCCAATGTTGAATTTCTCCTCGAAGCCTTCGATCATTACACCATTCAAACAATTCCACGATCCTCTAATAAATTTACAGACACCATGGCTTCTTTAGGATCTCTCATCCCCTTATCAACCGAAGAATAAACTCGATAACTCTAAACTATTTGTAGTTGTTCACATCACATTGAATCAAATATCACTTGAAATCAACCCCTTCTAAAGCTCTATCAAAAATCATCCAACTGATCTATGGTATTCTCAAATATTTTACTACCTTTTAGAATCTAAAATTCCTCGACCTATCCCAAAATGATAAATGATCATTTCTTCAACGCACCATTCGCTATGTCATTATAGGTGGTATCCTGTATAAATGTGGTTTTGATGGCCTTCTATTAAGGTGTCTTAAGTCTCATGAATCTATCAAAGCAATCAAGAAGTCCATGACGATATATGCGGTGGAAATTTCAATGGTAACATTGTGCATTAAATGTGTCTTACGACTAGGCTATTACTAGCATATCATCAATCAATATTGTTGTACATATCGTCAAGAGGTGTATCAAATGCCAACAACATTTAGACATCATCCATGTTCCTGACCAAGCATTACAACACGTTCACTGACTTTGGCATTTCTCACAATGGGGTTAGACCTCATTGGAAATATCAATCCTCACTCTTCTCAACAACATCATTCCATTATCACACCCATGAATACTTTACAATGGGTCAAATATATCCCCTTAACTTCAAATAAGGAAAATCAAATCATCAATTTCATCAATCAAAACATCATATGTCGCTTTGATTTTCCTCACAAAATTTTCACAGATAATGGAAAATTATTCAAAAATAAGGATTTTAAGACACTCTACGAAATCTTCAACATCAAACTTAGTTTTCATCACCATACTATCCCCAAGAAAATGGACAAGTCTGAAGCCTCTAAAAACACTTAATAATCTCCTCATGAAGAAAGTAGATGAAACAGTGGAAGGCCTGACATCTCTAGATCTCGTTCACTCTTTGGGCTTATCGAATTAGCATCCATACTCATACTGGGTGATACACCTTTCTTAATCATTTACATCTCTGAGGCAGTCCTACCCCTTGAAGTTTAAATCCCATCACTCCATGTATCACTTAAATACTTTATCCCCGATGAAGAATACCAACAAGACCGTCTAGCACAATTAGAGTTATTAGATGAAAATCGTTTAACAATACTTCAACATCATCATGTCTACCAAGACGCATCAAACACACATATAATAAACATGTAAAAGAACATGAATTCAAAATTGGTGATCTCATTCTCAAAGAAAATAAAAATATCACTACTTTAGAACATAGTAAACGTGGAAAGTTTACCCCTAATTGGATCAGTCCATACGTCATTACTCACAAGTATGGGTCGAGAGCGTATTGCTTAGCCTCCTTTATAATACACTTGAAAAGGAACATCCGAATGCCTTGCACTTGTGGCATGTCTCTGCTAACTCTTGATTTTCAGAATAATCATTATATCTAAGATCTTAGTCCACCATCGACCAATTATCTTCTCATTGTAATTATTTGAAAGTATGTGATTTTTCGTCACTATCCTCAAAACCTTAAAGATGAGCACCATGGATTTATTCATCACATATTTCACTTGGATAAGTTCCTCCTTAGCAGGAACCCCACAATCATTACATCCATCTACCTTATGTACCAATCGAAAACATGTCATGGGGAACATATGTGTAGGTCATGTACACATATCTCTTTTCCCCTCCTTGAAACAATATATTAGGTTTTTTCCCTCAGCTCAAAATAAATTCAAAACTATTTATGGATGCTTTTTATCAAACAATGATCGATTCGTCGAAGGAAAATTATTTAAAAATAAAAATTATGTTTTAAAAAAGAAAAGTAGATTGATCCCTTGAAGGAAAACTACCCACAAAATTATAGACCGATCCCTTAAAGAACGACTATCTCTGTAAAAATAAAAAGTAAAAAATTCAAAAAACTATAGACCACTCCCTCGAAGGATGGATACCCATGTAAAAAGGATTCCCGCATCAACTAGGCTTCAAAAAATCAATAGCAAAACATCCTAGGAAAGCTTCTCGCATTGATCATCTTTTCCTTGAAAAAAAAAAAAATTCCTACATCGATTAGTTTGCATCATGTTGTCCTCTCAAAATTCCCCTCTTTTGAAAGTTGAAAAATTTGAAAATTTTGAGTTGACACCCTTCAGTAGTGTTCTAGTGAAGTAAAAATTTGAAGAGATGGTGAAAATTGCATTTATTGGGGTCATTTTAGTGACTTGTGGGTCTGTCGGACATTTTTGTCCCTCATGTCCCAAGTACCGGTGGGCCTTTTGTTTGTTGATCGGCCGATTTCCCCACAAGTCCTTATTTGTCAGCTTTATCGGACATTTTCGACCCATCTGTCCCAAGTACGTCTAGGCCTCCTGTTCACCGATTCCCCGCATCATCCACATCGGCCGGTGGGTCTTCACATCCTTTGCATTTCGTGTCCCTAGACCACCCGTGCTCCTTTGGCCCGCATTCCCGCATCACCCGCATTGGCCGAATCGGATTTCCGTCCCTCATGTCCCAATGTCCCATGGACCATCCGGCTAGTTTTTTCCGCTTTTCCCACATTTCACCTTTTTTGAGTCGATGCAAGGTGTATTTAATGTGCATTTATGATCTTCTCTCTCTTGAACAACTATTTAAAGGGACTACCATCTATGCATTTGTCACATTGCTTGCTCGCTATCTCTTGCCCACACTCTTGCAATTGAGTCATTTGTTCATCTTCCTGTATCCCTTTGCATTTTTATCATGAATCTGTTCTTTGAAGGCCATTCCTCTGTGCACTGTAAAAATGAAGATCAAGTTTCAAGGGCATGAGCATCTATCACCTTTGGAGACTTTTGTACCTAATATCGGAGATAGCGAAGTTCGACACTTAGATTTTGATGATTTCTGGGGTAGATTAGCATGTGATAATCCTACTCCCATGGCCCAAATGATCAATGATAGTGGAATCACTTATGCTTTCTGGTTTTCCTATCTCTGTGTAGTGTGTCGACACCATGCTCACTACGGGGCTCATTTCATTCAGATACCAAGGAGGTTGTTAATGTGCATGGAGAATTGATTGCAAAACTAGATGCTACCACCATCGCCACTACCCTATGCATTCCTAAGATAGAAGACTCCATTGTTCTCACTCTTGCTCAAGCTCAGACCCTATTTGATCAAGACAATGAGAAATACAAGGCACGAGTAGCTAAGTCATGGCTGAAGTGTCCTAAGAAGGGAGCGTCCCGACTCTCCAAGGCATTGTTTAGGGTTGATTTCAATGAAGAACTATCAGATTTCATCATCTTTCTCACCCGTATTATGGGAATGCCCTCTACCAATGACTTCCATTTTTGGATGTGCCCTTTTATAAACATCATCTACGAGGGTAAGCAAAACATTAATTGGGATGAGATTATCTGTATGAACTTGACTGAGCAATTGTCAAATGTTCAGAAAACTAAGAAGTTCTACATGACTTCTTATCTCATGTACACCCTGGCAACATCTCGGGAGTGGTTCGGCTTCACTTACATTGAGGGAAAGAAGGATGAGCCCATATACACATATTGCCCTCAGTTTACCCTCAAGGCTAGTAATCACAATTTCAGAAGGGTAAATGATGCTTTCACCATGTACATTGTGAGGCTCTTGGAGGGTGACACTGCTAGAAGGTTCTTTGATGAGGCTATGGATTTGATAGCTAAGTATGGGGCTTTCTTCATCCAGTTCTGAAAGTTCTCATACATCAAATTGGCTTGTTTTGAAAGTACACCTCTCAAGCTTCCCATGTTCTACAATGATAAAATGGCTTTGGTTGAGGTGTGCAGAAGCTAGATAAACTTCATAGAACCTGCCGAGATAAGAAGATCATTGGTCTTCATTTCCCTATCACTTTGGGGAATTATACATGCAAGACAACTCTAGATGCCCAGAATATAGAAAGGGCTATTGCTCCTCTTACTGTTCATTTCTTTAGACCCAGGACTTGCTTTGATCTGAAGAAATTCATTGATCAGAATCTCAGGATAACCTATCATCATCATCCTGATACTGAGGATTATTGGGTTGATTGTGTTGATGATTTTGAAGCTAGGAGGAGGCATTTTGGTAGATTTTCTCTACAATAGATCTTAGATCTCAATCTCTACCAGGTGCTTGAAGGGCTTGTGGATGATGATGAGGACTTACAATCCTTTGAGTATGAAAGATCAATCAAGCACACTCCTCTAGAAACCTTGGATTGGTATGTGAAGGAGAGAGATGATTTGAGTGAGATAATTGCCCCGTCATTGTCAGAACTAAGGTTTGGTTTGACAGGAAAGTTCATGAGTTCAGGAGGAACCAAGGTAGATCCTCTTCAAGAGAGGCTTCTACACCTCGAAGGAAGCACATACACCTAGTATTGAGGTACTTGAGAAAACTCCTTCTTCTTCATGAAAGAACCAAAGTTGTCTACTCCTTCCTCTTCCACCAGAGTATATCAGAAGAAAATCAAAGAGGTTAAGCAGGAACCAATCGAGGAAGAAACTTTTCTGGAGCAATCAAAATTGCCTATTGGGCCAGAGAACATTATTGTTCTAAATGATGATGATGATGAGGAGATGAAAGAACCAGAAGAAACCACTGAAACCACTGCTGAGGTGGAGAAGGAAGGATCAAGAACTGAACCTCCAAGTCTAACAGACTCCTCTACAAAGGAAATTCTTGAGGTTCCATTCATTTCCCCACTAGAGACAACAAGTGGTCCATAATTTAAGTGCCATGAGTTCACTTGCACTTGGGTCCCTTGATTCTTCCGTTTCTTCTTCTTCCTTTGCCTGGGTACAACCCCTAGTTGATTAGCAGAAAAGGAGATCTTCCTCCAGATTGACAGGCTCGATTTTGATGTTGTGGCAGCTCTGCTTGGTACTACCCCTCCCCTCCAACAAAGAAAGCAAAGACCACTTGAGGATGGTAACTGATGCTCAAGGCCAATAGTTCCTGGAGGTTGCAAAACCCAAGGTGGACAAAGAGGAAAAAGATCTTTTGATCTCTAACTTAGAGTTTTCCAGGATTCCAATGGGAGAATCTACACCTGAGAGTGAAGTTCATAACCTTCGGGAAACCATCACTAGGGTTATTGAATGGGTTGAGAAAGGCAAGAAAACCATGGAGCAGTTGGAAGAACAGAACCAAGTTCTTTCCAACTTTATCAGATCATTATTGGCCAAAGATAAAGTTTTGGATCCAACTCCATTGGCTACTCTCCCACCTCCCATTGTTCTCATCCAAGATGAGGTTCAAAGCATCAAAGACATACATAAGTATTCTACTTATGGGAAGGTTGTTGAGGCCATGGTAGATGATATGATCATAGTAGGTTTAAAATTCATTGAGGAAGCCTTCAAAACCAATGAGAAGGTGATCAAGTTCACAAAGAGAAACTCACTTCCTCAATCAAAGCTATGGACAAGGAGCTGATGGTCTAGAGTGGGTGTATTGCAGATCTCCATCTAATGGGTCAAACTGATGAGAGGATCTTGTTAGCCAATAATGTATTTGATGATGTCAAGAATAACTTATGTCAAGGACATGGATCTTTAGCATTGAATGGAAAATAAAGGTTCTGGAAGAAGCACTGGGAGAATTAAGGAATGTATGGCAAAAAGGGGAGTCTTTTAAAACTTGTGTTTTATCTACCTTCAAAGATATCCACTACCATCTTTAGGATGAAGCTATAGGTGTATCCTTCTCTCTTCAAGAAATCAAGGCTCAGTTTAAAACCTTTGTCAAGGATGATTTGTTCAAAGAAGAGTCAATCACAAAAGAGAAAATGAAGGACATTTGTTCTCTCCATTCAGCTATAGCCGAGGCTAATAAGGAGTATCTAGAGCATACTGAGTTTGACAAAGATATGGAAAATGCCTCAGCACATGGACTCATGCTACTGCTAACACAACAATTCCAAGAGGCATGGAGATAGCGGAAGCATTGAAGAGATTCAGGCATCGGATTCTCAAAGTAGTGGGCCCTCGCTACTCTCTTCTCTTTCTTGTTGGATGTCTCGCTTAATTGAGGACTTTCTCTTGACTCTCCTTTTCTATCTATAGTTTGGATCTCCTTGTAAATTAATTAAGGACTTTGTATTGTGCATTTCCTTAATTAATATTTTGGTTAAAAGAAATGGTTACCAAATGTAACTGCTTTTGTAAGCTATATATTGAGCTCTCCTCGCCATTCCAAGGGGTGGAACTCTGATTATTTTTGAAAGTGTAAAAGAATTAATAGCTATCAATACAAAATATTTCCCTTCCTATTTCTATCTGTGTCTATTTATTCTCTCTTAAATCTGTTTGAAATTTGTGAATCATTAATTTATTGCATTAAGAAGCTTTGTATTCTTGTGGATGTTATCTTTGGAACTTTGTGTCTGTGAAATAACATCTAGTGGTTTTAATATGAATGATTATGTTCTATATATTTTCCTTAATTCTCACTTGTGTGCATGTATACTTTGCTTAATGCTAAATCAAATGAAGCAAGAACTACCACCTAAAATAGTTCTACAATTTAGCTAAAACAAAGCATAAACACCATCATGATAAGAATTAAACAAGGGTTAGATGCTAGCATTCATCAATACAAACTTTGAAACTAACAATGCTAAATATCTAAACTCCTCTATTCTCTAACAACAAATAAATGAATGGACCTAAGTAAGCTCCATGGCTATCAAAATAGTTGTCCTTAATGCTCCAAGAACCTAGGAATGGGGGCTAATCAAAGTTAGGCTACAAGACCCTTTTGACACCTCCCATATGACCCAAGCACTTTAAGAAAGAGGCTTAACTCTTCAAGATGATGAACTCTCAAAAGGGCAAGGTGCAAGCTCTTAGTCTCTTTGCTATATGCTTTGCATTTGCTCTCTTAGAAAGTTTAGGTGTAAGTAAAAAGGTAGGTGGAGGGCTCTTTATATAGCCCAAAGGATAAAGGATTCAACACATTCTCATGAATGTGGGATAAAGGTAAAACATGATTAGGAATGGATAAGGTTGCTTTATTAAAGGTAACCTTACTTTAGAAGAGTTTAATACATGTTTAGCAAGTCATGGGAGTTGGGGGGTATTTTAATTAATCAAAGGTGATTAATTAATAGGTAGGTGTAAGCTTATAGAAGCCAATTAGAAGAATATTAGTGCGATTTAGGCTATTAAAAGGGGATTAAATCAATTAAATATTGATTTATTGGTTAAATGGAAGGGAAAGCTAATTAATTAATAATAATTAATTAGTCTAGGTAGAAGGGGTGATTTATTAACGGAAGGTCGTTAATTAGGGTATTTGTTGGATAGCAACTTAATTAATTAGCTTAGTGTAATTAATTAATGATGATATGAGGAAAATGAGTGCTTTTGACGATATGTCATTGATTTGCGAAAGGGGATAATTAGCACAATTTAAGTATTTAAATTGCTTGGGCGTAATTATAGGTGTCTACACATTTGCCTCTCTTTGGGGTGGCGTAAGTGATGTCACTTAAAGATAGTAGACAAAAAAAAGATTTTGAAGAGATAGAAGAAAAATTAGTAGGAGGGAGAGATGCCCCTCGAGTGTCGATGGGGTGATGAAGGAAGCCGATCGACAATCGAAAAATATGAGAAGTAGGCGGAAGAATGGGGACGGGCGGGATGCCCCGAGGAGAGGAGAATTGGGGGTGAAAGGGAAGTCGTGTAGAAGAAATATGGATGAGGGGAGAGAAGAGCTTAGCCTCCGAATTTGCTTATTCGTTTGGAACAAATTTGATGTCATCATATTGCCATAGGAACTACATCATCGGTCCTTATGAAAATATAAGCATACGACAAAGGTAGAATGACATGAAAAGCCATACTACGAACAATTGTCCATTGCTGAAAGTGCGACTCCATGCAACATAAAGCAATAATGCAATGCAATACGAGAAGGAAACAAGCTCATATAACAGGGAAAACAAGTGCGAACGCACATATCTAACCCAACAACATCAAGATAGTTGTATAAATATTTTGTTATCGGTGCTGAAGAGATCCACAAGTTCGTGATTGATGACAAGGGTTAAAAATGATGCCCCAAGCAAGGATACATGCAAGGGGAAATGAAAATGGACATGGGGTCCATGAAAAGCATTTGTGCGCAACGAAATAGCACCAGGAAACCAAAAGTGCCCCAGAGTACAGACGAAGCAAAGCAAGCTAGCTTTTGTGAATGGTTGTGAATCCAGTGATCCGCGAGTCATATTAATCGGGGAATATGTGAGACAAACCAACAGGATATGGAGAAAATACCATGCGCAAGACACAAGTTTCAGCCGTAAGAAGCAAGTTACCATTTTGTAGGGTGTTTTACTTTTTAGGAATTTTTTGAAAAATTTTGCCTTGTTTTTAGATTTTTTGATATATATATATATATATATATATATATTGTTTTTGTTGTTTTCGAAACAATGTTCTATTGTTTTTGTGTTGTCTGAAACAATTTTCTATTGTTTTTGTGTTTGGTGAAACAATTTTCTATTGTTTTTGTGTTTTCTCAAAACAATGTTCTATTGTTTTTGTGTTTTGTGAAACAATTTTCTATTGTTTTTGTGTTTTGTGAAACAATTTTCTATTGTTTTTGTGTTTTTAATAGTTTTCCAAAGCTATGTGCAGGTAACCAAGAAAGCATGGATGCCCCCAGCGTTAGGTGGAGAATATACAAGGGCAGAAGCCACGCGCTTATGAACAAGAAGGTGAATTCGTTGAGTTGCCCCCAGCGTAAGATGGGAAATAACGAAAGACCACGTCCCTTACAGATGAATAGAAGAAGGCAAAGCCGGATCAAGGCTGGACTAGATGGTGTGCACAAGGAAACTCGAAGGTAGAACCAAGTCCAAGACAAAGACAACTACCCTTCTAATACAGAATGCTTGTGAACAACGAATCCTCCCGAGGCGCTTAAACCGGTTTTCACCCAAGGACTTGTCCAAAGTGCCAATCGCAAGTGCGGTTTTCACTAAAGTGGACTAACTGTTTTGCTTTTTTTTTTTTTTTTGATGTTTTTATATTTTTTTAATTTTATTTTTGATGTTTTTATATTTTTTTATGATTTTTATGACTTTCTTGTGCCATGTTTAGGCATAAAACCTCTTAAGATGCATGGAATTCATGGGCTCCCGGAGCTCATCACCATTGGGGTGAGCCAACTTGTATGCCCCTGTGTCATACTTGGCAACTATGACATAGGGTCCTAACCAGTGTGGTTCGAACTTCCCTTTCTTTTCTCGCTCTGCTCTGGTGTTGAACTGGTTCTCCTTCATAACTAAATCACCCACCTCAAACTGGCGAGGGATGATTCTCTTGTTGTAGTTGCGGGAGATTCTATGTTGATATACTTTCAGGTGATTAAGAGCGCGAATGCGCCTCTCATCCAGGAGCTCTAACTCAGCCAATCTTGCCACTCGGTAATCTTCATCCTTATCCAAATAGTCCCGAAGAGAAATTCGCAGGGATGGGAGTTCAATCTCTAAAGGGATGATAGATTCTGTCCCGAACACGAGGGAATATGGCGTCGCACCCGTAGGAGTGCGAATTGATGTTCGGTAGGCCCAGGGTGGGATTTGTAGGTGCCGGTTTGCCACCAGCCTTTAACCATCTTCTCCATTATCCTTACCAAAGTCTTGTTTGTTGCCTCGGCTTGTCCATTACCCCCGAGGGTAATATGGCGTGGACCATTTCAATCTGATTTGGAACCGTTGCAAAGACCTTTCACGAGCTTTTGTTCTTAAATGACTTCCCATTATCCGTGACAATGGCCTGCGAGGATACCATATCGCAAATAATGTGATTCATGATGAATTTAGAAATCGTGCTCTGTGACATAGGTTAAAGGGACAGCCTCCACCCATTTTGTGAAGTATTACGTATTTGTGATGATATGTGTATGACCATCGAGATGAGGTAGGAGTAAGCTTCCTATTAGATCAAGTCCCCACTGGAGAATGGCCACGGGGTAGTGATTGGTTGCGATGGTTGTGATGGAGCATGGATGAAATTTCCATACTTTTGGCATAAAGACACATTTTCTAACATAATTACAACAATCATTTTCCATGGTGGGCCGATAGTAACCTACTCTTAACAAGTTTCTTAGCCAAGACCATTAGTTTGTATGTGCTCGCATACTCCTTCGTGTACTTCTTTAATTGCCCTGGATTGACTCTAAGGCACATCCAGATAACATAATGAGATTCCCATCGTAGCCACGGACGATAAAGTGTACCTCCTAACAGGGTGTAACGAGCTATTTGGTGAATTAGGCTCGCTTTTCAAAGTGGGAGATTTCGGAGGGGAATGTACCGCCCTTAAGATAGGTGAAAATGGGTTCATACCATGGTGAATGGGGACAACAACCTCACAAGCCAAGCAAGATTTACCCGGCATGTCATACGCGGGTGGTGTAGATTTTCTACGAAGAATGGCATATCATTGTTCCTTGGCGAGAATCATTGAGCATAGATCCCACCGTTGCCATAAGATCTCGCCGAGCTATTCTCGCACTCTTGGGATTTGCTCAAAGGTAATGCGCACAAAATACTCCTTCGAGTTTCCACCAACTTCTTATAAGGTATGAGCTTGTCATCCTTAACTTTATACTCATCATTAACTGTTTGATGATTACCGTGAATCACCTACAACCTTCACATGTTCAATATTCCACTTGATGGCTAGCTTCATCCCCTGCAATGAGTGCTTCATATTCCGTAATGTTGTTCGTGCGGGAAGGCTAGGCGAAAGCCTTTGTGGTATAGGATCACCTGAAGGAGTAATAAGGACCACTCCTGCGCACTTGAACCATGAAACGTAAAGATCCATCAAAATGTATACGCCATACGATAGATTCTTCAATGTAGAGAAAAGATGCATCGGCGAGATCCAGACTCAAAGGTTACGTGGCTTTGAAAGGTGCTTCCGCATTATGGCCGTAGGTGAAGTACTTGTCCTTTAATTGATTTTTGATGGAAAAATTCTATATCAAACTCATCGAGTAGAATGATCCAATTAGCCATTCTGCGTGGAGGCGAGTTTGGACAACAAATACTTGAGTGGGTTGACCTTGGATATGAGCTTGGTCTTAGTATTTAGCGAGTAATGGCGAAGTTTAAAGGTAAAAATAATGACCAAGCAAGCCTTCTCAATCGAGGATAATTACATTCATAGGCGATGAGGGTGCGACTTAGATAGTACACTACTTTCTCTTTATGGCTAAGGTCATATTGGCGCAGTGCACCAATAGCATATTGCGTAGTGGAAATATAGAGCAAAAAGTGGTTCTCCTTGAGTGGGAGGCATGAGGGCAGTGGATTAGCAGTGCTGTTTAAGCAAAGCAAAGGCTTGTTGTTGCTCGAGTCCCCAAATGAAAGTGATGTCCTTCTTAAGCAAATGAGTGAATGAGTGACATTTATTTGTAAGGTCTGGGAGATAAAGCGAATGGCTTGAATTTTCCTCGCAAAGCTACGCAGAAGCTTGCTTGATATTCCGAGGTGGAGGCATTTACTGTGATGGTGAGATACTTTATGCAGGTCTACCTCAATACCTCGCCTCTTGACACGATGAAGCCTAATAGTTTCCCGGATAGCACACCAAAGACACACTTCTTTGGATTTAGCCCGACTTTGTATTCACGTAGGCGTTCAAAGATACACCACAAAATGATAGGATGTTCCTCTCTTGTTTTGTACTTTCCCAGTGATGTCGTCTACATAGTCTTCCATGATGTCATGAATCATATCATGAAATATTACCTGTCATGGTCCGGTCACGATAAGTTGCTCCCGCATTCTTAAGGCTGAATGGCATCACCGAGCAATGAAGGTGCCCAAGGAGTTGTGAAAGCTGTTTTGTGTTGGTCTCCTCGCCGATCTTAATTTGATTATAACCAAAAGCCATCCATAAGTGATAGCATTTCATACCCCGTGGTTGAGTCAACAATCATGTCAATGTTGGGCAACAGAAAGTCATCTTTAGGGCAAGCTTTATTGATGTCCCTAAAATCTCAGGTACAAATTCGGATACAATAGGTTTCTTGAGACAAGAACAATGTTCGATATCCATTCAGAATAATCAATGGCCACGATGAATCTGCTGCCGCAAGCAACCTTTCCAACTCTTCTTTAACTAACAAGGCCACTCTTGGGTGCATCTTTCAAACTTCGTTTGATAGGCTTAGCGTCTGCATGCACAACCAAGTTATGCACGACCAAAGTTGGATCTAAGCCGGGCATGTCTTTGTAAGACCATGCGAACACATCAATAAACTCTCGCAGTAGCATAGTGAACGTCTTTTGTTCTCTGGCTGAGAGTGATGCTCCCAATTTTACTATCTTGGGATCTTCTTGACTAATATTAACATCAATGGTTTCTTCAACTAACAATTTTGATAAATCCTCCATACGCGTGGGATCGGGAGGTAGGTTGAGATCTTCATCCAAGGATGTCTCTACGAGATTTTCATCCTTGGCGTGGTCACTTTGTTTGTCCTTTGATTTTCTTATTTGTTTGTCAGCCAATGCCTCAAAGAGGTTTTCACTGTGTGACTTGGACTTTGATTTTTGCCGAGGCTTTTCTTTAGAACTCTTGCCCTCGCTTTTCTTTAAATTTTGCTGACCACGAAGTTCAGCCTCCTCGCCGAAGTAGGCGCGGTGTCTAAGTCGATAAAGAAACCCTTCTTATGATCTCCAATGGGAATTGTATCCCTTATGCCCATGAACTCTGCAATAGCCTCGTCATTCTCGAATAAATATAGTGGCACGTGACGTTGTTGGTCCCATTCAACAAGGGAGGGGTATACAAGGTCAAGGGTTGGTTCATTGGGGGTGATGGTTAGGACAACATTATTCATGAAAAGGTTCGTGGAGGCCAGATCCTCATATTGGCTACAACAGAATTCATATCATTTGTCTAGATAATCGTGAGCTATCCTCATGCTCGTAATAAGTCACATCTTGATCGTTGGGGTGTGCTCCATAAGGGCAAATCCCAATGCCATATCTTTCTGTTTTGAAATGTGGAAGAGGGACTGGTTCTCTTTGTCCTTGTTCATTCCTCCCACATCCTAGGCCTTTGTAGCCCATGGAGTACATCATTCTACTAGATTTTTCATATTCGGGGTTTGATAACAAGATGGCCGAGTGTCCTCGGGGACCCAAGTAGGTGGATCAAGTAATTTTCCTCGCCTAACAAGCCTCCGGGTAGGAACGACCCAATAGTATGTTCCTCTCTAGGTCTTCGAAGTAGTAGTTGGGTCAACCTCTAGTCTTGGCAAGCACAAGAGAGGTCTAAAACCAAGAGCGCTTGTTGTACATTATACTCCCCATGTACCATATTCCAATTTTCATCTCCCATGAATTAAATGGAGATGTTGAAGTAGATGCCCATGAGTGCAAGAACGAAGAGAATTTGAATCTACTTGAGATTCCATGGCCTCGAGAATGAAGAGGACAGCTATATCTCGTGGAGGGACATGATATGTACCACTTTCGTGCAAAGCTATTAAGAGTTCTACAATGAGCAAAGGGCTGCGAGTCTCTTGGTATTATTCATCGTATGTCCCTCATGCTTGACTTGATGCATTGATGAAATGTTGATGGCACTTTGCTTGCATGGCATGGATCCATGGTCGGCTAGAAGCATATTATATGGAAGTTCCAAGTCTAAGACGTGAAACTTTGTCGATGGCAAGTGGGGCCCACCTCCATTGGCGGCGTAATGGTGCCTCGCCGACTCTTTTCCGTGTTGTCGTATGCGGTGATAGTGATGATATGGGACTCAAGATCTTCTTCCGTATGTCCTAAATTGTTTGACTAATTTAAGCGTATAGATGTTCAATCCGCATCCGTACCCACAAGCACCGTTTGATTTTTACGCATGTAACAACTACCTCAATGTATAAGGGAAGATTATGTGTAGGATTCTCGGTAGGGACCTCCCTATGGTTGAAAGTGAGATGCTCACTGGGTGCAATATTTGCCACCGCGGCTTGAAGGTATGCAGGATCGACTTCTAAAGGCACTCCCGACCCCTGAAGAGTTTGATACAAAATTTCCTTATGCACATTGGATATCTTGAGAAGATCTAAGATCGAGATCTTAGCAGGTGTCTTCTCAAGTTGTTCTAAAAGGTTATATTTACCAGTTTGTGGGGTCAACAGAGAGGGTTCTGGAATCACGAGGCGGGCACGCCTTGTTACCGCAGCACAGTCCTTTCCCTTGATCCGGATGGTATTGACACGGTCAGTAGGGGAGCGAATACATCCGATAAGTGAATTGTAATGATTGTTATCTCTCTTGGTATATAAGTAATTCGTGGCTTTATAGGTTTGGGATGACTCTCCCCGATCCGGTTTTTCCTTTTCCGACTTATCATGCTTGGGGAATGGTTCCTTATAAATCCCCATTTTCTCATTAGGTGTTTCGTGACGTGTGGCTAGGGTTATCCACCTCTATCTCCCCCTATCACAATGAGGTCTTGAATATAGTGGCGAAGTCGCAAACATTTGTCTGTTTTATGACCTTTAACGCGATGCATTTCGCAGTATTCATGCTCCTTATACCATGAAGGTTTAGGAGCGTTGTCATCGAACGGTTGTGTTGTAGGATAGGTCATCATGTGGGCCGCATCCAACTGTTTTAGTATGACGTGACAACGGCCAGGAGGGAGGTGAATGTTCTTCGCTTTGGTGGTGGTTGAATTGGGCCCTTAGCCGGGTTTAAAAGGTTGGATCGGGTTTGGACCGCTTGAACACGTTTGGAATCGGTGATTCCGCCTCCCACCACGCTTTTGTTTTTGTTAAAGATCTTTGGATTTTCAGCCGGGTTTGACACTTTGGTTATCTTTAGATTGCGTTTTGAGGGTGCCTTTGGCAATGAGAGCCTTTTCTATTTGAATCCCTTTCTCGATAACCTCCTCAAAGGTGCGGACACAATGCATTTGGAGGTGGAAAGCTATATCTGGGTTGAGATTAGGGACGAAAATACCGACTTGCCGCTTCTCTCGAGGGAAAGCACAAGGAAGCGACTAGCTATCCCTCTCCATCAGCTGGAGGAAGGCTGGCGAAGGTCTCATTTGGGCGTTGTTTTGTGCCGCACAAGTACGCCCATGGTGACGTCACTCTCTATGTTATATGAGAAATGACGCACGAATCTTTCCGCCAATTCTGGCCAGGTGAAAATTGATCCTCGTGGCAAGCACGTAAACCATTCTAATGCTTGACCTCCGAGACTCTTAGGAAAAAGTCTGATGAGGTAATTATCACTATAAGACACCTCTTGACATGCCATGTAGAAATCTTTAACATGATCCCTTGGGTCTCCCTTTCCTTTGTATTTTTCGAACTTTGGCATATCAAATTTCTTTGGAAAGGGTTGAAGGGTCATTGTCTTGTCAAAAGGATAGGGGCATAGTTCTTCGTATTGGTATTTCCTAATACTCCCTATATTGCTTTCTTGTATGCTCGCAAGCGTTGCTTTCATAGATTGTACTTCTTGTGCGAGCAATTGTTCTTTAGTGGGAGAAACGGGGATGTGTACATGATGATACCCTGTGTCTTCTTCTCCTTGGTTTTCTCGATGGAGTTCGTGGATCCTAAACTTAGGCTTTGACTTTTGAACATTCTTGTTTGTGTCTTTCTGTACTTGGAAAGTAAGCAAAGCTAGTTGTCGGCTTAAGTTACTGAGTTGTTGTTGGATTGTGACTTGGTTTGTGTCTTCTTCTTCTAAAGGTTCCTCCTCTTCGTATTGTGGAGGTTCTTCCCCTGTCTCATGTTCTATCTTGTTTCTTCGTGGCACTTTGATGAGGGGTATTCTATGCCCTACCACTTTATCATTTTCTACATAAGAAGTGGAAGCATGTCCGCCTGTTAAAATATCTTCCATATTGATAAGGGGGTGTTCCTCCTTAGTAGTGTCATTTGTTTGTAGTATTGGTTCCTTCTCAATGGGCAATTTGGCCCCTAATTCCATGACCCGTGCCAAAAATCTATCTTTGTTTCTAAGGAGAAACTCATCTAGTAGAGTGGGGTCAAAATCAAAGTCTGCGTGTGGTGATTCTAATTCATTTCCACTATGATCGACCATCTCTTCTGTTTCCTTTTCTGCAGAAAATAGTGGTCCTAGATCGTGTCCGATAAATGGGTTTGACCCTTGTCTGTTAGAGGTTTCCCAAGCTTGCGCCTGTTGTTCCTCATATGTTTGTTTCTTTAACCCTAGACGCGTCTTAGGAGCCATGTTTTCATGATAAGTTTCACTAAGGTAAGTTGTAGATTTGTTCAAAATTCAATGACTACCCCTAAGTGAAACACAAGATGTACGTGTTAATAAGAAATTAACAAAGTGTGAGAATACCAATGTGATAGAATGATAAAGTCACCAATGAAACAATCGTTTGGTATCAAAACTTAATCAAATGAAGTACCTCCTAGATTACGTTTCAAAGTAATTTACGACGCCAGATGATTAACAAGATGTCTCCACTTATGCCAAGTTCAAAGGAATGAACAAGACGTAAGTAAATACATGAAGTTAAATGCGATCTTCCAATCAAGATATATGATGAGCAAGCTCAAGTCTGATTAAGACCTATATCTCAAAAAGTGCCAATTACCATTTGTGAATGACACAACAATATCACTAAGATATGTTAACCCACTTTGCAAGAAAGTGAAGTATTGATATCGAGGTGTTATTGATATAACATGCACAAATGGTAATTCTTTACTGGCAGCACCTTTGAAGTCGAGGTAATAATAAACCGAACAAAAAAAAAGCTCAAAGTATAGCTAGGAATAGTTAAGAATGTGTGCAAACAGAATGCTGTATACAATATAGGTATTTATGTCAAGTTTACAAGAAACAAGACGTAAATATCGAAATTGTAATGATACGAGACAAACAAGCTAACTCCTCTATGGAAGTCCACAATGATGAACCACGCCTAACTACAATGACGATCTTGACGTGGGTATCAAGATCACAATGGCTACCAAATGACGTGAAAACACCTCCACTCACTTTAGATGTTTAACTAACCCAGCCGCAAACATGGATGGGCGTAAATGGACATAAAAGTGAGAGAAATAGTCGAATGGCAACACAAAGGTAATCACACATCTTTTGATCAACAAAGTGTCAAAAGAATATGAAGGAAATAAATCAAGAAAAAAATGACAAAAATGCTAGTCTTACTGGCAGAGTTAAGCGCTTGCCACTAAGGCAAGTAAAAACTAGGCGAAAGTAATACGTCACACGTTTCTCAAAAAGAAGGTTCACAACTCAACACTATTTTAAAGTGGTCAAAGTGGGCTCTGGCCAAAGTATATTCTCCTAGGTGGTTCTCTCACCCTAGAATTATTACAAAGTTGCCATGAGCGAGTGCGATTTACCCAAAAGTCGCACTAACTAGTTTGGGAGTATCTCACTTTACTTTACCCCTTCAAGAGTAGGCAACCTGATAAGCGCGGCCATGTGTACTATCAATTGGGTCGCCTGACAAGGCAGACAACTGTGTAACTCTATCTCACAAAGGAATCACTAGTCAAGTAGGTAGTGGAGCACTTCCGTTTCGTCCCACAAGGTTCCCTCTTGCGTGGACTACTTTGGGGTTCCTAGAACCACCCCTATTGTTGTCAGCTTAAGGCATTATGCCAAAGGGTTATGTTCCAGGTTGAGCGGAGAGGACGACCCTTTTCCGAAACTCCGTACTGATGTTTTGAATATGTTGTTCTTTTTATCTTGTTTAATTAGGTGTGGTTTGCTTGAACACCTTTTGGCAACATGTATAACAACTTGTATTAGTAGTTTTGATTTCGTTTTGATTCCTCCTTTCTTTCGATGGCGTTTTTAGGTCCTGCGCTCAAGCGTGTAATAGTTCTCCAAGAAAATCACATTATTTAAAAGAGGATTAAAAGTTACTTTTGATTCTCAAGATCATCCACAAGGATGCAAGAGAAGAGCATACACAACAAATAATCCAACTAAAAGTAAATAAAATCTTTCAATCAATGAACCATACAAAATTTTTTGATAAATGTTCATTCCCTTAAACCAAAAGTGAAAGATGAAGTTTCCAATTTACCAAATGTTATAAAATGAAGACTAAAGTTTCTTTTTATTCTCAAGATCACCCTAAGGTGCAAGAGAAGAGCATACAAAAACTTTATCCCAACTATATAGAAATGGAAAACTTCAAATCAAAGGCCAGATTGAAAAATGCTTTGTAAAAGGTTCATTCCTGCTAAGCAAAATGAATAATTAAATTTCTAAGTTTAATCCCAATGTTAAAAAGATATAGATCAAAGTTGTTTTTGATTCTCAAGATCACCAAAAGGTGCAAGAGAAGAGCATACACACGCTTTGATCTAAATCGAGTAAGCATGGAAATACAACATTCATCAAAACATTAGACATGTTAGAAAATGACCAGTTTTAAAATAACAGAAAAACCTACAACTTTTGTAAGTGTAAATCCTGAATTTATATTTTCATTGCATAGTTAACTTCAATACCTTTCCAATGCAAAAAAATGGAGTCATTTCGAGGTCGGGAGAAAAAGTTATGGCCTTCGGAAGATGGGTTACGCATATGCTCTTATGCTCATGGGTATGCACTTGACATGCACTTAAAAAATGTCAAAAAAAACGTCCCTTAATATGCAAAATGGGCAAATTTTTCCAACCAAGATTCAATTTTGACAACAACCCATCACATTAATATATGAATAGAAGACTCAATGCTATCGAAACATTAACATACATGCTTTCAAGAATTTAAGATTTTCAAGAAATTGACAAAACTAGCATGTAGAATGATGAAAAAAGTAAGCTCTAAAAATGAAAACATGATGAAATCTTGAAATTTTCTCACCAACATTAAATTTTGACAGCAACCCACCACATTAATATGTAAATAGAAGACTCAACACTATCAAACACTAACCTACATGCTCAAGAATTGAAAATTTTCAAGAAATTGACAAAACTAGCATGTAAAATGTTGAAAAAGTAGCTTAAAAAATGAAAACATGATGAAATCTTGAAATTTTCTCACCAAGATTAAATTTGACAGTGTAACTCCACCACATTAATATGTAAATAGAAGACTCAAAGACTATCAAACACTAACCTACATGCTCAAGAATTTAAAATCTTTAAGAAATTGACAAAACTAGCATGTAGAATGTTGAAAAAGTAAGTTCTAAAAATGAAAACATGGAGAAATCTTGAAATTTTCCCCTCAAGTCCAATTTTGTGCAGCACTTCACCTCCTTCATACCCTACGAGGAAGACCCAACACATGCAAACTCAACAAAACATGTTAAAAAAACAAGTTAGATCAACATGTGTAAAAGAGGGTTAGTAATCTAAAAATAAAACTTAACTACAAAAACTTGAAATTAAGTGCAAAGGACAATGGAGTAAGTCCCATCATTGCCCAAATGTGCATGTATACTTTGCTTTTAATGCTAAATCAAATGAAGCAAGAACTACCACCTAAAAATAATTAAACAAGGGTTAGATGCTTAGCATTCATCAATACAAACTTTGAAACTAACAATGCTTTTTAAATATCTAAACTCCTCTATTCTCTAACAACAAATAAATGAATGGACCTAAGTAAGCTCCATGGCTATCAAAATAGTTGTCTTAATGCTCAAGAACCTAGGAATGGGGGCTAATCAAAGTTGGGCTACTGAAGACCCTTTTGACACCTGGCCATAAATATTGACCAAGCACTTTAGAAGAGCAACTCTTGAAGATGATGAACTCTCGAAAGGCAAGATTGTCAAACTCTTAGTCTCTTTCTTTATATGCTTTGCATTTGCTCTCTTAGAAAGTTTAGGTGTAAGTAAAGGTAGGTGGAGGGCTCTTTATATAGCCCCCGAAAGGATAAAGGATTCAACACATTCTCATGAATGTGGGATAAAGGTAAAACATGATTAGGAATGGATAAGGTTGCTTTATTAAAAGGTAACCTTACTTTAAAAAGAGTTTAATACATGTTTAGCGGAAGTCATGGGAGTTGGGGTATTTTAATTAATCAAAGGTGATTAATTAATAGGTAGGTGTAAGCTTATAGAAGCCAATTAGAAGAATATTAGTGCGATTTAGGCTATTAAAAGGGATTAAATCGATTAAATATTGATTTATTGGTTAAATGGAAGAGAAAGCTAATTAATTAATAATTAATTAGTAATAGGTAGAGAAAGGGTGATTTATTAATGGAAGGTCGTTAATTAAGGTATTTG
>CM031239.1:727294214-727460089 GCA_018340775.1 Taxus wallichiana var. yunnanensis | reverse complement strand
CGAGAAGATATTTCTTGTCACTGAGACTTGAAATCCTATGACTAATTTAGAACAAGATCTAGTGGCAATATTGGTGGAGTCAAATGATCAATATTCACATGTTTTGGTGTAGAATCATTACGCGAGTGATTGTCACATTAGCAAGTGAGGTCATGCTCTAGAGACCATGGGGATATAGGAGGATACTTTAGCTCTCAATCTCTAATGTCTATTGAGATTAGTGGTGAGAATAATCGAATGCGATTGAAAAAAGGGTGATGCTTTCAGTGTGTTGTATTAAAATTCTTTTTTCACACTTTGTGAAATATATATAGATTTGGATTTTCTAGTGTAAAATTTTGTGTTTTGGTGTAATGATGATAACATTTGTATCATAGTTGATGAGATGTATATATATATATATATATATATATACATCTCATCAACTATGATACAAATGTTATCATCATTACACCAAAACACAAAATTTTACACTAGAAAATCCAAATCTATATATATTTCACAATATCATGGTTGTGAGATGTATGTGTTTTGGTTTTTATGTTGACATTGTTACTAGATGTGATGATGGACATGAAAAGTGCCTTTACGAAAGGATATATATATAGGAGGAAGTCTACATAACTCTATCAATTTGTTCTACGAGGATCAATGTGGAACCTCATGCATATAGAAGAGGGTTACACTTCTAATGGTGACAAGAACACTTTATGTAATAAACAAGAACACGAATCAAAAATAAGAATCAAGTAAACAAGGTAATGATGTGTCTGGAATACTCATAGATAAAAATAAGAGGTACATATAGGAGTGTTTTGTAAATCTTGTGCATGAAACATCTACACAACCTTATTGACCTATTCACTATGAATTATTATCATTAAGTGAGATGACTAACCATCTATGGTGGAAAAGTCATAAAATTATGATGAAACAAGTCATATACACCAACACCCCCTTCATCGAAGCTAAGGTAGAGGTCATGGAAAGTCAGAATTGAAAGAGAACTCCCTAAACAACTAAGAAAGATGTGTCAATGGGGCCCGACTACTAAGCTTGATAAGGTACCCATGTACAAAAAACATCTTCCTAGAAAATAAGAAGAGAATAATGGGTCCCGACAACTAGGCTTGATGAGGTACCTATGTACAATAAGGATCTCAAGTAATAGAAGAAAAAACCCTAAGTGAAAACATCCATTTATAAGAGATAAAAGACTCCCTAAACAACCTAAGAAATATGGGTCAAATGGGTCCCGACAATTAAAGGCCTAATAAGCCTAATAAGGTACTCATGTACAAAGTACAATCTTTCTAGAAGAAGAGAAGAGAACTAGAAATCCTAAAGAAGATGGGAGGCGTAACAAACCTTACCCCAGGAAGAGACCATAAGTGAAGATACTTTTCCTTAGTGAAGGGTTTTGTAAAAATGTCTGTAACCATATCAGATGTCTGATAGTACTGTAATTTAATGATGTCATCATGGATTAGATCCCAAATGAAATTCATATGTATCTCGATGTGCTTCATTCGTCGATGTTGAATTGGATTTTGGAAAATTGAGATGGTGTTTATGTTGACACGGTAGATGATAGTAGTCCACCAATAGTGAATACCAAACTCTGTCAAGATACCCTGTAACCAAACATATTTTGTGGTAGCATTAACTTCTCCTTTTTACTTTGCCTCTATAGAAGATATCACAATTTCATTTTGCTTCTTGCTAGACCAACTAATAGGACCCAAACCAAGAGAAAAATATAACATGAGGTGGATTTATGATTATCATGATCACCACCCAATCGATTCAATATATCAAACTAAGTCAATGTCAACTCCTCCTGATAGTGAATGCCATTTGTATAAGTGCCATGAACGTAGTGAAGGATCCACTTCACTACTTTCTAATGTAACTCATGTGGCTCTTACATGAATCTATACACCATCCTAATGACATACGATAGATCCATACGCATGTAAGTAAGGTAAATCAATCTCCCCACCAATTATCGATACAAGCTACCATCAACCAATGAAGTAGAGAAATCGAAACCAACTTAACCCCGAAAAGGAAAGGAGTAGGAGAAGGCTTACAATTAGACATATGAAACTAAGCATGCAAATTAAGGGAGTACTTAGGTTACAAAATCACAATACATGAGTTAGATTGTGAAATATGTATCCCAAGAAAGTAATGAAGCAATATTAATTCGAGAGATAGAAAAATTGTTGGATAAGGAAATATTCACATAATCGATAATAGAGGAAGAACTGCACATGATCAACAAGTCATCAACATACAAAACAAGGATGAGTATGGATTCATCTTGCTATAGAATGTAAACATTTGGGTCAAAGTGACACCATGTGAACCCTGATGTAAGTAAAAAGGATTCCATCTTGGCATACCAATCTCAAGGGGCTTGTTTAAGACCATAGAGAGACTTATTTAACTTACAAACAAGGGAGGGATCATGGACATAACCCGAGGTTGTTCCATGCAGATCTCTTCCTCTAGGTCCCCATGAAGGAAAACACTCTTAATGTCCATCTGATGGACTTCCCATCTATTCATCGCAGCGATGGTGAAGGTCAATCGAATAGAATTCATCTTCACAAATGGAGCAAAGGTTTCTAAGTAATCAACCCCAACTACCTGGGAGAAACCCTTAACTACTAGTCGTGCTTTAAACTTATTGACATCTCCATTTGTACCATACTTTGTTTCGCCAATACCCACTTACACCAAACGATTTTTCTTTCTTTTTAGAAGGTTGAGATCCCAAGTATCATTCTTCATGAGTGAGGAATAATCCTCATACATAGCACAATCCCACTTAGGAATACCATAAGCCTCCCAGGAAAGACCGAGGATTAGAAGAAAAGGTGAATAAAAGTGAGGTCTAAAAAATATGAGTGAGTCCACCTCCTTTCTGAAGGATCTCCCATCTACTCTCCAACACTTTGCAAATTTTTCCTAGCCCAATGAGGACCAGGAGGATCAAGCTTAGAGTTGGAAGATTCTTCACTTGAGTGAGAAGGAACAAGGTTCCACTCAACACTATCATCAAAATTGAAAGACTCCAAAGTATGAGGGTTGGGAGGAGTAGGAGGATCAAGAGGAGGAGGAGCATTCTCAAAAACATCATCATCTAAAGATTCAATGAGCATAAGGACCTCAGAGGGTAGAGAAGTAGAAGTCGAAGAAGACTCATCAAATTTCACACTTCTCTTGATATAAAGCTCATAAGTGTTTCACGCAAATTTCGTTCCGGAATAGAGTTACTTCTATCCTTTCATTCTCTTGAGAAACATATAAGGGTTAGGGCTAGGAGGAATACCTATTGAATGTTGGGAAGGTGTGCACGTACCATAGAGAGATCAGATCGATTGTGAAGAACTCCTTTTTGTTTGGGAAGGACTACTAGTTCCTGATGAAGATACAGGTCTAAGGAATGTGGTGGCGACAGTAAGGCTTAGTTGGGATGATCTGGTATTGGAAAGTGAGCTGATGAAGCTATCCTCAGTCTTTCCCAATGCTTGGATGAGTGTGACATCGATCTAGTTGCTCAGTTACAGTCTTGGGCTCGATCCTCTTCTCTACAACCTCTTCTACTTGTTTCACTTCTCTCTCTCCTCCCAAATGAATTTCGGATCCTTTCTTTTTGGTTGGGGGAGGTCATTTATAGGGAACCGATGGCGGTTACATAACCGATGGCGGTCGAGTAGGAACCGATGTTAGTTAGGTCAAAGTGGCTATTTTTAGTAAAATAGCCATCTTTCCCTCCTTTTCTCCCAAGGGATCAGTTGTGGGCTTGGTCAAGTCATTATTAGGCTCGTTTTGGTGTGGGTGAGGGGTGATGAGTCATGGGTGTGGGTCTGGACCAAGTCATAGGTCTTAATTAGGTTGGTTTAGGGTTAGGGCTAGGTCATGATGAGGTGGCGAGGTGAGGTGGCAGGGTTGGAGATGTAGATTTATTAATTATAAGGTAATTAATAAATAATTAAGTGTGTAAGGTTTAGGTGGTGAGGTAGGGTTAGGTTGTGGGACGAGATACGGGTGCATTGTGGTGTCGTAAGACACAAATTTGGTGTCTATAATAAGTATTAGGGTTCAACAATTGATATCCCTTCACTCCATCATGATACCCTATAAATATACAAGGTTTACTTGTGTTTCTTCTTGGGAATTTTGGCCATAGCCTTAGATCCAAAGATTCGAAAGTGCTCAACATCAGGATTGTGTCCAAACCAAGCTTCAAAGGGTGTCAACACTCTTACTGACTTGTGTGGAACAAGAGTCTAAATGTAACAAGTACAATTCTTTCGCTTTGGCCCAATACTATAGAGGAAGGGAATTCAAATTAATCATACAAGTGGCCATCTCCTTAAGTGTTCAGTTCTTTCTTTCTACAATCCATTTTGTGAAGGGTCAGTAAACAATGTACACTTCAAGGCAATCCTTCATAAGTATAGAAATCCTTGAACATATTTCTTACATACTTGCCTCCATTGTTAGTTCATAGAACCTTGATAGACTGCTTCCTCTTATTTCTCAACAAGAGCCTTAAAGTCCTGATTTTTTTTAAGACTTCAGACTTAAGCTTAAGAAAATATACCCAAGTATATCGCAAAAATTCATCAATGAAGGTTAGTATATAAAGAGCTCGAGTAAACAAAGGAGATGGAAATGGGCTAGAGATGTCACTATGAACAAGATCCAAAAGATGAGTAGCTATCCATGATTTTCCTTTGTCAAAAATCTTTTCAGGGTGCTTCCCGAGGGCACAACCCTCACAAAGACCCTTAGAAAATATGATGTGGGGTAACTCGTTGACCATTTCGTTTTGGCTCAATTGTTCAAGGTAACAAAAATTTAGATGCCCAAAATGCTCATGTCATAGCTTATAAACCTCATATGTATGAGTGAACAAGGAAGTGGGTGTAAAATCGAATTAAAGTGGGAAAAGGTAGATAATCATGAACGACGATCCACTTTTCCATCACCACCGTAGTGTTGTTATGAATCTCACAAATAATCACCGAGTTAGGACCAAATTCCACTCGCATTTCTTCACCAAGGTGAGTGATTTGGTAAACCGATAAGAGATTGGTAGAGAGATCAGGAACACTCAACACTTGGTTAAATGTTCCCCCATCCATCTCTATCGATCCACTAACAAAAAGCGCAGTCATGTCATCACCCAACATGATTTGGGACATGCCACATGGTTTGATGTTAGAGAAATCAAGATGTCAAGAATCCATGTGGTGCGAGGCACCAAAATCTATAATCCATGACGATGAAGTAGGAACTCGAGCTACAAGGGCCTTTTATTTCCTCTTATAAGATTTAGAATCTCTTGTAGTGAAAGACTCATCTTTGAGCATTTTGTTTGATAGACTTAAGAACACCTATATGATTTTTCTTAAGCAAATGATTAAGGTGATCAATTTTTTTCTCATACATTGATGCTCTTCATGACTATTCTTCTTTCAATATGAACACTTATGCTTTTCTTTCTTTGCTTTAGGCTCAGAAGTCGAATCATTCATGTTTGGTTTGGTTTTGGCTTGGTTGGTCTTGGTTTCCTTCTTAGGTTGGTCCTTTTTCTCTTTCTTCTTTTCAATCTTCTTTCCCTTACTAGTACTTGCTACAAGGGCATGTGACTTGGACTTGAGAGACCCCATTTGAATGAGTTTGTCCTATTCTCGAATGAGTTGGGACAAAAATGGTCAAATGAGGGCATATTCCAAGAACTGCCTAGAGCGGCTTTTGTAGCGTGAAAATTTGACATGAAGATGAAGTATTCAAGACCTAACTTAGAGAGAATCAAAAAGATCAACTGGGAATATTTCTTCTCAACTTTACATTCCTTTAACAACAATCTAGTGTGTATGAACTTCAATAAGAATGCATGTAGGTTTTCAAAGTCACTAGGATTTAATCCTAATAGTTTATTTTCTAACTCATGCACTTTCATGTCATCTTGTTGTCTGAACATATTATCTAATGTTTTCCACACAAAATTGGGTGTTTCAGATGAATCAATGTAGAAGAGCAAGTCAGGAGAAACAAACATACAAAGTATACCTAAGGCTTCGTCACTTTGTTTAACCACTTAGAATTTTTCAAGCTCATCGTCGGAGTTCGAGTCTCATCTCCCATGATGATATGAACTAACCCTTTACGCCTTATTTTTTACCATTTCTTATCTCCATTCAAAGAATTTGAATGACATAAGCAAAGGAATTAAAAGTTCATCCATAGAAAAGAGAGAGAAATAAGGAATGTAAAAAATAAAAACAAGCAACACAACCACCCATGACAATATTATAACCCCTGCTTTCGACACTTTATAGTTTAGTGCGTTGGATACAATATGGTGTGAATGTGTGTCATGAAACATTTGGTCACTCACCTTGAAATCAACATAATAACATGTAAGAGAGGATACCACAATCAATTTTCATGGAACGCAACAAATCGACACCATAAACAAGCACAACAAGCTAAAAAATAAGAGAAGGGGCGAAATCAAGTCTGTTGTGAGAAAAAGTGTCTCATGTCGCAATAGAAACCCCCTTTCTACAAGACTATGGTGGACACAATCATTAGTCCACAATCAATAATAAGGGATATTACAAAACAGAAAACGGGCTCAAGATGAGTCCCGAGGATCTCTAGGATGCCAAAAATGCTCCCAGAAGGCAAAAAATGCTACTGAGGGTGTTACACACTTCAACAAAGGATTAGAGGAAAAAACAACCAATAACGCTTAAAAATTACCCTTTACAACGTCCTATTCACTAATTTTAAAGCAAAAAAGGACTAGAAAAGAATAATAATGCTAAATACAACTATTTTAAACTATTAATGCGAAAGAAAAAGAGCTAATTTTAACAACTTAGATACCTAATTTGAAAAAATAAAGCTCTTTAAAAGAAATTAAATTTAATTAATTACCACTTTTAATATTGTTAGGAATAATTAGTGTGCACATTATTATGTGTTAGTTAATGTTTAAATTAGTATTATTATTATGTTGGAAAATAATGTATGCGAGTTGAGAAAACAACTCATGTAGGTTTTGGAGAGTGATTTTAGGGAAGGTTGAGTGAATGTAGGGTGTGGTAGTTTAGGGAATAAAGGTGGTTGAACCACCCACCTAGATTTAGTGGGAGAGGTTAAGATCCTCTCCTTTATATGTGGTATGTATTATTGTATGGAATATGTTGATTGAATTTATTTTGTGCGTATGCTCTTCTCTCGAATATGAGGTAAAACCCATTATATATATATATATATATATTCCAAATTAAAATCTAGTTATATTAAAGGCCACCTTTATTAGATCTTAAATTAATAAAACCTAACTTTAAATATTAAAGTTACTTCATTTGAAAAAGCCCACTTAGTTTTTTTAAAAACATTACTTTATGAAGACTTGACCCTTTTTAATTAAATCCACTTTAAGTGTCACCCACTAAAACAAAACAAGACCACCCTTTATAAATCCAACGACTTCGTAAAATCAACCCACACTATATTTAAACCGGCCTCTTTGAAATAAAAAATGTGAACCAATTTTTTTAGAAAGCAACAACTTTTAATGACCCCACACTTAAGTTTTAAAATCACCGCATGAAATTTTATTTTTATTTATTTTTTTATTGATAAACGCTTTTGTGGACCTATGAACCGGTGAGGAAAGGGCCCCAACCCGACAACAATAAGAGATGAGAGAAGACAACGGAAAGAAGAGGAAGAAAAAGAGAGATATGAAGAGAGGGCGAAGAGAAGAAGGGAGAGGAAGAAGAGAAGAGGGGAGAAAGAGGAACGCCGAACCGCAGTGGAATAAGAAACCAAACCCGAATGACAAGAAAAGCACCGAATAGTTAACCCAAAGAGGAACCAGCCCGCGAAATAGCCACTTGAGCGTGGAATTAGAAGGCTGAATAGGCTCGGTCTTTAAGTGCATTCAAGTGGTCAACCGCCGAGTGAACAGGAAATAGAGCCGCATCGACGTCTACAACCGGGAGGAAACGTTGATCCAGAGTGGGGTGGAAGTTTTGGGCGAATGTCACTAAATCTCTGTATTGACCGCAGAGCCACCAAATGTCGCGTCCAGGACCAAGAGCAAGTTCGTCGACTTCCTCCACCCACAGGAGAGGATCCGGAGGAGAAAAGTCGACTAGTTGGTCGTGAAGGCCGACACGGTGAACAACATAAATTTGGTCGATGGCGACCCGCTCAACATCCGTTGTATCCGAATGAATCAGAAGGCAAAAGGAAACAAACGCCGAGGCAATATCTGAATCAGTGCGAGGACGGCGGGCATGAAAATGAAAAGAGTCGCCAAGGATCACTTCAATAGCTTCAACTTCTTCCGATGAGGAGAATTTGAAGACCATAGTGAGCCGATGCCTATCAATGGCAGAAACATCGGCCAGTTCACGAAATTGACCTCGAAGTACCACGAAAGGGAAGCCGATGAATGACATTGAAGAAGAGCATAAGGCACAAAATAGGAACCCTACGAAAGATGACACCAAAAATAGAGGAAGCAGATAAGAAGAACAGAAACCATGCAAAAAGAGGGGAACAGAACCCCGGAAGGAAAGAGGGTGGAAGGGGAGTTAGCGGCGAGACGAGAGAAGACATGGGCAGTGTGAGAAGGATTACTTGTGGGAATGCAACAGAGATTCACCGTCAAGAAGCCGAGGAATGGACTGTTCACACCAAGAAGACAACCACACGCTTTAAAGACCACGCAAGGCTATAAAGATAAATCTGCTCGATCATGTGAGAGAAAAGATGGAAATCCATGCCAATCAAGAGTGAGTGGGAAGAAATACAGCCGAAGGATTATCAATGGCGAAGTTAGCAAGGAAGTCCGCCACACGATTAGCTTCTCGAAAGTTGTGAGAGATGCTCCAAGAATGAATTTTGCCCAGCCAATAAAGGATTTGAGGAATGAAAAGATTAAGTTTCCACGAAGGGGAGACACCTCTGGAGACCACGAAAATTACAATTTGGGAGTCCCCTTCAATCAGATTTGAACAACCAAGAATAGCGGCCATCTTGACCCCTTCAAGTAAAGCATGGGCTTCCGCAGAATTACAAGTGCCCTCTTTGATGGGGAAGGAGCCTGCTCTAATGAGACCACCGCGATCATCTCTGAGAATGCAGCCAGCTCTGATTTACCTGGGTTACCTCTAGAAGCCCCATCGAAATTTAGTTTCCATTGACCCTGTGGAGGAGGACGCCATCTAGTATTTTTCCTTTGAATCAATTTTTCGAGTTGTGTGAGCCCTTTTTTAACAATTGATCCTAGTCTGGGGATTTTGATGAGGGGCCAAGAAAGTGAGACAGAGTAATCCTTGGAAGAGAAGGTGGAAAAGGAGAGACAATTAGCACTAACACGCTCCGAGATGGCCACTTCGAGCTTATTGAGAAAGGTGGGAAGATCAGTAACATGCTCCCTAAATAGACGAAGATTACGTTCCCACTAGATGTGCCAGAGCAAGAAGTAAGGGCTGACGTTCCAAATAGAGCTGAGTAGGCTTTTGGCATTAAAGGACAGCCAAGAGGTAAGATTCGCAACAATACCATTGCAAGGGACCCATGAGAGACTTAATTTATTGAAAAGCCAGTCCCAGCAGTGAGAAACAAATGGGCAAAACAAAAAGAGGTGATCCAAGTCTTCCTCTGCAGTGCCACACAGAAGACACTTGGAGGGACCAGAAAAGCCCCAAGAGCGCCTCTTGGCTTGGGTAAGAACCTTCTTGTTCAAAACTAACCAGCCAAAGAAAGCAACTTTCGGAGTGAGGCTAGGATGCCAACAACCAAAGGAGCAAGGTGTCCCTTTTCCAGAATATGAAACAAGAGTATTATAGCCAGCTTTTACCGAATAGGAACCAGTGGAATCCCCAAGCCAAAGTAAACTGTCATCTTTATTGAGAAACTTGGCATTTCTGTCTCCTATAGCATCCGTAAGGATGGTGGAGTCATGGGCGGAGGCTCCTAAAGAAGAGAACTCTTTCCAAAGCCAGGAGGGCGAACTGTCAGGGTGCTGACTACCATAGTTGGAGACTAAAGTGCCCCACATCAGTTTGGAAGAATTCATAACACCATTGAGGGAGTAGAGAGATTTAGGGGAGGAAATCCATTCCAACTTTCATCCCAGAAAGAAGCACGCCGACCATTGTTTACATTCCAGGAGACCATATCTGCAATTAGAGATTTGGAGTTACATAGAAAGTTCCAGATATGTGAACCTTTCGGTAACTCGGAACTGGTTAATAAAAGATCATGGCGCTGACCACCGAGATACTTGTGAGAGAGAATTTGAAAGGCAAGTCTATCATCATTAGAAATGAAGTTCCACACCAGTTTAGCCCCAAGGGTAGTGTTTTGAAGAGCGAGATCCAGAATACCCATGCCACCCAACCGCTTTGGAAGCTTGACCAAATCCCAATTAGCAAGATGGAATTTACGCTCAGTATTGTGACCTTGCCATAAAAAGGTGCGCACCACTTTTTCAATTTTGTGAAGAACAGATTTAGGGATCTGTAGAATTGATAACATGTAAATTGGAGTTGACAGAAGCACCGAATTTATAAGAAGAGCTTGGCTGGCCAAAGAGAGCCATTTGCCTTTCCAAGAAAGAAGTTTGGTGGAAAGAGCATTCAAAAGGCCGTTCCAAAGATGCGCCCTACCATTGCCATGGAAAAGTGGAATGCCCAAATAGTTGTGGGGAAGGTTACCCAAAGAGAAGCCGAGGATTGATTTTATCTTGCCGCCTAAGTTTAATTCACCCCATCTTATCTTACCCCCGTGAGTAATTAAATATTAACTATTTAATTACACCTCTTCACATGTATCCTTAACCACTTATCTACCCCACATTTATCTATCTATGTATCACCCTATTTCTCCTCTTCCCCAATGCACCCCTATTTCTCCTCTTCTCCCAAGGATATTTCCCGTATTTGGGGTAACTCTTATCTTTCTAGAAATCGTTCATTTTGGCCATCTCGGGAGTCTTTTCGCGATCGGCGCCGACCGGTACGGTCGGCGCCGATTTTTTAGGAGCGGCGCCGATTATAAATAGAAGCCCAGAACTCAGTTCTGGAGGAGGAAGAACACACGCACGAACGGAGAGAGAGAGAAAGAGACAGATCGCGAAACAGTGAAGAGAGAGAACGAGAGATCTTTTAGCATCAAGTGTATCGAATGAGAGCGGATCTTGTCCGAATCAATCCCTGAGAGGAGCACCGTTACTCTGCTCCTTATCACATCAACATCGCACGTATCCATTGATCTTCTGGTGACTCTGTTCCAGTATCTCACCGACTTCGGCACATCCAGCAGACGTTGACGATCTGGCCTTCACTTTCCGATTTCCAAATCTTCTCGCACTGTCCCCGATCGACCGATCTACTTTCAGTCGACGCCGATCTTATTCAGTCGACGCCGATCATTCATTATCGACGCCGATCACATCAGTCGACGCCGATTCTACATAATCGACGCCGATCATCCTGCAGACAGGTAAAAGGACACAGGTAACACAAATCCAGCTTTATTTCATAGTTTCCTGTTTTCTATTGCTTTCTATCTGCTGTTTAAATTCTGTTTTATTACTGTGATCAGAAAATCTAGTCCTTACGTACATCTTTTATCATGTATGCTTCTCTGCTTAATTGAAAACGTGGACTGACATCCGCCGAGGAAGCTTATCGCTTCCCGGATCCGCTTCTCGGGCAGTCCACTTAAATATCTTTTAACGTGGTCTTTTTCTGTCAAGTATCGGTGTCTTGCAGGTTACTCGGATCTACTGTGCGAATTGTTCGTGTGCGCCCGTCTTATCTACATCGACCTCCTTATCCGTCTACATCTTCGGATCTTGTCCATCAGGTATCGATTTCATTGGAGTTTTTCAGGGTTTTTGTGTTTAGTTTGGTGCATTAACTTGGACAGGTAACAAGCGCGAAATCCTTGATCTACATTCTGGCACGCCCGGTGGGACCCAACCAAAGTCCCTTATTGGCAAGTTCATTTCTTTTCTAGTTTTGAGCTTTGTTCTTTTTCTTCACTGATTTCTATCAATTCTGCTTGAGCATTTCCTTTCATCGTTTTAATCTTGCTCTTTATGTGAAATTTTATTTCCTTGAAATTTTTCTAGTTCCTTGAAATAGAAATTTCCGTTTCACCATTATCCGGATATATCTTTCTGGATTTTGTTTGGTGTTTGCTTAACCTCTTCTTGCGGAGCCCTTTGCTCGTTCGTGGGATTGTTCGAGGGGAAGAGCTCAACAACGCACTTTTTGAAGTCCACACACCTTGGAGAGCTAAATCTACAGGTATTTCTCTTTTACGGTGTTTTCTCCTTTTTTAGGAACCAAAAATATAAATAATATATATATAAAAAAAAAAAAAATAAAAAATTCTTTGTTTGTTGTCTATCACATTCGAACATTTCAATTTTTGGTGCTTAAAAGGAATTTAATCGCATTTGGGAAAGAATCATTTTGACTTGTCTTCATCGAAATCAAACACTTCATTTTTAAGTGCTTAAAAGAACTTTTTCTTTGTCATTGCTTTGTTGTATGTTTCTCATCTAGTTTTAATTAGGTTGGAAAATTGATCAAAATCGGTAGTGACACTATTTGATTTTTATTTTCACCCTTGCACACAAAGCCAAAATCACTAGGTATAAAGCATTTAAACAAAAATTCCTTCCCCAGCCTCGCCTACTTGGAAGTGACATCCAGAGGAAGAGCCTACGCGGTACTCGGGCCGCGCTATAAATTCACGGAAGTTACGGTATATATTGGCAAAGCACTCGACTCCCTTATCGCGGCGGTGTGTGAAGTGCGGGGTAGGCCCCTATATCAAGCCACGTCTGGTCTTTTCTTGAAGTGCCTTGGGACTCCTCACCAAACATTCCCCAAACCATCCTTAGTTTGGCTATACGAGTAGTTCTGTTCTAAAAGCCTTCCCTAATATTTTCTTTCTTAAAAGCATCAAAACTTAAAGGAGATAATCACTGCTGTTTTGCTTGAATTATGCATGCATTAGTTAGGTCAATCTTCTTTTTGCGTGTTTATGACGGTCATCACTCGGTTACAATCTAGAAGAATGGCTCAACTGGCCCCTTCTTCTTCCGAGATTACCACTAGTGTGGATGTTTCGGCACCCCCCAAATCTTCCTCGGGACCGCTGTTGGTTGGTTCCCCATCCTGGTCATATAATCCTTTCTATCAAGCCAAAGCAACCCCATCACGTCCAGCTTCCCCTAGTCCTTCAGAAATATCATCTACTTCTGACTCAGAGTATGTTCCTCGCGGGGATCCTGAATTTCAGGCGCTCCTCGATCGCAATCCGGTAGCCCTCATGGACTACCTAGTACACAAGTCTATTCAAATATCTGATCAAGGACCACCAATCCAGCAAGTGTACGATTATTCTCGTGAACCATCCCAGGCCTTTGTAGAACAGTTAACATCATCTCTCTCGCCTCGAGCCACGGAGAAGGGCGAGGCCCCTGTGCCTCCTTTTTCTCTTCCACCGACCATATTGACTAGTTCTCAAATAGTCTTACCTATTCCTAACACCGCAGTTACCTCGAATATTCCACAACCTACTTCTGAAAGGTCCTCTGCTCTGGCTATAATGAGTGCGTCTGCGCACCCGCATATTGCTGTTAATTCATCTATGCCCTCCATCGTGTCCCAAGGTCAGTACCCCTTTATGAGTCAACCCCCTCCGAATAGTCAGTTGGTTCCTGCTTCTCGTCCTCCAGTGGGTCTTTCTTCCAATGTTCCAGCAACAGTGACCTTCGCCCATCCTCTAGCATCGGCACCCTTAATGCCTAATCCGGCAGTAGAAAGCCTCTTTCAGGTCTTGTTCCCCAATATGTCCAATCAAATCGGCACTCATGTTCCTCAATCTGTCCCGATTCAGTCAACAAGCATAGGAGTCCACCAATCACAGGCTCCATCCGTCATCCAACCTTCATTTTCTCAACCACTTATTATCCCATGACTTTGCCTATACAAGCTCCTTCACAAACAAATACCCCACCGGTGTCACCCGGCGCTGGTTACTCCTCTTATCATCCTATCAATCAACAGATGAATCCCCGTTGACACCTCAACAACATCCACCATTTGCTTCTTATGTAGGACATGCCAGTATGCCTCCTCCTCAATCGCGTGGTTCAAATTCTTTTCAAGAAAATCACGAGACTTGGAAGCCTCCACAAAAGGGCTCGTCCTTCATACTCCTTTGAAGAAGTGTGTAATGAACCCATTCACCCTCGGTGGCTTTTAAGCCTTATCCTCCCCAGTGGGAACTTCCTAAATTTTCAAAATTTCATAGTCGAGAGGACCCTCAACAACATTTGCGAGCATTGAAACATGCTTGCTACCTCATAGTCCGAGATCGGGAGCTTATGCTCCATACTTTCCTATGTCTCTAGCGAGGTCTGCTTTAGGCTAGTCTACATAACATTCCTCAACATTCCTTGTTTTCTTTCTCTCAATTGGCCCAGATGTTTGTTGAAAACTTTTCAATAAATATCGCGCATAAGATCTCGATTACTGATCTTTATAACATTAAATCGAATTCGATGATGAGTCTATTGCAGACTTTGTCACTCGTTGGAGAGGGATAATCAACCAATTGTCTTTCTCCCTTCCTCAATCCCAACAGATCGAGTTGTTTACTCGATCTTGTGCTAATCACATTTCTTCCACTTTAAGGATCCAGACTTTTCATACCTTTGAAGAAGCCTTTACGATGGCACGCAAACTTGAATCTCGCGCCATTGAACAAGGGAAGCTAAAACTTCGCTCTAAAACTAAACCAGATTTTTCTCGGTTCACCAAATCAAATCCTTCCACTTCTAAAGACAAGAATCAGGGATCCACCAATGCTATCGTATTAAAAACACCACGAGCCGATACCACTTCTAATCAAACACCACGAAGAGACCCCTCATCTTCTCGAAAAGGGACTTCATCATCTCGATCCTTCGCTTCATTGGGGGAATCATATGCTTCTATCTTAAAAAAATGTTGGAAGTCCACATGATCGAACTTCCCCCATTAGGAATATTGATGAAAGCCAAGAACGTCCATTACGGTATAGGAAAATGATTTACTGTCATTATCATAGAACGAAAGGTCATGACATCGAGCGATGTCAGACTTTCAAAAATCTTGTCCAGAAATTCATTGATAAAGGCGAGCTCATTCTGGATAACCCAAATGCTCCCCCAAATCAGGCACTGGATGTTTTTAAACAACCTTTTCCCAATCATTCCCCGAACCATAATGCTTCAGAGTCTCAAAAACCAAACACTCATACTATCAACTTCATCTCTACTGAAGAATCTTCTTCTGAAACCAAGCCATCTGCGAACACATCGACCGAATCAGAACCTCCTTCCACTTCGTCAATCACTGGAATTCCACCATCTTCAGATAGCCCGTCTTTGAATATTCCTACATTGCTAGATACGGATTCATCTCTCTCCGCTCCTTTGTCTGACCTTCCATCCATACCCGAGACAGTGTCATCCTCATCTGTCTCATCATCAAACATTCTTTCAGTGCTCGAGGCAATTACATCCCTTCGAGTTTCCACTGCAGATACATCTACTTCTGTTGCTCCCATTCTCGCTGCCACTATGCCCCTGGTGAACGTACCTATAATTGTGCCGACTCCGATGGAAGCGTCTTCGATTTTGACTCTTCCTGTCTCTTTTCCTACAGTAGTTTCACCCATAATTACTACACCAGAAGTAGTCCCTTCGCAAGGAACTGCTTCTTCATCACTCACTTCTTCCATCACTAATGCTGCTTCGCCCATTAAAGGAAAATCAAAAAAAGTAGCACCAACACCTATGCGCTCGATTCCTGAACTTAGACCGAGACAACCGGAATCTAACATTGCGCCATCAGTACCTCCCCATTTGCTTCCCCCGAAAAGGTTACAATCACCTTATGCCGTTGAAGTTGTCACCATCCCTGAAAAAGGAAAGCCCATATTTCGAACCATCAAGACCCTTGGTGCTTTCCCACAAAAATCTCTCTCTACGCCCCATAAAAGATTGGATTTGTCCGCTGAGAAGGCGTCTTCTTCTACACACTTATCGAAACCATCATCTTCTTCTACAACACATTCTTCACCAACACCCCGAAAAGTGGACTTACCTACTAAAAGGACGTCACCTCTTTTATCAGGATCATCATCTTCATTACCAAAAACCAAGGCGCCCTATGTTCCTCCGATTACACCTACTTTGGAAGCTTCTCCCTCATCTAAATCGACATCATCTAAATCATTATTAGTTTCGACCAAGCAGCCTCCCTTATCTTTAAAGACCACAACACTTGTCACATCTCCATCATCTTCAAAATCTATTTTAGGGGCTCCCCCTCCACCAAAATCAATCATGTCTCACTTACTTCCATCTCAAGTGCCCAAGACTGTTCCTCCAGATGTCCAAAAAAATAAGATGATCCCTAAAAAGACTGTCAAACCTAACATGCAGGTTCTTTTACCTCGGCGGTCTGTTAAAGTAAAAGAGGCGCCTTCATCATCTCTGTCCTCATCTTCATCTACCGGGTTCTACACCGAAATCCTCCACCAACTTATCCAATCTTCATCCATATCTCTTCCTCAGATTAAACCCTATAACCTAAAGGAGTTAAACCTACTGGTTTAACTCGATCTGATTTTAACTTACCATCGTACCCGGGTCATGATCTTTGAGGATGTAAAGCTCTTCAATCTGTCGTCAACAACCTTTTGGAAGAAAGTGATCTTTTGCTGGAGGAGGAGAAACAAGTATCTCCTGTCATCTTAGCTCCATCCGAGCCCCAACGATCCACTCAGACCTCTAGTGATTCCACTCCAATTGATCTTCCACCTTCTCAAATTGACACAATCCATATCGCCACTAGAACCCAACACTATGATAATCCATCTTCATCTACAACATCTCGACCACGGGTTGTCATTTCTGCAGCCCCCGAAGGAGTTCCTCCTTCCTCATTAGCCCCACGACCTCGGGTCTCTATTCGTGCTGCACCTCGGGCTCAAATTCCCGTGTCAGTTGAGGAGAGTGTTATGAAACAACTCACCCAGGCTCCGGTCAAAATGTCTCTTTTTGACCTCATTCAATCCTCTCCACAACATCGCCAGGCTCTGATTGATAATCTGCGTCGCATCGCGGTGAATTCAGATGAGCCCCAACCCTTCGAGTTGGTTGTTGGATTGAATAGACCATCAACCGCCATTTCTTTTGAAGATTCGGAAATTCCTCCTCTTTCTTCAGAGGATTTGGAGGCTCCCCTCTTTATCACAGTCCAAATCGACAACACTACATTAAAACGCGTTATGATCGACAGTGGAGCTGCACTCAACGTCATCTCCTCACACACATTCGAGCAACTTAAGTTACCAAAGAACGTAGTGTCACCCCCCTTTAAGCCCTTGATCATTAACGATCAGCTAGCAGTTACTTTAGGAACTGTGGTCTTACCCATTCGAGTAGGTAAGAAGCTGCTTCACGAACTCTTCTACATTGTTGAAGGAAAATTCCACTATAATATGATCCTCGGACGCTCCTGGATTCGCGCAATGCATTGTGTCCCATCCACCCTCCATCGATGCTTAAAATATCAATATGAGGGCAAAATATATACTCATCCAGGAGATCCTTTTCCTTCCGCACAATGCGACATGACCACAGTCTGCCCCTCTAAAGGAAAATGCCTGTTCTCCTGACGGGGCCTCATCTTCTTCCATACCTGCAACCAAACTACCGGATTTACAAAATCTAGAAGAGACATTGCAGCGTTTCTCACTGGGAGAGCTTCCTCTCCTTTCTTTCGACGCCCATCTCAAACCTAGTGAGTATGGTAGACCAGACAAACAACCTGAATATCAACTAGGTCTCGGTCGCATCGTCACCATTGGTCTGCCCAATCAACAGACTAATTTCATCTACGGTGGTCTTGATACGCCTCACTATCGCCCGATTCTCCTCCTAGGACCAAACCTTACTTAACAGGGTTCGATTGTCTACAGAATCCCACGTTTGCAAAAACTTATCTATATCGATGCGCGTGGAAGGGTTTTGGCCTGGGAAAATATGAACAAGGTGTGCATGACCTCGCGTCCATTCCAACTCTCAAGCCACATCAAAAATTTGGTTTAGGATTTAAACCTCTTTCAAAAGCCACCATCACTATTCTCGATGAGCCTCTTCCTATTGAGGAACCATCTTCTCCCGCTAAGTCAGAAGCATCACTCGATGTGGACGATGACATTTCCATCCCGTCTAACTTTTTTTTTTTTTTTTTGATCAATACCATTTCCTTAGGGCCGCTAGCCTATAAGACTAACAACAGGTCCACTTCCATACCATTAATCTTCCCTGAAATAGTTGGAGACGACTCTCCTACTATCAACACTATCCACTGTGCGGATGATGATTACTGTCCTACCTATCTGGGGCGGAGGATTCATATCTTCCCAAGACTATTCCTTCGACACGTCTCGCTTCTCAAGCGAAGCCACTGTCGACCTTAATATAGGGACTTCTAAAGACCCTCGCATCATTAAGGTCGGCCAGTCTCTTAATCCACAGGAGTTAGGGGACTTTACCACTTTTCTTTCCAACCATCGTCAAGCCTTTGCTTGGTCATATGAGGATATGCCAGGACTCGATCCCGATATTGTGGTCCACAATATCGTTACTCTTCCCAACATCAAACCAGTTAAACAAAAATTACGTAAAATGCACCCTAGAGTAGCCCTTCTTGTTAAAGAAGAATTGCAGCGCTTGCTCTCGGCTAACTTCATCCAACCCATCGATTATCCACAATGGGTTTCCAATATAGTACCCATAACTAAAGCTACTGGGAAAATTTGAATTTGTACCGACTTCCGGGATCTCAATCTTGCTTGTCCAAAAGATGATTTTCCTTTACCTAATATCGACCAACTCGTGGATTTAACTGCGGGTCATGAGATGCTTTCTCTTATGGATGGTTTCTCTGGATATAATCAAATTCTCATCGCACCAGAAGACCAACATAAGACTTCTTTCATAACTCCTTGGGGGACCTTTTGTTATCGCGTCATGCCTTTCGGTCTTAAGAACGCAGGAGCAACCTATCAGCGAGCAATGACCTACATCTTCCATGATCTCTTACACAAAACTATGGAAGATTACGTTGACGATCTCCTCGGTAAATCCAAACGTCGTCAGGATCATCTTTTCATCCTTGCACCTCTCTTTGAGAGGCTTATCCACTTTTGTCTTCGTCTAAATCCATCTAAGTGCGTGTTTGGCGTTCTCACTGGTAAACTTTTAGGTTTTATCATTTCCATCAGGGGTATTGAAGTGGACCCCACAAAAATAAAAGCTATCCTTGAGATGCCTCCCCCTTCTAACTTAAAGCAACTCCATGAGTCTCGGGCGTCTTGATCGGTCGTCGTTGTTTTATCTCACAATTGTCGGACCGTTGTCAACCTTTTCACCATCTCCTCCGTAAGGATGTTCATTTTGAATGGGATGAACATTGCCAAAAGGCCTTTGATGATCTCAAAGCTTATCTTCTTTCTCCACCTGTGCTTACACCTCCACGCGAGGGGGAGCCTTTCTATCTTTATATCTCTGTGACTGACCATGCTCTGGGAGCCATGATCTCGCATCGGGACACTTGCGGTAAAGAACAAGTATCATTACATCGATCGCACCCTCCATGAGTATGAAACACGTTATTCTGAAGCTGAAAAGCTGTGTTGTGCTCTCTTCTTCGCAACTTCTAAGCTTCGTCATTACCTCCTTAATCACAAAACTTACATTGTCACAAGTGTCAATCCACTCAAGACAATTCATGCAAAGCCTTATCACATGATGATCGTATCACTCGTTGGCTCATGCTTATGACAGAATTTGACCTCGAGTTTATCCCGAAAAGTCTATCAAGGGTCGGGTTATTGCGATCAATTAGGCGATGCTCCTCTTCGGACACTCAAAACCCCCTTGCTCAATTCCCGATGAATATATCCAACAAATTGATTTTGAGTCTGTCTCCATTTAAAATAAAGCTCTTCTTTGATGGATCGAAATGCCAGCGAGGGAGGTGCGGGTTTCGTGATGATTCCTCCTTGGGAATGCCTATCCCGATCGCACACAAATTGAACTTTGAGTGCACCAATAATATGGCTGAATATGAAGCTCTTGTCTTGGGTCTTCAAAATGCCATTAATCTCGGCGCTCGTCATATTGACATCTTTGGTGATTCTGAACTCATCGTTAATCAAGTCACGGGTGTCTATCAATGCAAGAATGATATCCTTCAAAAATATCGTGATATCGTTCTTGCTCAACTCCAATCTTTCGATAAATTCACTATCCAAGCTATTCCTCACCTTACTTTGAATCGATTCGCGAATCTGATGGCTTCGTTAGCCTCACTTATCCCACCTTTTACCGAAGACTCGCGACTTTATGTGGCTGTACAATGATTAGATCAACCATCTCATCTTGGGCAACTAACTTCAATCCATGCTGTCACAACCCATACTCAGGATGAGTGGTATCAACAGATTGTTGATTATTTATCTCATTCGGTGCTTCCTCCAGATCTGACTTCCAATGGTAGAAGATCTTTTATCCAACGCACTAATCGCTATACTATTCTAGGCGGGATTCTTTACAAACGCGGCTTTGATGGTATTTTGCTTCGGTGCCTCAAAACCCATGAATCATCTAAAGCTATCCAGGAGGTCCATGACGGTATCTGTGGTGGACATTTTAGTGGCTTAGCTGTAGCTAAACGCATCTTACGTTTGGGATATTATTGGCCTTCTCTTAATCGAGATTGTTGTGAATACACTAAGAAATGCGTCAAGTGTCAACAACATTCCAATCTCACACACATCCCTAGTCAAGCTTTACAACCTACAGCAGATTTGTGGCCTTTTTCGCAATGGGGTCTTGATCTTATTGGTCTCATCAATCCCCGTTCTTCACAGCGTCATCATTCTATCATTACTGCCACTGAGTACTTTACTAAGTGGGTGGAAGCTATCCCTCTTTCTTCAACAAAAGCTAAACCCATAGTTGATTTTGTCTATCAACACATCATTTGTCGCTTTGGTGTCCCACACAAACTCATCACAGATAATGGTAAGTCTTTCAAGAACGTTGATTTGCAGAATCTCTGCGACGCTTTCAATATCAAGCTCAGTTTTTCTTCTCCATACTATCCTCAAGCTAATGGTCGGGGCGAAGCTTCCAATAAAACTTTGCGTAATATCCTCATGAAAGGTAACTAGTCGAGTTTGGTAGGGATTGGCATTTACATATCCCTTTTGCTCTCTGGGCTTATCGGACTAGCATTCGTACTCCTACTGGTGCTACTCCCTTCTCTCTCGTCTATGGGTCTGAGGCTGTTCTTCCTTTGGAAGTCCAAATCCCATCTCTCCGTGTTTCTCTTAGAGAATTTGTCTCCGATGAGGACTATCGTCAAAATCGTCTAGCACAACTTGAATTATTAGATGAGCGGCGTCTCAACGCTCTTGAACATCATCAGGTCTATCTTGAGCGTGTCAAACGTGCTTATAACAAGCACTTGCAGCACCGTGACTTCAAAATTGGTGATCTTGTTCTTAAAGAAAATCAAAATGTCACTACACTCGAAAGAAGTCAACGTGGTAAGTTTGCTCCCAAACTGGATGGGCCCGTACATTATCACTCATAAATATGGAGTGCAGGGCTTATCGTTTATCTTCCATGGATGGTATACAAGTGGAACCTCTTAATGCTTTGCATCTACGGCCCTTCTCTTTGTTAAAATCTATCTTACACAAATCTAGTCATGAGACAGATCTTTCATCCGTCTAAACAACCAGTCATATACTTTCATGGTGATTCGAAATTATGTGGTTCTCCGCCTATTGTCTTGTTTACCTTAAATATGAGTATCACGGCTCTACTCATTGCATTTTCTTTTGGATATGTTCCTCCTCATGGTAGGAACACCTTAATCACCACTTCATCTTGTCCCAGTGCTTATCTTAATCGGATCTACTCGGGGCATGAGTGCATGTTCTTTTATGTTTTCTTCCCCTCCATCTGATCTATCTAGGTCTAAACTCAGCTTCTTCCAAAAGGATTTCCAAAAAAAAAAAAAAAAAAAAAAAAAGGAAGATGCTATCCAAAAAGATAGACTGATCCCTTGAAGGACAGCTATCCATACATTATCAAATGAATCAAAAAGAAAATATATAGACCATGCCCTTGAAGGATGGCTATCATCAAAATTCAAAATACAGACCGCTCCCTTGAAGGACGGTTGTTTCTCAAAGAAATATTCAAGGCTTCTTGCAATTGATCAGCCTTTCAGTCAGTTTATACACTTTTTAGCATCACTGAAAGACTTCTCGTATTGATCAGTCTTTCCATATCAAGCAAACTTCCCGCATTGATCGGTTGCTTTTACGCCAAAATCATGAAGTGAGATTTAAGACCTTTTGTCGATCATATGGAGAATCCTATTTTCCCAGTATGGACATGTATTCTGTCCCTTGTAAATTCCGACAAGATACTTACTTACTGCTCCTTTCGTTTCCCTCCTAAATCTGTTTTGCGGCTAGTTAGTGTCAGGTTTATTTTAACCTCATATAGGGCCTTACATGCATGATCTTGTGATTTCCTATCCGATTCTATCTATGGTGGTTGGGAGTCCAACTTATCATTTTCTTTCTTATCCGGATATATTTTCTTTATTTCTAGTCAAGGTTGTTTTCATTACATCCTTGGCTCTCACAAAAAGTATTCCCCATTATTCTTTGTTTTTCATCCGATCAAATTGACATTTCACATGTTAATTTAATCAAAATTATCTTCTATCTAATTTCATCTTATCTACCAAAGCATGTATTGTCAACACATGTGGATCGGCTATCTATTTTCATCAAAATTAAATTAACATCTCAAACATGCCGAATACATCAATCACATCTATCCATCTACCCATCAAAATATCTAAAAACTTGTGCATCAAGTTACACTACATCTATCTATATCCATTTTTCATCAAAATTAAATCCATACATCAATCACATCTATCTATCTATCCATCAAAATATCTAAAAATATGTACATCAAGTTACATTACATCTATCTATCTCTCTTTTCATCAAAATTTTATCCACATATCAATCACATCAAATCACATCTATTTCTATCCTCTATCAGTCTATATCTATCCAATCACATCTATTCATCATCTATCAGTCTATATCTATATCCATCACAATTACGCTACATCTATCCATGTATATCAAAATCAAAAGCATGAGAACAATTATATGACAAATGACATGATGAATCTATATATACATGTGTGTCTGTACAACAAAAATGGGTGGCTTTCAATCAAGCCATCTATCTGATGCCTTCAATCAAGGCTACATCACTACACGGATACAAAATATATCAATCCCTATATAGTAAAATCGATGCATGGAGGACACTATCTCCTCCACCCTCCTCTGGACCAGTTGTCTCTCTCCACCGCTATCGAGCTAGATGCACTGCTTGCTTTGGAGGTCTCGGCACACCTCGGTCTCTCCGGTGCTCCCTCCACTGAGGCCCCGCTCGCTTTGTGGCCGTCGCGATCTCCTCCTCGCCCCGTCACGAGGCACATCACGGGCATCTTTGCGCTAAGGCATCCTCATAGTATCTCACCTCGGCGAGAGAGGCGATATGTGCTCAAGCTCACGGTACCGGTGCTCGTAATGGTGGTGGTGGTGCTTCTTGGTGCTGCTGCTTGCTGCTGTGGTGCTCCTCTGAGGGTCGTACCACTGTGTGCCGGACTCAGACATGGTACTGTCTCCCCATATTTGGCCACGAGGGCCTCCTATGTCGATAATAGCGATCCCTCTGCTTTGGATCGCTTGTATCTGTATCTCGCTCTGGCGGCGGTGTCTCTCTCAAAATTAGGGCATCCCTCTCCTCTGCCGAGCCACAGTCTCCTCAAGAGCCACACGTGTGTGCGTGTCAGGTGGCATGCTCTCCCTCCGGTCTATCCGGCATCGTAGCTATGTCCTCCTCGTCGGCATCTATAGATGCGGAGAGATGTCGTGGTAGCTCTGTCATCATACCATGCGCATAACCATCATCTACCCTGCGTCATCATCATTCATGGAGGGTGGGGCCTCTCTCGATGGATCTGCCGGGATCAAAATCGGCGAGATCGGTCTCCTGCTATCTCACTTTATAAGGCGTGTAAGTAGTCGGCTTTGTTTATGCTGCTAGGCGAGCTATCTCGATACTCGCACAAACGGGACTCGCTCCCACATATCAGGCCTGCGGCCCCTAACCACCCTGCTCCGTCTCAGTGCCACCAAGTGAGCATCCTGACCCGCCCATGTCGGAAATACCCGATATGGCCTCCAGATGACCTGATCCGGTGTCAGCGTCCTGAAACGCTCGGTATACCAATCGGCCGATCTCCCTGTATCCCCAGCGGCCATGTCAGCCCGCCATCGCCGGAATCCATAATCAATAGCTCCCACTGCTGCTGGCATCCAAGGAAGCCCGGATGGCCTGATCACCGCTATATGCTCATATGCCCAGCAATGGAGCACAAAACTGACATCAATACCTGTCCTCCGGCCGGTGGTGTACATCCATAGCTCGTGATATATCTGAGCTATCAAGGCATCAGCAAAGGCAAATACCTGCCTGAACTGCAGAATGTCGCAAACGCAGTCTAATAATAATAGTGGGAATCTCCCACCTCCTGAATCTGGTAGAGCGAAATAGGATATCGCCATCTGAATCAAAACTATCCGTCTGCTCCGGGGGCTATCCTGTCTATACTGCGAGGCTATCCGCACTGCCCCAGACACTATCTCTGAATCATCTGCCCTATCTCTATACAATCGAACTAGGGCCCTCTGCTGCTGCTCTCGCGGTGTAATCTCTATCGGGTCCCCAGTGATCGGCAGTCTCAAAATCCTATATATATCCTCATGGGTGATGGTCATCTCACCCGTCCTGAACCAAAAAGTGCACGTATGGCTATCCCACCATCGCACTAGTGCCCGCATCAGCTCCACATCTCGCGGCACTCGTCTGTAGTACCTAAAGCCCCCGAGCCCGGCTAACTCTAAATGCCGCCAATCTGCATCAGTCACATCAGGGAGAATAGTCTCTAGTAACTCGGGAATAGCATCCCTCATGTGTAGAGCCTCTCGTGCCTGCACCCACGACATCAAGAGCAATATTAGTCTCATATTTACCCAAATCAGAACATCCAAAACAAAAACAAAAATTTTATCTATTCCAATCGGCGTCGATTTAATAAAATCGGCGTCGTTTATTTCTAGTCGACGCCGATTAATACCAATCGGCGCCGCTTTAACATAATCGGCGTCGATTATACCAATCGACGCCGATTGACTGTCCGGACATAAATCGGACTCTGGCCTCCCACAAACAAAAAAAAATCAAACAAAAAAAAAAATTAAATACAACGGGTTCAAGAAGAACCACTTACCCCAGGTCGTGTCCTCCTCCACTTCTGACCACTTCCAGAGGCTTCCATGATGCTCAAATCAAATTTTTGACTCTCTCTGAATCAATCGTCACGATGAAAATAAATCGTTTACGTTTTCCGTTCGCATATTTATATGTGCTGCGATTGGTCGGCGCCGATTTTTTTGATCGACGCCGTTTACCTTGGTCGTCGCCGATTACTGTGATCGCCGCCGATTTTCCGTATCTGTTTGCCATAGTGTTGATGCTTGGCTTACTTATCTATCTGATCATTATTGTGTGCTGAATATTGCCTTTCGGCACATCTTTTCGATATCACCGTCTATTTCGGGTTTGTTCCCTTTGCGTGGGACACTCGTACTTTTTGGCAACTTAGAGTTAAGCGGGTCTGTAGGCACTAACGTCGTCTCATGAGGAGACCGTCTAGTTTGCCCTACCAATGTGAGTTCCTTAGGTTGCTGCCTTTTTATTTATTTTTATGCGTCATCAATGATCAGATCTACTCCAGACATCCACTGGGGCATCCTGCGTTTTCATCTACCTCTTTCAAACTTGGGATCGTCTGTTCTATCACCCATCCCATCCCTAGTTTGAGGGGGATCACATCATCACTTTTTCTTCCCTTCTTCCATCTCTTTGTTTTTGTCTCATAACCTTGCTTATCGCAAGTTACTTGACAAAAAGGGGCAAAATGTAGACACCTAAAATTGATTATCCAATCTGGTGTCCCTTGTGCGTGTTTGCTCTCTCTCGTAACCTGGGGCACGTTTATGTCACCACTATCCCCTTGGGATATTATTCGATTTGTGATTTAAACACCTATCCTAAGTTTAATTCACCCTATCTTATCTTACCCGTGAGTAATTAAATATCGACTATTTAATTACACCTCTTCACATGTATCTAACCACTTATCTACCCCACATTTATCCTATCTATGTATCACCCCTATTTCTCCTCTTCCCCAAGCGGGATATTTCCCGTATTTGGGATAACTCTTATCTTTCTAGAAATCGTTCATTTTGGCCATCTCGGGAGTCTGTTCCGCGATCGGCGCCGACCGGTATGGTCGGCGCCGATTTTTTAGGAGCGGCGCCGATTATAAATAGAAGCCCAGAACTTCGGTTACGGAGGAGGAAGAAGAACACACGAACAGAGCAGAGGAGAGAAAAAGAGACAGAGATCGCGAAAGAAACACGAGAGTTGTAAGAGAGAGAACGAGAGATCTTTTAGCATCAAGTGTATCGAATGAGAGCGGATCTTGTCCGAATCAATCCCTGAGAGGAGCACCATTACTCTGTCCTTATCACATCAACATCACACGTATCCATTGATCTTTTGGTGACTCTGTTCCAGTATCTCACCGACTTCGGCACATCCAGCAGACGTTAACGATCTGGCCTTCACTTTCCGATTTCCAAATCTTCTCCTTTTGTCCCGATCGACCGATCTACTTTCATCGATCGCGATCTTATTCGATCGGCGCCGATCATTCATTATCGCGCCCGATCACATCGATCGGCGCGCCGATTCTACATAATCGACGCCGATCATCCTGCAGACAGGTAAAAGGACACAGGTAACACAAATCCATCTTTATTTCATAGTTTCTGTTTTCTGTTGCTTTACTACTCTTTCTTTGTCTAAATTCTGTTTTATTACTGTGATCGAGAAAATCTAGTCCTTACGTACATCTTTTATCATGTATGCTTCTCTGCTTAATTGAAAACGTGGACTGACATCCGCCGAGGAAGCTTATCGCTTCCCGGACCCGCTTCTCGGGCAGTCCACTTAAATATCTTTTAACGTGGTCTTTTTCTGTCAAGTATCGGTGTCTTGCAGGTTACTCGGATCTATTGTGCGAATGATCTTCGTGTGCGCCCGTCTTATCTACATCGACCTCCTTATCCATCTACATCTTGGATCTTGTCCATCCAATTCATGGTATCGATTTCATTGGAGTTTTCGGGGTTTTGTGTTTAGAAGAACTTGGAATTCTTATCTCCATCCGATGACCCAAGTTTCTCTCGGATTTTTGACGCTAAAAGGTTTCCTCTTTCAGAAGGAGATCACCCAAATCCTTAAGGAGAGATTTTTCTTTTTGGAAATCCTCTTGAAACATCCCATGGGCCTAAATGGATTCATTTAGAATGTAAAGATCCTCGCTCGACTCGAATTTTTTCTTGGAAGATGTTTTTAAAATTCAAATAATTCCAAAGATTGTAATTTGTCCTTCGAAGGGAAAGCTTTTTGGAGAGTTGGAACATCCAAGTCCCTTTGACAGTAAAGGAGGCCCACCAGGTATTGACTAAAGGATTAAGAGAGGAATCATGAAGCCACATGTTCTCAAATTTGAATGGGGAGCGGCGTGGAGGAAGATCCAACTTTAAATCCAAAGAAATTGGGAAGTGGTCTAGAACCGGATAAAGGAAGAACTGAGCTTTTTAGGAGGAAATGATTTTGTAACCAGGGTTCAGACACCAAGAATCTATCAAGACACACAGCCAAGGAGCTGAAACCAGACCTCCTATTATTCCACGTGAACCAGCCTTTACAGGGCTCCACATCAACTAACTGCGAGGAAGAGACGAAGGAGGTGAAATCAACCTGTGAGCATGGCTGCCATTGTATACCACTGTGCTTATCGCGAATCGGAGAGAGTGGCATTAAAGTTGTTGGAAATGATTGTTTTGGAAGATGCAGCAGCATCAAGGATCAAATGGAGATTGTTCCATAGAGCTCTTTTTCTAAGTGGAGTAGGAGGACCATAGACATTGCATAAGAAAAAGAAATCATCAGAATGTTTGACTTGAACTTTGCACCAAATAAAATTTGCATCCACGTGAAGGGGCTCAATGGCACAACAACTAGTTTTCCACAAAATTCCAAGGCCACCCGAGGCACCAAGAGAGTTAGAGAAACAACCATCCCATCCCTTCCATTTGCGGAACCATCCATTTAAGCATCCATTCTCAGACATTTTGGTTTCCTGGATCAAGACAAATATCCACATCTGCTTCCGTGGCATAGCATCTTAACAGACGCTGCTTGTTAGGGGCGTTGAGGCCCCTAACATTCCATGAAAAGAGGATCATTTGTGCTTCAGAGAGAGGACTCACCTCTCCTACTTGAAGATGGGAAGAAGGAACGTGTTGAAGTTGCTTCCCAATGACAACCTCGTTCGAGAGATAGTTTAATTTTATTGGGGCGACCAAGAATGCTTTTCGGACCTAAATCCATATTAAGAAGGGTGGAGTTGGGAGGAGTGGACCAAGGGACCTATTAATGGAAGAGTGATTCTCAATAATTTCCTCGGGGTCTCGAATGACCGTCATCCTCGACCGAGAAGATCATCTTTATCGCAATCCATTTTTCTAAGGAGGAGGAATTTCCCGCCATTCCAATGGAAATGCCTTCATGGAAAAGGGACAGAATCCTAGTGGAATCCTTTACAACGGCAGCCATTTCTTTCACAAGAGAGAAAGTATCAGGGTCAAGGGCAATGGGTTCAAGAACAGGTGGGGAAGGGGGAGCCAAGGGCGGGGAATGCGAAGGGGATGGAAGGGAAGGATAGGGCGTGACAGGGGACGAGAGGAGGGATGAGAAACTTTCCGCCACAGCAGAGCGCTATTGGAGGGGGGATTATTATAGAATTTGTGAATGTGTCCTAGCTTTTTACACTTAAAGAAAATGTTGGACACTCCTTTGTACTCCACCTTTTGCTTCCAAAGACCAAAGGAGAGGAGATATGAATAAATTCTTGAAGCTTTTGGGAGGATCGATTGAAATGCAAATTCTAGCAAAGGAAGAGAGAGTACCATTCAAAGAGATAGGGTCAATGCGAATGACGCGACCCAGACTAGAGAAAATTTTAGTAAGGATTGGAGCAGACCAAAACTCACAAGGCAAGGAGTAGAGTCTTGCCCAAACTTGTAACCCTTCAGTATCTGCTCTGTTGCAGTCAAAATGAGGCTCCCATTCGCGGATCGCTAAGCCAAAGTCGGAAAGGAGAAAATATTTCCTAGCCATAGTGTCGTCCTTCTGGGCTGTGCTCCAAAAATAGCACAAAGAAAAAACCCTTTTCAAGGAATCGAATACTCAGGCCGCTACCCCACTGTGTTTCACACCAGTTTTGAATGCCTGAAATCGATAACTTTCTACCAATAAATTTAGCAAAAATAGCTCTCGAATAAAAACACTTAATTTGGGCAGCTAAAGCGACGTCTTCCACCAGGGACACAGTGGGAATGCCGTCCTGAGAGACGAGTGTTTCACTGTTCTCCTGGACAAAATCCGTCATTGAACCGGGGGGACACAGTCTCTTTTGTAGAGCCTCCGACAGCCTTGGCCCGCCGGGTGCACCATTGCCACATCACGAGAGGGCGTAACCAAGAGACCATTGGAGGGACGTAAATTAAAAAAAGTGACCGTTAAGTGCACGCGAGGAAACCGTGATTCTTTAGCCTCATTCTCGCCTCCCCGCATGAACTTTTATTAAAAGGTGTTAAAATATATATAGAAAAAGGAGAAGTGGCCAAAGGTGAAGGATGAGGTAGAAGTGGTTTAATGGATCACACAAAATCTAATGCAAAGTGTAGGATTTAATGGCGAGGAAAGAGAAAGTCACTACCATGCACATGGAAAAGGAAGGTCGAGGAGGTAAAAACACAAATAACCCAATGGTTCACGCAAAACCACCCAACAAAGATTAAAAAAACAAGATCACCCACGGGAAGAACAAACACAAATCCCATAAGCAAAAACACAAGTTTAAAACAAAGCGAGTCATGTACAAATAAACCTCAAAGAGGCAAATATAAACACATCCAAGAGCTCGATAAACAAGGAAAAAGGTAGGTGGAAGGAAAAGGCTCGACCAATGAAGTAACCCTAAACAAATAACATAAGCCTAAATGAAAACATGGATAGGTCAAACTTGAATGCAAACAAGGACAAGCAAATAAAAACAAACGGGGAAAGAAACCCACATACAAAAAACGACCAACTCAAATAAATACACAAGTCTAAACAAAGTAATTTGTAAGAGAAAAGATGCGGGTTAAAGGATGGGCTTAAGCTTGGAATGTAGAGGTAAAAATGATAACAACAAGGTGAGAAAAGCCAAGACACTCAATTCGACCTTAAACAAAAAAAGAGAGCTCATACTTAAAGTAATCCGAGTAATGCAACCCCATAACACAACATGCAAAGTTACGAGACCAAGTCGAGTAAAATAATGCAAATAGCAGGGGACATAGAGCAAGATAGAGCAGAAATTCAGATTTTCTAAAAAAATTTCACTTGCATTTAAAAATCTAATTAAAAACCAGAGATGAAGACCCAACCTCTAGATTTAGCGGTGCCTCCAAATTTGGTCAGCTTAGCTAGATCTAGCAGTAAAACCCCTAAACTTGCACATGAAAAAAAAACAACACAAACTCCAAGAAACTAGATTGTCAAACCTATTAACAAGATTCCAAATAATGAACTTAAAACTTGCACGAAAAGCTATAAAACCAAAAATGAAGTAATCAACAACCAAATTCAAATGAGTGCATGTTTACCGAACATCCACTTTGATACCATATAAGATTATTCTATGAGGATCAATTCAGAACTTTATGCACATTGAAGAGGGTTGCACTTCCAAGGGTGATGAGAATGCTTCACGTAATCAACAAGAACGTGAATCACACAATGAGAATCAAGTAAGAAATAAATGGTGTGTCTGACATGCTCATAGATTAGAAATAAGAGGTACATATAGGAGTGTTGTGTAACTCCTATGCATGAAACATGTACACAACCCTATTGACCTATTCAACTATGACCTATTCTCACTAAGTGAGATGACTAACCATCTAGGTGGAAAATTCGTTGAATGACGATGAAACAAGTCATATACACCAACAAAATCAACTTGAGGGTTTTGTCATACCAAGAAGAAACAAAGGTATGTAGACTTAGAAAATCTTTATATGACCTTAAACGAACACCCCAGGATTAGTACATCAAGATTGATGAGCATATCATTTAGCATGGATTTGTGAGAAATCCATATGATCCCAATCTCTACCTCAAGAGGCAAGGAGGAGAGATTGTGATAGTTGTTGTATATGTCGATGATCTAGTCATCATTGGAAACACAATGAAGATGATTGATGCTATGAAGAAATATCTTAATCAATCATTCAACATGATAGATCTCGAGATCATGCACTATTGTCTTGGATTGGAATTATGATAGAAGGAAAATCATGTCTTTGTTTCTCAGTTGAAATATACCAAGAAAATGCTCAAGAAATTCAAGATGATGGATTACACATTGATTGTTACACCCATGGAGACGAGACTTCATTTATCTCGTACAGATCCATATCCTTTGGTAAATACAACTCTTTATCGATAGTTGATTGGGAGTCTCATTTACCTAACATATATTAGACCAAATATTATCTTTGCAGTTAGCTATCTTTCCCGGTTCATGCAGGAACCTAGAGTTTGTCATTGGAAAGCAACAAGGTGGATCTTGAGATATCTCAAGGGTACTATGGATTTTGGTCTAGAGTACAAGAAGAATGATCATTTCTTCTTGAATAGATATTCAGATTCAGATCATGTAGGTAATATTGATGATAGGAAATCCACTTCTAAATCTATATTCTTTTTTGGATATGGACTGATATCATGGGGAAGAAAGAATCAAAAATTTATTTCTTGCTCTTTTACATAGGAAAAATATTGTGTTGTAGGTGGAGCTATCTCGTGAAGCAATATGGATATGTCACATACTTGAAGGTCTTGAGTACCACGTAAGAAATCCACTACCTTGTATGTTGACAATGAGGTTGTTCTCAAACTTGTTCGCAATCTAGTGTTTCATGAGAGAACCAAGCATATTGAGGTAAGGGATTATCTTGGTTATTCTCGAAATTCCATTTTCATTTTCTAGTCCAATTTTGTATTCACTCTTGCTTTTGATTTCTCATTTTTCACGTTACTAATGAGACCAAATTGATTCTTGATCATTCCCCGCTCTCCATTTCCATAACTAGTCTTACGCTTTCTAATGGGAATTCACTCTTTTCTTGTCATGCTCTGCATGACCATTGTTCCCATGAATTGGTTCTTGGTAGAGTCCTCGATGTTTCCAACACCATCATAGGTTTATTAGTGCTTCATGTTTACCTACTACTCCAAATGATCCTCCATGTATACCGACTCATTCTTGACCTGTTGCTCACAAAGTGGTGTAACTTACACAGTTAAGCTTCATCCTCTTGAAAGGAGAATGAGCACAAGGTTGGGGCTGAAATATCAAGATCATCACTTTCCTCATCTTGATCATCTTGAGCTACAATAGTAATATCCATGATAGTCTCGTGTGGAATCATCCTTAAGTGGTTGAAGTATCTTTTCATCTATCTGTTCTTCATTGGGAAGGTCCTCTTCTCCAAATGGAAAAGAGAAAGCTTCATATTCATAATCATACTCACCAAAAAAATATTCATGTTGGATTTTGAGAATATGATTGAAAAATTGAGACTAACCTACCCGTTGATGTAATTTCTTGTTTAATTCAATTTAATGAGTTAGATACTAAAGAAAGTACACAACTCAAAACATGGAGGGTTTATAGTACCTCAAAAGCGTGATGTGGATGAACGAGCACCGAGTAGTTGATCCTTGTTGTAGCTGATGACCTACAAATAAGACATACTAAAAAGAGATTGATTAGATGGGATATGCGGGGTTTTCCCGAATAATGCCAACTCCAAGAAGTGTTAGCTTCCTTTCGTGGATGTTAACCCCTATTTTAAAGAAACAATGAAGTAAATGATAGATAAGTAGATTGCATGCAAAAACAAAGATACTATTGAATCTGAGAAATGAATGAAATTGATCTAAAAGCTGATTTGACTAAAAGAAATGTAAATTAAATGTTACATGGTCTGGGTCGATGGTGACCCAAACTATGCGTAAGTAGGTCGACGACAACCCGGGAGAAAAGATATCAATAACAAAATAAATATGTAGGCATGCAAAGGTCTGAGTGTAAACTGAAAGGTAATAAAGGCCATGGGTGCTAGGAGATGACTTGCAGAATGATCTCTAGGACATAAAGGTAGAGAAAAGGACAAAAAATAGTGATTTGGTTGAGATATTTGAAAAAGAGGACTCGGTCAACGATGACTAGGTGGGTTGACGATGACTCAGTAGCATAATTAGATAAGGCCGAGGTCAAAAGGATGAAATGGGAGACCTGTAAGTGAAGAGGCTGGAAAATAAGGTTGATGATAAAACTCTAAGTGTTATAGAAGCTGATATGAACCTACAAAATGTTAGATTGAATAAGATAGCAATAGAAATGATATAGATAGCATAAAAAGCAATGAAAAACCTCTCATAGTTATGCAGATGATCAAAATGAGACTCCAAGGGCCACAAGAGGATTGTTGGGATGCTCTAGTTTGATGGTTGATTTACAAAGTGCAAGAAAATCAGAGATGAGTGACACCTGTGTGTTTTTGTGTTGTTTTTGGAAAGAAAGACCTCAATCTTATAGGGTTGACGACGACTGGGCTAGGTCACCGCTGACCACGGGAAAATTTCCCCAATGGGGTGGATTTTTGTGCTTTGAGTTGGGATTTCATGTTTTTAAGGAGGGAAAAAGATCTTTAAAGCTTATGTGTAGGATTAGGCTATTTAGAAGATAGGGATGGGTAGAAAAAGCATAAGGATTTATATTTAGGATAAAAGCATCCTAAATAACAAGTTGATTAGGGCAAGCTAAGATTAATTAATTAATTAATTAAAGTGAATTATATGATGATAGGATAATAAGTAGGCAATTTATTAACTATGGAAGGGGATGTATTTAATTAAAGGGAGGACCTAGATAGGACCCTAGAAAAATATGCACATGTGGGTAGACAAGGGTAGAGATAACAAATTTAGGTGTCTACATTTTCCCCTTTTAGTTGTGTGGTTTGCGCTAGCAAGCCATGATACAAAAATAGTGAGAGGAAGAGTATGATGTAGATTGATGGAAGGTTGATGATGAGCTCCCCTTAAACAGGGGATCGATGACGCGTTTGAAAAAGGTAAATGGTGAAGGGCGGGTGGGTGAAGAAATATGGGTAAAAGGATAGCGTAAGGAAAGATGCCCAAGCAAAAAGGATTGCAATAAAAATGAAAACCATGGCGGTGACTCCAATATCACATTAGTAGAGGGACAATTGTGGTCTCAATGGAGATGAGCAACAATGCTCTATAAGCTAGTGAGTGGGTGAAGATCATTACAAAATGGAGAGAATCCAATGGGAAAGATCTCAAATGGATGCAATCTGAAATGATCACGGGGTCATAGGCGAGCATCAAAGTATGCACAACTAAATGTAAAAATTATGTGAAATCCTTCGTACACGAGGAATCGAGTGAAAAATTATGCATACGTAGAGGACAGGGGTGAAAATAATGGTGCCCTAGCACATGACATGAAAAAAAGGCTGAAAAGGTGAGTAGTGAAATAATATGCCCCAAGGGGAAGATAAGTATGGCCACGAAGGTGGAATTTGTGCACAAATTGGATAAGATTGAAAAATAAAATGCCCAAAGAGGGAGTAAGTATGGCAATGAAAGTGGACTTCGAGATTACAAAAGGATAGGATCAAAATATTGAAATAGAATGCCTTAAAGGGAAAATAAAGATGGCCACAAAGGTTGAATTTGAAGAATTCCCAAGAAGAGGTCATAAAAAAGACTTGGGAAACCAAGAAAAGGCTACTAAGGTCAATCGATGACGACCGAGGACAATTGATGACGATCTAAGGGGGTCAATGGTGACCAGTGTTAGTGGCTATATAAGCTTGGGGGTCGACCGACGATGCTCATTTTCACACGTAAAATTGACGAGAGAGAGTAAAGTGATTAAAGATAAAACTATAAAATGAAGGCCGTAAGAGCTGCAAGGAAACACCAGAGGGTGCGGAGGATGGTGAGTAACAAAACTCAAGATTGTTTTTAGTTTAATTTTGTATTTATTTATTTTTTTGCATTTTTTAAAGAAAAAGTGGATGATAATCATCAAATATAATACCACTTAAGAAAAAGTGGATGATGATGGGAAAATTATAAGATGAAATGATTTACTTTTACTTAGATTGTTAGATTATGATGTTGGATATGATGTTGTGCTACTTGGGATTTATATATGCATGGATGATTGATGATGTGAATTTGTTGTATGGTTAATGAGGATTAGGATTACATGTTCATTTTGAATTTGATCATGGTAATGAGATGAATGGATATAATGTAATGTGGATGGAAAAGTAATGCGGATGTGATTATCAATTAATGTAAGTAAATATTGATGTATTTAGGATAGATAAATAGATTGATAGGTGATTGAGATAACGAAAGATGTGTTTAATCATGAATCAGAGATAGATGCAAAAAGGATTGGGGATAGAACACAACCAAAATATGGAAACCTATAGGTATGAATGAAATTACATTGTATCAAGGAATGCACAAAGAAAATATGCCTCTAATTACATTGGAGGTAAACAAGAGGGGATCTGAATAACGCAAGGCACATGCGACCAAAACATGTGTTAGAATGTAACCAACATTAATTAGTTATATCAAATATCATAAAGAGACAATGGATGGAATGAACTCATAGACTTGATGTCGACACGACAAAGGGTTTGAGATGTAACTTGTACACAAGAAGAGGGTTATCTGTTAGTGGTGTTCCCTAAATCTATGCCCTAACTTTAGGAAAGGGGGAAGATCAATGCTAAAATAAAGTTGATCAATGTGGGAAGATTTCTTAGGATGCGAATTAAATAGAAGGTTGATCAATATCGAAAGCATTCAATGCCATGATAAAAAGAGTAGCCATCCTTCAAGGGTATGGTCTACTTTATACATAAGTAATATGGATGGAAAAATATAATATATATGATATCCGTCCTTCGTGTAGTCACAAAATCATGCACTTACGATTACATTTATACTACTGGGTATGTTATTTCATATATGGATCTTGCATAATAAAAGTATTCACTAGTGACCCATCTCTTGGTCTTTTTGTCAGTTAGTCAATCGTCATTGTTGTTTTTCTAATTCGGTCATCACTTTTCTTCACAGCTTTGGGCGTCTTTTAGGGAGTCTCAGGTGTCATAATTTTCTTAGTTGTCGAATCTAGGTCTATGTTGGGGCACCTAGGGTTGCACTAGGGTGTCCGGGGTGCCTCAATCCATGATTTGAGGCACATGTGTCTTCATGATTTGTGGTCTTAATTTATTTATTTGAGGTCGGTCTTTTTTACTACCCCATGCATTCCCTAGGTCTTAGTCGACAATTTCAAGTCACTAGTGTCAAAATTTGAACAAGAGATCCCTATATAAACATAACATACTCACTACATTATGGGAAGACATCTTACTATCAAGGGAAGCTATCTACTAAGGCAAGGGACTGCATTTGGGCATCTTCTACATCTGCATCACACAAGCATAGGGGGAAAGGGTTGTATTCTTTCCATTCCATCCACCATTTGCATCTTTACATCTAGTTATTGCCCCCTACTTCTACATCATTGGAATTAGGGAATCTTAGGCTCAAAATTACACACACACTTAGAACTTCATGGGGTTTGAAATGTAGTACAAAACTTACTCGTAAGACCACTAGTTTAGCAGATGAGGCCAATGACCTATTCATATGCATTTTTATTTTTAGGAATTGATGCTTTGAATACGGTTTTGTAGGTGGGTCTTCACACAACATTTGTAGTGACACCAAAGGTGTGATAGGAACAAAGTTATTATAGAGACATTGTGACACTGCCAAACTCAGGTCCTGAGATTTTCTACAGTCTACAACGCCCATATTAAAGACCAGGGAACCCAGGGTGCCCCATATCCTCCCAGTGCCTTAGTAAAGGTAAATATCCAGCTTACTGCCCTTTCCAAGGCCATTCATTCACAACTTACTTAAATTCGGTCATATCAGCCTGCGTGGTCCAACACACAATGAGGTAAGTTAAATTAAGGTTAGTACCATGTCCCTCTTATTTCTATTATTTCAATACATTCAAATATTAAAATAAAATATTTAGATCTAACATTTCAATATAACATTTAGTTTCTATTTAGATTAACTCATAAATAAGAAGAAAAACCTTTATTTCTATCTAGTTTTAGTTAATCACTTCGAGGGATTGGTCTATTTCTTTCCTTTTGATTTGACTTGTTTTCTTTCTATCTTTTTTTGACTGAACAATTTTCCTTTGAGGGAGTAGTTTAGTTTTGAGTGCTTTGAATTTTGATTGGAACATCCTTTGATTTTGATTTTGACATGGGGAAGAGTGGTGATAGCTAAGTAGACCACTTAGGAGGGGATAATGAATGTATAAGAGACACCCTTGAACCCTTTGCATGGTTCTAATAGGAAAATGAGAGGGTGATGGATGTAATGATTATGGAGTTCTCACCAAAAGGGAGAACCTATCCATAAGGAATATGCTATGAGCAAAGCGTGGTGCTCATATTTAAGGTCACATCTAGGAAAGTGATGGATGACCACATAATTCCAAATCACTACAATAAAATATGGACAAGGCTAATGATGGAGGGATGATCCAAGGACATGACCAAGAGCTCACTAGAAGACACACTAACAATATAATGGTCACAAGTGCAATGCATTAAGAGGTTCTACTTTTGGTTTACCATCAAGGGAGGCCAATCGATAGGCTCCCAACCCATACTTATGCATGATAATGTATGGTCCAATCCAGTTAGGGGAAAAATTTATGTGTTGGATCCTTTCTAGAGTAATGACATTCTAATTTTATTTGAGAATGAGGTCATTGAAATTAAAGTCACATTCTTTGATTTTCTTATTGTAAGCACATTTGATACACTCTTGATAAACATGATGATGTTCAAGAGTGAGAAGGTAGCGCTCATCTAACAACTCAAGTTGTGCTAGACGTTCTTGGTAATAGTCTTCATAAGAGATGAAGTTGCGAAGGGACATGTAAAGATGGAATTTTAAATTCGAGAGGGAGGATGAATTTAGAACCGTACACAAGTGAAAAGGGGGTAGCCCTATGGAAGTACATATGCTAGTATGATAAGCCCAAAGAGTGAAAGGAAGATGGAGATGTCAATCACGACTTGATTGATCAATATTTTTACAAGAATGTTTTGAAGAGTTTTATTAGTGGCTTTGGCTTGGCCATTAGCTTGAGGATAATATGGAGAAGAGAATATGAGTTGGATGTTAAATGAATCACAAAGCTTCTTAAGATATATTTTTAAAGGACTTTCCATTTTCTGTGATGAGCTTGTGAGGAACACTGGAAGCAACAAATGATATGCTTTGGTAGATAAAGTTAATAATTGGACCAGATTTGGTTGAGGTGAGGGGAATTTCTTCCACCCACTTAGTGAAATATTCAGTTGTAGTGATGATGGAGTGATGTTGTTGTGAATATCAAGGATTAATAAGACCGATGAGATCAAGACCCCATTGTGAAAAAGGCCAAAGGTCCCGAGATGGATGCAAATATTGACTAGGAATGTGAATAAGATTGGAATGCTACTAACATTTTCACATATCTTAACATATTCACAATAATCATGGTTGAGAGAAGGCTAGTAATAGCCAAGATGAAGAACACGCTTAGCAACGACTAAGCCACTAAAGTGTCCACCACAAATACCATCATGGAATTCTTGGATAACACGAGGAGATTCATGGGATTTAAGGCATTATAGAAGAATACCATCAAATCCACGTTTATAAAGGATGTTGCCAAGGATTACATAGCGGTTAGTGCATTGAAGGAAAGACCTCTTAGCATTCTTGGATAAATCAAGGGGAATGATAGATGTGAATAAATAATCGAAGATTTGGGAGTACCAAATATCTGACGAACTAGATTAAACAAGATTAACTTGGGGTTACTCATAAAATGGTTGATTGCTATGATGAATGACAACAGAAAGCTTGGATTCCTCCATTGTCCAAGGAATGAGAGTTGCAAGAGATGACATCATATCAACGAAATGATTGGTCAATCGAGGAACAACTTGGATAGTGTAAGAATCAAAGGCTTCAAGGAGAAGATGAAAATGTTGTGATACTTTTGAAGAGTATCATTTTTACACTGATACTCACCCGTGACTTGTTTGATGACAAGTTTAGAATCTCCATATATGTCAAGGACTTGAACTCCTTGGAAGGTGGTGGTTTCAAGACCTTATATAAGGGCTTCATACTCTTCCATATTATTCGTACACTCAAAATTGAGTTTGTTGGCAAGAGGAATAGGAGTATCCCAAGGAGGAATGAGAACGACACCAATACCTCCCCCTTGCTGACACTTGGAACCATCGAAGAAGAGGGTCATCTTAAGGATGTCATACTCATGATGAAAGTGATTGATTGATTCATCTAGGAATTTTTCATGAGGGAGATGTGAACTAAGAAGAGGGGCTTCACTAATTGATCTCAAGATAGCTTGGCCCTTAATGGATTTTCAAGAATAAACTTGAGGTCAAACTCAGTCATGAGCATGAGCCATCGAGTAATGTGATCATTGTGATAAGGTTTAGAATGCATTGTCTTAAGAAGATGAAAGCTAGTAATGACATAAGTCTTGTGATTGAGAAGATAATGTCGAAGTTTAGAGGTGGCAAAGAAGAGAGTGCAACACAACATTTTATCTTTAGTATAGTGAGTCTCACAACTATGAATGGTGCGATAGATGTAATAAACAACATTATCTCAATTTTCACCCCTAGAAAAATTAGATCGACATGACCATGCACAAAGAAACTAGATAAATCACATTCAAATCCTACAATCGGGCAACATAGGAATCTACGATGGAGTGGTGGGTCTGCAAAAGATCAAACAACCCCATATAAGAAGAAGTTCAATAAATGGCCCTGTCGAAGGAGCCTATACTTCAAATCCAACATATAATTTAATGACATAATCTATAATGGAGTAATAGGGTTGGGGAAGGAGTAAACAAAAGGAAGAAACCAAAATCTCAAAGGAAAAGAAATGGTGAAGGTTCGAAGTTTTCGGGCTCTGCAAATGACTCGAACGAGCCCCAAAATTGGCTAAGTATGGAGGAGACAATGGATGCTACCAAGTGTCCAAACGATGCACCTCCAAATATTGAATCCTAGGTTGGAGACTCAAATAAGCACCAAGCCTCCATACATCTAGAGCCCCAAAAGTTGCATCGGCCATTGAAAAGTCTTCGACTCAATGGAAGGTGCCAAGTGTCGGCTTGATGCAATTCCAAGATGGGATTCCTGGGTGGAGACTCAAACTTGTGCTATCCCTCCACGTAGCCAATGGTCAACAGAGGTCAAAAAGGAGAGTGGGCCCAAAATGACTAAGTATAGAGTGTAGGCGAAAGGCGCCACATGTCTTAACGATGCTCCTTCAAAGGTAAAATCCTGAGTGGGTTTTCAAATGAGTGCGGGCCTTCCACATGTCCTAGAGTCCAAAAAGGGATAGAGTCAAGGTTGAATAGTCAAAGCAGAAGTAGGCCGGTGGAAGGTGCCAAGTGTCAACATGACATTGTTTCAAGAGTAAAATTTTGGGTGGGTCTCCAAACAAGTGCTAAGCCTCCACGTGTCCAGGGTTAGATTTTTGGCCCCGCCAAACAAATGACTTAGGAAAAATATAAGGGAACATCATGGAGCCCGCGAAGCCTCCACATGTCAGTCCGGTGCTATTTTAGAAATGAAAGGCAGGGGCCAAATCTCCAAGATGCGTGAGGCTGCCATGTGGACCTGGTATAGATAGACTCTTTCAAATTTGTGCGCTCGAGACCCTAATCTTCAAATGGCCATATCTTTTGACAGGAAAATCAGATTTGGGCGGGAGAAGACTTTTTGGAAACGTCTCGACACCCTCTATGCCATGGAAACATAAAATATCATTCTTAATAGGATTTAGTGGGTGAAAAATGGGAAAACATCTTCCAGGCCATTAATGCAAAATCTATTTGCTCCAACAACCAGATCAGGTTTGATTTGATCCGTCGTTCTTCTTCCTTGGCATGCCAAGCAGACATAGGGAACCAGAATCAATAGATTGTGGGTGGATTTGAGAGTGGCATTGATTGATGGTGGTTGAGCTTTTAGAATAGGATTCAATGCATCATAGAGGTGGTTGAAGTAGGATTTAAATTTTTCCCTCCTCTCTCTTATTCTTCCTATATATTGTAAAGGAGGGGCATATTCAAATAGTTGTTGATCTTTCCTCTTCTACCCCTTTCTTTCTTCCTTAGGGTTGAATGTGGAGTCTAAGCCTCCTCCCATGGCTCTGTAATGGTGTTTTCTTACCTTTTCCCACTTGACAATGTACCGTGTAACTTTTGGAGCAATAGAATTTGTTTCATGATGCATCTGTCCATCCTTGGCTCATTTTATTGTCTCTTCTTACCTCTCATTATTGCAGGGTATACTATGTATACTTTGATGTCTGTTGTGCAGTTACAGGGAGTTGTGCTTAATGGGTTTCAAAGTGGTGCTCTATGTGAAAACTATCTTTGGTCTATGGTGCATCTTGTCCACCCTCTCCTCTGCTCACCTCTCTCCACTTTAGGCGAGTCGGGTCTGTGATTCAACCACTTCCTTTTCTAGTGTATCATCACTTAGTGTAGGCTCTTTTACCCTCTCTCTCAATGTCCCCTTGGAATGGTTAGATTAGGATATGATAGGTTCTTCCCGCACATGAGTAACTTGTGGTAGGTGATGAGGGTCGTCAATCCTCGCCATTAATAATGTCAATCTAGGGCTGGTGTCTGATGGCTGTATGCATTAAGAGAAGAAAATCCTTGAAAGCAACTCCTTTAAACACAAACCAAGCTTGCATAAAATAAATCACACTTACAGAAATTGAAAGCCACACTTGTAGAAATAAAGGCACACTTGCAAAATAAATTTTGCATAAAATAAATCACACTTGCATGAAGAAAATCAAACTTGCAGGAATTTAAACACACTTGCATAAATTTAAACACACTCGCATAAATTGAAATTGCTTGAATTAGAAATAAACATAATTAAACGAAACATCTGCAGGTTCACAACAGACTGAATTTTCAAAATACAAAAATAAAAATAATACAACAAAATGAATTATAGACAAATGAATAAACATAAACATAAATACACAGATCCATCTTCCTTGAAATGAGTGGCCAACTCATTTCTTGGAAGAGAATTTAAATCATACTTCCGATTTTAAAACTACAGAATATTTGAGAGGAAAGAACAGATCTTTATTTCTTGGGAGAAAGAAAATTACATATCTCAGTGTGGAAGGTTGCATTTATAATTCATGCATCCAACCAACTCCTTATTTTAGGAAATAAAATCTGATCTTATCTTTATTCCAATCCTAACAACTAAGATCTCCATCTCCACAAAATATGGAGAGAGATATATTATTGAAGTCAAATCTTATCTTGCTTATTTTAGGAAGATTTGCTCCCAAATCTTCTCCTTGATTTTCGGTAACAAGAATCATAATGATTTTATTATTCTACATTATTGGAAGGAGGATTTTTCTCAAAATATTATTTTGACCAAATACCTTTCTTGGATTTTCCATTTGACTTTTCTGTTTTATTTGACTGGGAACTTTTGACGCTTGTCTGATACGCTTTTTCCTTGGACTGCAGTTCACTAAAAGTTAGATTTATCCCGACTAGTCAAACTGTAGCAAATATGAATGTGGTTTTGTTAAAAAAAAACCTCTTATATGATTTTCCATTTGAATTTTTTTGTTTCTGTTTATGGAACTTTTAGTGCTCGTCTGATACACGTTTCCTCGGACTACAACTCACTAAAAGTTAGATCTCTCTTCATTGGTAAAACCTGTAACAAATCTGAATGAGGTTTTTGTTAAACATGTTTCTATGAAAAAAACTCTCTCTCATATTTTCCATTTGACTTTTCTATTTCATTTATGGAACTTTTAGTGCTTTCGTTTGATACACTTTTCCTCGAGGACTATAACACACTAAAAGTTAGATCTCTCTTCATTGTAAAACTGTAACAAATATGAATGAATTTTTTGTTAAACATATTGCTATGAATAAAAATATATCTCAGATTTTCCATTTGACTTTGCTATTTTTTTTATGGAACTTTTAGCACTCGTTTGATACATTTTCCTCGACCGCAACTCACTAAAAGTTAGATCTCTCTTCATTGGTAAAACTTGTAATAAATATGAATGCGGTTTTTGTTAAACACATTGTTATGAAAAAAACCTCTCTTAGATTTCCCATTGGAATCTCTGAGTTTTCACAATCCCTAAAAAATGTCATTTTGTTGATGCAAGTTCCGAAACTAAAGTTATCATTCCTTTTATGCAAGTTCTGGAACTAAATCTGTAAGTTCCAGAACTAAATTTGATTTGTCCACAAATTGAAAGTTCTAGAACTAACTGTTATTCAATTGATACAAGTTCTGGAACTAAATATGTGAGTTCTGGAACTAAACTTGTGAGTTTCGAACTAAACCTGCAAGTTCTGGAACTAACTCTGCGAGTTCCGCAACTAACTTAAAACAACTATAACTTTTGCATGTGACCTCGAGATTGAGATGATTATTTTTTTGAACTTGCATAATTTTTTGAGAGGAATCTAAATATGAAATAAAATTTGATTTTAAATGTACTATTCATGATCAATTCCACTTTTCCCAATACTAGCATTATCTTTCCTTTATGGCCTGCATACACAAGACTTTGCATCTTTTCCCAAATAATCAATAGGATTAGTCAAAAAGATAGATAACAAAATATTTCTAAAGAATGAACAAGATATATATCCTATACTCTATCTTAAGCAAACTATAAGTTCCTAAATTACATTTAAATCCACTTTCAAATGTAACTTTGAAGGATAAAATAATGGTAATTTATGGCCTCATCAACGGGTAGATTAGGAGGCAAGAACCAACTTTCTCCGGAGGTCCATCTCACGTTTTGTAAGTCCCATAGCTTGAGAGATGGTCCCATGTTATGCAATCACACTGAATGCCCTACTCCACACCCGGGCCATTCGGGGGTGCTGTGATTCTACACTAACAGTTTTGGCACGCCTTTGGTGGGACACTAAGGTTAGATTTTCCATCGCTCCAAAGTTGTCTCGTTACAACAAAAATCATAAGCCATTATATGACCGCACTAACAGCTTTTGGCACACTGGTGGGACACTTTGAGTCTGAAATACCTTACCACTTGCATTTCATCAAGTAGATGTGTTTTTGGTGAGATTTAGCCTTTTGAGGCACATTCAAAGCACATCTGTCGACTCCATCTGGTTAATAACTCATCCTCTCGAGTTATAGACCTTTTCCACTCATTTTTCATCCATTTTCTTCTTCCATCTCTTTCATTTTCTCCCATTCCATGAAGTTATGCGACATGACTTCATTCCCTTCATGGAACTTACACTTCCAAAAAAAAGCAATGCGAGTTCACCTCCATGCATTTCCCAACTCCAAATCAACATTATAATTAGATCCAGGACCATTATGCTTACCCATATGAGCGGGGTCAAAGTCGGTTTGGCCATATAACTTATCAAGAACAAGGGGACTCATACAATGGTGGTGACAACTATGTGGAGAATGCTGGTTTCTTTGGAGAAGATTCAAAAAATGGAGGCTGACATGGTTCATCCAAGGGCCATTGCACAAATGAAGGCATTCAAGATTTTTGTAGGGAACCTTGTCCATGAGAAGGCCCTTTTCCAAGACACTACAACCCTCAGGAGAAGCTTGACTTCATGGTTGAAGTGCTGCCTCAACTTACACAGTGGATTGAGGACATTGAGACTTATGAGAAAACTGCAAGACATCCTTGTCAATGGGTAAGTCAATCACCATCTCCTTGTCCTTCATTTTCTCTTTCTCAAACTTTATCATTTCAGCATGATCAAGAGTCAAGCCCATCATTTTTTGCCCCAAGTGTTGATTTCATTTCTCCATCTCCTAGTCTTCCATCCCATTTCAATTCTTCTCCCCTTTTCCTTCCCAAGCAGTCATTCCCTCCAAATAAACAAGAAGTTCCACTTCCCTCACCACCATAAACAATTGCAAAGCTGGTTGAACCCTAACCTATCACTCCTCTTGCTTTCCCAAGTCCATGATGGGAAGAGACTCAAGAATCCAATCAAGTAAAACAACAAGAAGTGGAGCCCAACAAAGAAGAAATGATAGAAAATTTGAAGAGTTGGGCTGCTAATTTGGGTTTACAAAGATCCCTTGATAGTTAAGCCAATAGAGGATGTCGAGTTGAAGAGCCAGTGGTGGTTGAGGCTGAGTTTGCGATAGAAGAAGAGAACAAAAACTAGAAGAAGAAGATCAATAGTCTTTTTTGCTTTGAATGCAATGTCCCTAATGGCATTTTTTTGAATAGGATGTTGATCTAATCCAAGCTGAAAACCGAGTTGAGGAGGAAGAACAATCAGCTCCAAGTTCCATTGAAGAGGAGTATATGGGAGAGATCAAATCAGAGTTGAATCCACTCAATGAAGAAAGCATCATTGAATATTTTTTGCTTTCATTTCAAGGGTTTGATTTGATTGATGAACCCATGATGGAGGAGGATCATACAGTTTCAGAGGCCCCAAGTGTGGAGCAGGCCACAGAAGAACCTTCAGTTCTTCCTCCCACTTCATCCCCTTCAAGCTATGATGTTGAAGAAGAGTTTGATCTTTCAAACTTCATGTTTGAGGATGAAGGGAACCATGGTGAGCTAGTTACATATTAGGACACCATGGAGGAGGGTGAGCACATGCAACGGATAACAAGGAGACAAATTATTTGTCGACTTGGAGGGTTTCTTTTATGGAGAGGAGCTTGAAGAAATTACATCATTTACTCCTCCATCACCCACCTTCCAAGAATATGAGCTGATACCATGAAGGAGAGTATTCAAGAACAACAACCTATGCCTCACAACATCCCTCTGGAACCAAGGTTGGAAGATATGAGTCTTCCATGTTCTTCAAGAGAAGGAAGAGAAAAGGAAAGAGGATGTCATCATCCCTCTCACACCACCCATCCAAGAAGGTCCACAAAATACTCCATTTTGGAGTTGAAATTTTAGAGCAATGGGCACATCCAAAGGATCGACCATGCCCAATCAGGTACTTGGCTTCATTGGAGCCAAGGGAGAAGCCAAAACTAGTCATGCCTACTTCAGGACATGAGGATGAGTATCAAAATACCAAGGGTCATCATCAACACCTCCAAGAGTCCAATGCCAATCAGCTTGAGGAGGTATTTTTGGTTGATGTTGATACCTTGATGATTTGGGTGGAGGACCGACTTATTATCAGTTTTTCACTCATACAAGCAGCCATATTCAATTTCAAATCATTTGCATGGCTGCCCCTTTTGAGAAAGGGAAGCTACTTCTCCTACTGTATCAATATTTGTTTAAGCTTTTCTTTCTCTCTAGTTAGGAGTAGGAGTATTTTTTTCCAGCGGAAGAAGTGCTTGTGCACACTCTACATGTCTCATTTGAGAATGTATGATTTTTCTTTGTACATAAGTTTTGTTCATATTGCTCTAGAGGTGCACGAGGCCGAGGCCCTTTAGTATTCATGGCAAAGACCCATAGTTGCCATGAAACAGTTGAAAATTTCATAAAACACAAATACAAAGCAACTAAAATTGGATTTGAAATAGTCCATTCAAGGATAGATGAAAGCCCCGAGTCAAAACAATTTTCTACTCTCAGAAGCCTTGTTTCAAGATTTCTTATGAAAATTGAGAGTGCAGATGCGTGGGAAGGCTTAGGTCAGGAAAAAGTGAAAAGTGGGCAATCAGAGAGTCCATTTTGAAAGAAGGGTCAGTACCAAGCCATTAATTGTGACTCCATGCCCAATGGATGCTTCAAGGTTACTGGTCCCTTCATCTAGCATGTAGATGTCCCATGTGAGTTGCACCAATTGTTATCTCAATTTTTGCCCCTAGAAAAATTAGATCAGCCACGACTCTACACAGAAGAAACCAGAGAAATCACATTCAAATCCTACAATCAGGCAATAGAGGGACTCTACGATGGAGTGATGGGGCTTGCGAAAGATCAAATGACCCCATGCAAGAAGAATTTCAATAAACGGCCCCGCGAATGAGCCCGTGCTTCAAATCCAATAGACAAGTTACTAGAAGACTCTACAATGGAGTAACAGGTTTGGGGAAGGAGTAAATAGAAGGAAGAAACTAGAAGCTCAAAGGAAAAGAAACAACGAAGGTTTGAAGTTTTCGGCTCTGCAAATGACTTAGAACGAGCCCCAAAATTGGCTAAGTATGGAGGAGACAGCGAATGTTGCCAAGTGTCCAAATGACGCACCTCCAAAGATTAAATCCTAGGCTGGAGACTCAAACAAGTGCCAAGCCTCCATGTGTCAAGAGCCCCAAAAGTTGTACCAGCCGTTGAAAAGTCTTTGACTCAGTGGAAGGTGCCAAGTGTCGACTCGGTGTAATTCCAAGATGGGAGTCTTGGGCGGAGACTCAAACTTGCGCTAGCTCTCCATGTAGCCAATGGTAAACATAGGTTAAAAAGGAGAGCAAGCCCAAAATGACTAAGTATAGAGTGCAAGCGGAAGGTGCCACATGTCTTAATGATGCTCCTTCAAAGGTAAAATCTGAGCGGGTTTTCAAATGAGTGCGGGCCTTCCACGTGTCCCAGAGTCCAAAAAGGGACAGAGTCGAGGTTGAATAGTCAAAGTAGAAGTAGGCTAGTGGAAGGTGCCAAGTGTCAGCATGGCACTATTTCAAGAGTAAAATTTGGGGCGGGTCTCCAAACAAGTGCCAGGCCTCCACGTGTCCAGGGTCAGAATTTTAGCCCCGCCAAACAAAGGACTCAGGAAAAATATAAGGGAACATCATGGAGCTCGCAGAAGCCTCCACATGTCAATCTAACAATATTTCAGAAATGAAAGGTAGGGGCCAAATTTCCAAGATGCGTAAGGCTACCACGTGGACTTGGTACGGACATACTCTTTCAAATTTGCGCGCTCGAGACCCTAATCTTCAAATGGCCATATCTTTTGACAGAAAATTAGATTTGGGTGGGAGAAGACTTTTTGGAAATGTCTCGACACCCTCTACACCATGGAAACATAAAATATCATTCTTAACAAGATTTAGTGGGTGAAAAATGGGAAAATGTCTTCCAAGCCATTAATGTAGAATCTATTTGCTCCAACAATTGGATCGGTTTGATTTGATCTACCGTTCTTCTTCCTTGGCACACCGAGTAGACATAGGGAACTAGAATTGATAGATTGTGGGTAGATTTGAGAGCAGCATTGATTGATGGTGGTTGAGCTTTCAAAGTAGGATTCAATGCATATCTCACGGAGGTGGTTGAAGCAGGATTCAAATTTTCCCTCCTCTCTCTCTTATTCTTCCTATATATTGTAAAGGAGGGGCATATTCAAATGGTTGTTGATCTTCCCTCTTCTACCCCTCTCTCTTTCTTCCTTAGGGTTGAATGTGGAGTCTAAGCCTCCTCCCATGGCTCTGTGATGGATTTTCTTACCTCTTGCCCACTGATGATGTACCGTGTAACTTTTGGAGTAATAAAATTCTATTTCGTGATGCATCTCTCCATCCTTGGCTCATTTTATTGTCTCTTCTTACCTCTCTCGTTGTAGGGTATATTATGCATACTTTGATGTCTATTGTAGGTTACGGGAGAGCGTGCTTAATGGGTTTTGAAGTGGCACTCTGTGTGAAAATTATCTCTAGTATGTGGTGCATCTTGTCCACCCTCTCCTCTGCTCACCTCTCTCCACTTCAGGTGGTTGGGTCTGTGATTCAACCACTTCCTTTTCTAGTGTATCACCACTTAGTGTAGGATCTTTTACCCTCTCTCTCTCTCTCCCCTTGGAATGGTTAGATTAAGATAGGATAGGTTCTACCTGCATTGGAGTAGCTTGTGGCAGGTAGATTAGGAGGCAAGAACCGACTTTCTCCGGAGGTCCATCTCAAGTTTTTCAAGTCCCATAGCTTGAGAGATGGTCCCATGTTGTGCAATCACACCAATTCCCTACTCCACACCTGTGCCATTCGGGGTGCCTTTGTGATTCTGCACTAACACAACCTACTCCCGACCTTGGTCATCATGACGTGTTAACATAGACCCTAAGGCATGACCATTAGCAGAGATTTATAGATAGAAGGGCTCCCCTCACAGGAGGCGTAGGAATTGGTGGAGACAAAAGATATTATTTAAGCTCATTGAAGGAATTTTGGAAATCATGATCCTACTTAAAGTCTATGTCTTTACGAAGAAGACGATGAAAGTGTTGGTAATGATCTCGAAAGTTGTGAGATGAAATGATAGAATGATTGAAGTGAAATTTGAATACTATGAAGTTGCTTAAGATTTGAAGGGGGAGGCATTTCAATGATTGCCTTAATTTTTGAAAGGTCAAATTTAATGCCCCCGATGGAAATTATAAAGCCAAGGAGTTTTCAGCTTATCACTCTAAATACACACTTGGATGGATTAAGGTGAAGGAAAAGAGAATAAGGTTCTCGAAAAGGACTTCAAGGATGGAAAGATGGTTGTGTCAATGTTTAGATTTACCTAAAATATCATCAACATAGTCTTCTATTGTTTTATGGATGAGATCGTGAAAGATATAAGTCATGGCCCATTGATAGGTGGCTCTAACATTTTTCGATCGAAAGGCATGACACAAAAGAGAAAAAGGTCCCCGAAGGGGTGATGAAGGAAGTCTTATGGTGCAACAAGGATTTGATTATAACCAAAAATATTTCCATAAGGGAAAGCATCTCATGGCCTACGGTGAGATCTACAAGTTGACCGATGTTGGGTAGAGTGAAGTCGTATTTAGGGAAAATGAGATTAAGATCTCAAAATCATACATATACAAAGTTTTCTTGATGCTTTAGATACGGGAACAATGTTGAAACCCATTGTGACAGCTTAATGGAGATGATGAAGTTGGTAGAAACAAGACATTGTAACTCTTCTTTATAAGGAGGAAACTCGGGATGCATGCGGAAAAGCTTCTGCTTTACCGGTTTAACATTAGGGTAAGTGATGATATTATAGACGATGATGGAAGGGTCAAGACCAAGCATGTCTAAATATTACCATGTGAAATCCTGGCTATGACAAGAGAGAAATGTGGTAAAAGAATCAAGCTTGTGTGGATCAAGAGATTGACCCACTTTGAGGATGTAAGGCTCTTGAGGAGTCCCAATATTGACATCGATGGTGGCTTTGTTGAGAAGAGTGGATGTGTTAGATGGTAAGGTCTTATGAAGATAAGAATCCTCTACCCCCATGTGGGAAAGGATGGCATCATCATCAACACATTGAATAACGTCAATGGTAGAAGAGTCTTCTTCTATCATCTCTGGATGGCAAAGGGGAAGGAACCTAGTCTAGTTCAAACACTGATAGGTGACTAGTCCCAAAGTGATGGTGGAGCCTAAAAATGTTAGGAGTAATAGATACGATGTCATCTCGTATCCATGGACTCATAAGATGGGGAAGATGGAGAATGCATGTCCATGCACATCTCAAACGGTGGGATAGGGTTGGTGGATTGATCTTAATAACCGAGTCCTAAATCTTTGTGAGGTTTGCAGCATTAATCAATGAATAGACTATGTGGTCCCCATGCTCATAACAGCCCATGCTAAAGCCCTTCTATGGACAATGATAGAGATAAGTGTGGTCAAAAGATGGTTTTTAAGGAAGGCAAAACCACCGGTATAAGGTTTGGCATGTGGAAGATCAACTATATGAGAAGAAGGGGTGTCAAAACCACCATAGATGAGGTTGGTATGAAGATGTGGTGGACCAAAAGGAATGATATCCCTACCATTTGGTTGGTACATGGGAGCTTTGTTAGGTCTACCAAGATGGTGAGGAGTGGGCAAGGTGTTAAGTGTAAGAAGGTGATACTCCCCAACATAATTTTATACATTACTTTATCTAGGGAATCATTGTTGGGAAGTTTGGAAGAAGAGATAGATGAACTAGTGGATGGTGCAGATGGATTTTCCTTGGGAACAAGGACATCATTGGGTTGATAAGTCATATTACACATCCGAAAGGGAGGAACATCCTTGAGAAGTGTCAAAATCTTTCCCTCATGCTCATATTTAAGGGAACGATGAAGTGTAGAAGGAAGAACACATAACATGGATCCAAGGTTTCCCAAGGAGAACATTGTATTGAAATTCCCCTTGTATGATGTAGAAGACCTCATGGAGGAGATTTTCATCAATGTAGATAGGAAGAATGACTATTCCTAAGGCGGGAGTGACAACATCGTTAAAAGTGCGAAGGACCGGGTGTTTGGGAAACAAAGGATTTTGGTATCTTAAGTTGATCAAAAGTATGTGATGGGAGGATATTGATGCTCACTCCACTATTAATCATGGAACGTCAGATAAACATGTCATTATTCTTGACCATGATAAAGAGGGGAGGATCATGTTCTTCCGATATGATATCCGTGGATCTCAAAGCATCATCAAAGGATGGTAGTGGAAGCCATAAGTGCTCCTACAAGGGATATGAAGGGCTAAGCTTCGTCACTAGATGTCGAAATGTGCTTTAAGGCTTCAGTGAGAGCATGTCTATGGTGTGGTGAGATTTGGATGAGCTCATAGAGTGAAATCTTGATCGTATGGCCTCAGTAGAGTTGTTTGACTATACTTTGTTCAATAAGCCTAGGTGTTGTTAAGATGGAAACCTTAGGTTTTGAGGATGAGGTTAACTTCTTACGAGGAGGAATAATGATGAAGGTTTTAGCTTTCAGTTGGGCTATCGATTTAGGTTCACGTTGGCTAGATCTAGTAGTTACTCGAATAATGTCGATGAATAAGGGGGACTATCCTCGAATAAATGTCACCTAGAGGTGGGATGGCTATGAAATTTTGTGAAGAACCAAGGGAATTTTGCATTTGGATGGATGAGGTCAAAGGTACAGATGTTGGAGTGGAAGGAAGAGACTGATTTGTCCTTGGGAGAAGGTATTCTTCCTCAATAAAGCCATGGACGATAGCTTGGAATGCTCTGTAATGCTCAGTGTTGTGTCCAGGGGTATGGTGATATGCACATATGAGGTTGGGATTAAACCACAATGGATTTTTACTATTCGGATCAAAGGCCTTGATAAGCAGAAGGGTGATTGCGGAAATTCATAGTAAGTGTTGGAAAATGTCTCGCATATGAATCTCCAAAATCCTTTAGAGGTGATTGTCCTTATGGAATATCTTGGTCTTTCAAGAAGAAGTTTAATTATGTTGATGTCTTGATGATTTGGGTTTAGTTTGGGATAGGTTAATGTATTAGTGTTGAATGGTTTTGGATTGGTGGGCTGAAATGTTCTTGATGAAGAGGTTGATGTGTTTGATGGTTTAGAGATAGGAATGTCAAATTTCTTGTAGGAAATAAATTTTTGAGGTAATGTACTAATGGTTGTGGATTTTTTGTAAGGGTGCGTCCTATAGGAGGGGTGAAAATAATTTCCACTGGAGGATCTGGAGGTGGTGTCACAGTTGGTATAGGCATAGGGAGAGACATTGGTTTGATAGAATCTAAGGAAAGTGAAGATGGATTTGATTGTGTCGAAGAGGTATAAGAATCATTTGAAGTTGTTGGAAGTTGAATTATTTTCAAAAGTTCTTCAAATAATAAGGATTGTGTTGAGCAAGAAGGTGGTATGGATGCATTTTCAATAGTTGATGTTGGTGTGGGTAAAATCTTTGAAAGAGGCATCGATTTTAATTCTGAGGATGGTATATCAAGAAGAAGTGGAATAGATATAAGTAAGGTATCCGGATATGGTGAAGTGGATTTGGTGAGCAACGAAGTGGATATAATAGGTAATGTAGTATATGTGGAACCAATGTCAACTTTGTAGAAGTAGGTGGGAATGGTTGTTTCATAAATACTTCTAGGGGAAAAAATGATATGTTTGCGAATGGGGTCCTAGTAGTAGGAATGGATGTCGAGGTAGATGTAGATACGATTGGTGCGGTTGTGGGGACAAGTGTTAACGGGTTTATAGATGTAGGAATAATATCAAAGGGGATTGATGTGATTGGTGATGAAGGAGGAGAAGTTGTAGGTTCTTGATCAACGTTGTTTAAAGTGTTTATAGTATGAGCATTAGGAGTTTGGGTTGTAGAAGTGGTGACAACTTGGCTTGTTGGTGTATGATTTGGGAAAGGTTGTTTGAATATGTCAAGTGGTTGATTGGGTGAAGCATTAGGATTGTTGACCTGAAGGTCACCCGATCAATGAGCCTTTGAACCAAATCCATAAAAGTTTGACATTTCTTTGTGTCGTGACCTTGAGTTTAGTGGTATTTGCAGTAATGGTCTTCTCATACCACACGGGTTTCATCTTGAGTCATCAACCTGGTTGGATAGTTGGTAATGTGATTAGATTTTCTGCTATCATCTTGTAAAATATTGAACCATATGATTCCCAAGGAGTGTATTTGGGTGTCAGCTGTGGGGTTCATTGCTAAGTCCACGTGCTAGATGTTGGTGCATGAGAAGATTTGATGACCACAACATTGGCTGCTCCCTTAGATTTCTCGTTATGTGTAGATGTTTTAGTGAATTCATGTTTATGTTTGTTTGATTTTAGTTTTAAATGACCCTACTCAAGGGCGCGTGTTTCAAGCTTGCGAGCCATGGTGAAGGCTTTGTCAAAGGTTTGGAAGGATTGGATTTGTGAGGTAAAGGATATATGTTTTGCACATGAACATAAGAAGGGCTCGATGAGTTCATTTTATGGAAGGGTAAATGATAGTTGGATTATAATGCCACACCACCTTGTGATGAAGACTATGATAGAATCATATTTAAATTGACTAATGGAGTACAAGTCATTGATGGTGATTTTGCACGCAATGTTGATAAAAAAATGTTCTAAAAATAATTACGTAAGCTAATTGAAGGAAAATATCAAATATTTAGGGATGCTATTGTACCAGTCTAATGCTAGACCAACCAAAGACATGGGGAAAGTGTGGAGCATCAAGTCCTGATTGTGTGTAATAAGGCAACACGCATGTCTTAATGCATGAAGGTGTTCTTTGTGGATCATCTTTGATGTTACACTTGGTGAATTTTGGCAATTCCCAATATGGAGGATACAACTTAATTGGTACAAGATGGATGAATTGGATCGTTGTAGATTTTTTCGTATGATAATACAACTTTGGGCCCTAGGGTGGTGGCCTCAAGGTTAGCCAACCTATTCATGAGAGCATGCATAGGATCATTTGATGAAGTGATAATGGGTTGTGGTTGTATAATTTGCAAGGTAGTTGGATATAATTTTTGGTGAGATTGAATGTGTGCTTTGGGGATTTCTTGATGAATGTAAGTTAACAAATCGAGTTTGGAAGGTTTGGTGTTATGTCATGGGGATGGTGTATGATTTTGAGACTGGGTAGGCATTTGATGAGTATAAGTGGAATGAATTTTTGTTGAAAGGGTTAGACACTTTGAATAAGGCAGAGCACCCATAAGAGGAGGTTGGTAAGTGATGATATGCATGTATGATGTGAGGGGATTATAATGTACAAACATGGGACATTATATTACAGCCCGAATAGGCAATAGGAAGGGTAGTGGTGATAGTTGTATTGATTGGGTGAAATGGACATGACTAATTGAATAGTTTGGTGGGGTGGGGGATTGTTAAAAGACGAGGAAAGATAATTTATTGAAAATTGTTTATTGGCATCGGGATTGATTTGATAAGGATAAATTTGCTAAAGCGTTGGACCATCTAGGGAAGTTTGAGTTGATTTCCTAAGGAGATAGTCTTGTTGTTTGCAGACTCACGGACCCCCGGATGCGAGATAAGGCTTCTAGGTTGATCACTCTAGAATCCAGTGTGATTGCACAACATGGAAACCTCTCTCCAAGTGTGGGACTTGTGAAACGAGAGAGAGAATCTCCAGATTAGAGGCTAGTTCCTCAAACTCCTCCTCGATTTAGATCTATATTTGCACAACTACAGAGGTTCGAGATCCTAATCCTACTCTAAATTGTAAGGAGACAGGGATAGAAATGCAAAAATTGAAACTAACTAAAGATGGTGATGCACCAAAAGGAGTGGTGAAACAATTTTTTCATGCAAATAGACACAAACCAAAGATTGCAACATAAAACATACACAGACTGATAAGATATAATTTAGGATCTGAAATGAAGCAAATAATACAAACAAAGGACTGAAACCCATTCACAAAGCTTGCATTATCATTTCCAATGTCAAAACCATTGCATTACAACCTCAGAGAGGTAAAAAATGTTACAGTCTTTGAAGAGGTCTGATTCTTACAACAATCACTTGCTGGAGGTGAAAGAAGAAGATGCTATGCCCAAAAATGTTCCACCTTAAAATGAGCCAAATCTAGCTTTTACATTGCATGGGTCGAGCCCAGGAGACAGAAACGTACAAAAACGTGAGAGCCCATTCCTCCTTGATCTGTAGATGCATTAAAATGGCATGGGGGACCTTACAAACCCATACCTGTCATTTTGACCGAATTGCAGGAGAATGCGACCCATTCTCTCGTTAAATTTTGTCACTTTGAAATGTCACTTCGCCATGAACACACATCAGAATTTCCAGACTACACCAAAATTCAAGATTGATCCTAGAATCATGTAGATAATTTCATAAGATTTCCGTTGATATAAAGAACGTGCAAATCCGAGCTCTGGATCAAAAGATATGGAGATCTGAAGATTTAGGGCACAAAACAGGCGAAAATGTGTTTTGAAAATTTTTCCCGCACTCTGCCACCTAGATGACACGTGTCAAGCACTGATTGGATGCGTAATTCTCTCTCCTCTACTCACCCATGGGTTTTCCTTGAAAATTTTGACTTTTGATGATTTTGGAACATTTTTCACTTTTCCCCGCGTCCCCTGCCACTGGGGACACGTGGCATGCATTGATTGGAGGACAGGGGTGCGGGGTCTTCCTTTACTTTTAGCTTTTTGGCCGAAACTTTTGCCAAATTCTCTAACTCCTCCCCGAGCTCCACACTTCCCTGTTCCATTAGACATGTGTCCAATTCCTATTGGCTTGGGCCAATGCTTGAAACCTCACCCTTTGAACTTTTGGACATTTCCCCCTTGTGACACGTGTCGTGATTTGATTGGTCTCCGGGTCTACTAGCTTTTCGCGTCCCTCGCGTCCTCACACTTCCATTGCATTCCAAACCGCTTGGGACAAAATCCTCCGATCTGCCCGAAATGGGCTTCCTTGTCCCTTTGCTGCGATGACACTGCGTAATGAGATTGACTCAGGGTCCTTCGGCTATCCGCGTCTTCCACGCCCTCTCGTCCCCGGATGTCCCGAACGGAAGTTCTCTCGAGCGGCCCGATCCGGGTGGTTCACGCCCTTCGCCAGCGTCCTCGCGCCTAGATGTCCCAGCATCACATGCTTAAGCGGCATTAGTTGATTTTCCTCTGACCTTCGGCCGGTTCGCCTTTCCGCATCCCGCGCGTCCTCACGGCCCGGATGTCCCTTTGCTCTGCAGACTGCCTGGCGGCCTTTCGGCCGATTCGCGCCCAGATGTCCCTCATGTCCCGACTGTTGCGAGGACTAGGACTTAGCCATTTTTCATGATTTTCCTGGCCCAAGCTTGTTTTCTACAACTTTTTCACCTTTTCTTAGAACTTGCTCTTTTCTTCTTGGACAGGGGAGTTAGAAAAAATCTGAGGGGACCCTAGAAACATGATTTTTGCCCTGAATCAATCTATTTTCCTGGGACTTGAGAATTTAATGCATGTTATCAAAATTACCCTGGGGGTGAATTTTGGATAACAATTTGGCGACTCAGCGGGGTTACCTGCCTGCTAGGTAGAAGATACCAATTGCTCAAGCGCCTATTGCGCATGGAGTTATCAATATTCGATTAAACCCAACCGACTTAGAATGTGTAAGGAGGAAGATGGGATATCATCGAGGGAAGCAAGGATTGCAAAACATCTCCATGGATAAAAGCAAGTCGTGCCAAAGCACTTAGGGAAATCAAAAATAACCTACAAGAAAACAATGTGCACAAGCACTGGAGGAATGAAAATCTAATCTAATATTTACAGGGTAGTGAATTTCCCTCTAGAAGCAACTCTTGAGATAGATTCCATTGATTGGAATCGTATCTCTTCACCAATCAATGAGGCCAGTTGGAAAGTATTGTTGTTCTTACACTTCGTGACCATGTATGGGCCACTCCAAAAGGCATCAAATTTTGAATGCCTTCCCGGTTTTTCTCTATCCACATCCCATTTCAACACTAGATCTCCAACTTGAAAAGATCTATCCTTGGCCTTCTTATCAAAGGTCTTCTTGATCAAAGCTTGATCCTTCTCCATTGCTTGGGATGCCTGATTTCTGATCTCTTGTAGCTCCATCAACTCTGCATACCTCACCTCCATGGGCTCAAACTCCAGCAACTCCAGCTGCTTCATGAGTTCCAATGTTGGCAACTCAAGTGACATGGGCAAGATTGCCTCTCTTCCATAGACAAGTTTGAATGGAGAGTTACCTGTGGATCTTTTGGGAGTTATCCTATCAGCCCATAAGGCTAATTTCAGTTTGGTATGCCAAGACCTCTGATTCTCGTCAAGAGTCCTACTAATGATCCTCAACAAGTTCTTATTTGTAGACTCGGCCCGGCCATTAGCTTGGGGGTAATAGTTTGATGAAGTGCTTAGGTAAATACCGCTCTTGAAAGCCCACTCGACCTTAGATCCAATGAATGCCAATGCATTATCGATATTATTGTGGCAGGTACACCAAATCTGTTGTTATCCCCTCATAAAAGTCTAAGATGCTAGACTCATTTACCTCTTTGAGTGCTAATGTCTGTCCATTTGGTGAAGTAGTCTATGGTACACAAAATCCATTTGTGTCCTTGGCTTGAGTTGGGATTAATGACTCCGATGAAGTCCAAACCCCATTGCATGAATGGCTGGTCAACTCGAGATTGGATGTAATGGAAGGGCAGCAAGTCTCTTTTTCTGTGAAGAATGCACAATTCTTACACCTTTGATCCATGCATAACAATCACTTGAAGATTTTAGGCCAATAATAACCAGACTTCATGATTTTTAGAGTCATCACTCTTGGTGCAAAATGGCCACCAAATGGTCCACCATGAAACTCTTCAAACACTCTTTGAATCTGATCCGTGCTAATGCATCTCAAGAGCACTCCATTCACATCTTTCTTGTACAAAACCCCATTAACAATGGCATACGGAACAACCTGCAATCAAAGTGTCTCCTTTGGGTCTTGTTCATCTCTCGGAGGGCATAGGCCGTGCCTAGGAAGTGTGTAATGCCTTGGGCCTAGCAAGGAGTGGGGGAAACATTTTCTTCTTCTTGATTGCCACTTGGCTCATGGTTTTCTGGATCACAAACAGCCTCTCTTTTCATTGCATACTTCTTTTTACTTCCCCCAAAACCAGCTGCTCACACAATCCCTTCCCCTTATCAACTTGGTGATCTTGATCTCAATGTCATACTCCATGACACGGGTGATCCAACCTACCCTTTTCTCATTCAAATCCTTGTTGAGGAGGAAGTCCTTAACCCCAAGATGTGAGACCAAAGAATCGACCTTGTTGTTTGAGACTAAATTCTTGAATTTCTTCAAGCTTCGATTCTGCAAGTACATGACTCTCAATAAAAGAGTACCTCACCTCACGTCATCTAGGCTCGGGTGAAGAAGGCAATTGGCTGCTCATCATTATCTTTGTTCTGCTGTACCAAAATGGCAGAGATAGTGTCATTACCTCCAAATGCATAGAGGATGAAATCCTTGGAGAAGTCTGGGTTGATGAGAGTTGGTGCTTGGGAGATGGCTTCTTTGATTGCTTCAAAACTCTCCTTGCCTTCTGCTGTCCACTTGAAAGCCATGCTTTTCTTTAACATTTTGGTGATGGGCTTGACAAGGGGCTGCAAAACTGGGACAAACCTCCAAAAAAATTTATCCTTCCCAAGAAACTCTGAAGGGATTTCTTGTGGCTTAGCAATGGTAGTGCTCTTATAGCTTCAAGCCTCTCTCGGATCAATTGCTAATCCTTCCTTGGAGACAATATGACCCAACAATTTGCCTTCGTGTGCCAAGAATATACACTTCTTTGGATTCAATGACACTCAACCTTCTACACCTCTCGCCAAACACTTGCCTGAGGTGAAAGAGATGGTCTGCTACATTCTTTGAGAAGACAAAGTGATATCATCTAGGTATACCAGCACTATCTTGTTGATCAAGCCTCCGAACGCCATATTCATAGCTCGGCCGGAATGTTGCTCCGCATTCGGCACCCAAATGTCATCTTCTTGTAAGCATATGTGCCCCATTTTGTAGTGAAGGCCGTCTTGAATTGATCCTCTTCCTTTACCATAATCTGATTGTAGCTTGAGTAGCCATCAAGCAATGAGAACCTTTCTGAACCAGCTACAACCTGCAATATTTGTTCCATTGATGGAAGCAGATAATGATCCTTGAGTGATGCTCTATTTAGATCGTGAAAGTCCACACACAATCTTATTTCTCCATTTCTCTTTCTTACCGGCACCAAGTTTGCAACCCAACTTGAGTGTTTGATGGGGAAGATGATACTGGCCTCAATGAGCTTGCTTAACTCCTTTCTCATGAGAGGTTCGATATGAGGATTTACTGGCCTTTGCTTTTGCCTGACAGGCTTGGATTCCGGATCTAGCTCAATAGTATGTTGTGCCAATTTTGGGTTGAAACCTCTTAAATCTTTGTAAGTCCAAGCAAAGACATCTGGGAACTCTTGACAAAGCTGAACAAAATCAGATTTCTCTTGTGAGGTACTTACTTTGCCAATTTGCAATGTTTTGCCTTCTTCCACTAAAATAGGCTCTGAATCTTCACCCTTTACTTGAATGTTCGCTTTCTCCTTCCGGAACTGATCATTCGGGTTGAAGATTGACTCCAAGGTTATGAGGCCTTTTGGTAATTTGTTAGTTCTCAGCTGCACCACTTGGTCACCATATTGCTGCTCTAGCTTGTCTTGATTTCTGGCAGAGAACTCAGCTTCTTCTTGTAGGAAATTAACAATCTGCTGATCATTCTCGAAGACTTGCCAACTTGTGTTGTTATCCGGAACAGCTGGTCTCACAACCACTTTGATATGAGGCTGAGATTTTTCACTTTTGATATTTTCTACAACGTCAAATGCAGCCCCAATTGCTGCCAGTCTATCCGCTGCTTCATTCCTTTTTCTTGGGATGGATTTGATGCTAAAAGCTTCAAAATATTCAATAAGATCCCACACCTGATTTTTGTAGCACTTGAGTAGATTATTCTTGACAAAGACGCCCCTTGTCTTGGTTTACGAGCGCAGGTCACTATCACCGAATACTTGCAAATTCTTGATGCATTTCTTCTTTGCCCAAAGGTGATCCATGAATTAATGCTTCATACTCAGCTATGTTGTTTGAGCAAGAAAATTGAAAATGGAAGGCTGAGTAATACTTTATACCTTATGGTGAAATGAGCATAGCTCCTCCTCCTGCACCTTGTCTACTCCTTGACCTATCAAAGAACAATTGCCATACTTCATTCTTGTCTTTATGATCCGGCTTGGTGATGCTTTGGGAGAGGTTGATTCTCTTCATGTAAACAATAAACTCCTAGCTCGATTCTTCTATCTCTTGATAAGGATCAAAAGCATGCACCTTGTTTGCCCATTCATCAAGAGTTAGATCTCGGGATGCTTCCGAGTCTTGGTTTCAACCTCATCGTTGCTAGGGTGATCTTCTTGATCAAATCTTTGAGCAATTGGCATTAATTTGACTTGGAGTGTAAGGCTCAATATGGAAGTTTGCAATAGGTTCGGATCTGATTGTGGCCTTAGTTCCATATCTTGTTACGAATAGCATGTGTGACCAATCAGACAAATACCCCCAATCTTGGTGTGAAGTCCCTTGACAAACATAGGGCAAAGAGTGGTGGTAGGTCTATGACGACACGTCTTGTAACACTATTACGTGGGACATGTGTGCAGTGTGAGGCTCAAACCTTTGATTACTCCAACCGTTGTCACTTTGCTGTCCCGTCTAATTGCACTACTCCTTTGGATATGACTTCATATTGAAGTCCCAATTGATCTGCTATTTGCTTGGGCATTACTGAACTACTTGCCCCAGAGTCAATCATGTAATTATGTACCAACTTGTCTCCTATGATCAATGAAACATAAAATGGAGGGGGCTTCAACATTTTACCTTGTTGTCCTCCATGATTTCCTTCAGGCTGGGCAACATTTGTGAGTACCTTCTCTTGCATTTGGACCTGTTGATTTGAAGTTGACCAGTCCTTCATGGTAGCTTGTAGCAAATCTCTTTGTCCTGGGATAGATAGTGATTCCCACATTGATATGTTTACATTTGTCTTCTTCATCTGATCAATGATACTGAATGGGGATGAAGTATCCCTCTATTGTCCCTTGGCCTGCACATTCATTCCTTGCACATGGGCAGCAAAGCAATCGGCATTTGGGTTGGCCTAGGGGCCGTTTAGGTGTTCCTTGCGTGCTTGGAACTACATTTTGTTTGCCAACCACTTGTGGAGTGATAGAAGGTCGTGAATTACTTGGGGCCAATGGCTGTTCTTCACCCAAATTTCTCCTTTTTGAACTTGTGTTGGCTGCAACACTTTGAGAGGGTATTTGATTCATGCCACGAAATCTTCGCTTGCCGCTTTTTACCAATGTGGTGTCATTTGGGGCTGATTGCTGTTGGAATGTTTCTTGACCGCCCTCACCCTCCACACCCGATTAGTTACACCTTAGGAAATATTTAATTAGTGCTCCATTAGTAAACAATAATTACGTGAAGTAATTATTATGTTGTAAGTATGTGTTAGTAAATTGTTATTAGTTGTTATATAAAACAACAATAACAATTATATTTGGTTAGTGTGTTAGAAACAACTCACGTAAGTTAGTGAGTTGTTATAAACTACTTCCTATTATTTAGGGAGTATATTTCCTATATATGTGTAATCAATCTTGAAGAAGATTAACTAAATATCATTTGTTATTATTATTTTGACTATTACCTGCAACTATTCTGATATGCTCTCTTCAATTGGTATCAGAGCAGGCTACGGCTCTATGATGAAGCGACTGTGATAATGACTAGGATCTGTGCATATGCCGTTTAGTGGAGATTGTCTATGGCTTGAATTGTCATGTCTGCCTTTGAATTCAAACAAGCTTAAATTGATTGTCAGGCCGTTTGATATCATTCGCATATCTCCTCTTGCAAAGAAATCCTGATCAATCTCGTTGTGGTGACTCCCGAATTTCCTTTGGTCGGCCAATGAATATTATGCAGTGGATCGTCTTTGTAACCTCGACACTATCACGATGATCATTTTGCTGTCAAGGATTCAATCTGACCTGTAGTATTTGTGATTTAGTTTTATTTTCATTGGGCATGCAAATTAATGGAATTTGTGGTCTTCGAGGATAGACACTTATCAATTCGACCTCTGTAGCTATTTTGATCTGTTCTTACCACTTTGAGGACAGTTTGGCATCTGAATCTAATCTCTTGGCATCGAATTCATTGGATGTTGTGGATGGAGCATGAAAACTCGCAGTCCCTGCCACGTACAGGTCTCTGCCAGATTTGTCTATATCCGTAGATTCTTTGACGTTTATCACTCGATCTGCGTATGCTATTATCCAGTTGTGCGTTGTCTTTCCTTCAACGAATGCAAATTATACTCCATTCCACGCCATTTTCCAAAGGAAACTGAGACAGGTCATACAACCGTAATGTGAGTCTATCTAATAAGTTATAGTTTATGTTTAGTTCTTGGTGTTGAACGGTTTGTCCTTTTATATGTTTGAGAAAATTGTCCTCTTGTCAAATATATTGTGAAGTGTCTCATTGTCTAAAGTCTAGTCTTTATGTGTCTCATTTGTCTATAAAATTAAAGTATTAATGTCAAGTCAAAATTAATATGTCAAATAGAGCATGTTGTTACAGGTTTATTAATATATTTTTCATCATTGTATCGTCAAAATATGTTTAGGTGAATAATAGGTTGTATTTCATATAGGTGATTTTAGGATTTTTTTTTATCGAAAGTAATCAAAAGAATCAAAGTTGTCATCATTTTTCAAGTTATTATTGTCTTGTCAAACGTCAAAAGTGTTGTTAGAATTTTTTTTTTTTTTCCATCTCACAATGGAAGTCCCTCTAGAAAAATTCAATGGGCTCAATTTTCATACTTGGAAAGTGAAGATCCAGATGCAATTGATGAATAAAAATCTCTGCGGATAGTCGATGGAAAAGAACCAAAACCTACAGATCTGACCAAATTGGCAGAATGGGAAACGAGAGATGATAAAGCCAAAGCCATTATTGGTCTTGCTCTCTCAGATACTGAGCTACACTATGTTGATCTCGAGAAATCGTCTCATGAAATGTGGGAAAACTTGAACAAAACCTTTGGTGCTAAAGCAGTGAACGCAAAATTTTCTCTCAAATTGCAATTGTTCAAGTTAAAAATGGGTGAAGGAACTACAATGTCCAATCATATTAATGATTTACGGTCTCTTCTCCGATAGCTAGCAGAAGTAAAAGCTCCTGTAGATGATGAAGATGCAAAAGCTATTCTATTAAATAGTTTGCCTCCCAAATATAGTAATATTGTCTTCACACTTGGTCAGATGCCTTCCAACTCATTGGAAGATATGATATCAACTCTTCTAGCTGAGGAAAAAAGGACTAAAGAAGGTGTAGAAGAAGAAACTGCATTGTACTTAAAAAGAAGTACAAGAATTTCTCCAAAAATAAGGAGGAAATTGAATGTTTTTACTGCAAGAGAAAGGGGCATAAAACTCCATTTTGTAAAAATCGAGCTCGTGATCTTCTAAATGGAACAATCAAAATGGAAGAAGCAAATATGGGCATAGACGATGAATCTGATTATGAGGAAGAACAAGTAAATGAAGACAGTGGCTCTGAAGACTTCTTGTTCTGAGCATGAAACCGGAGGTAGGAGGCATCGGAGGTTGGAGGTCATTCAGCGACCTCTCGTCAGTTGCCAACGACGGGGCCGCATATCAGCTTTGGTGACAGTGTGTGTGTGCAGTTTGATTTTAGTGCTTCCAGTGTGGTGTGCCTCAGTTTGCAGTGATCCTATTTTCAATAAGTGGAAATTTCACATTGAGGGGGGGAACATGATCCAATGTTCCATTTCCAGTATGTCAGCTTTTTCTATGTATGTACGAGCAATGATTTGATGAGAATTTCCTATGTTATTCCCCTGCGGTGAGATAGTGATGAGAGTTGTTGATACTACTACATCATCATGATATCGTGGTTGTTAGTTATCCGTAAAACTATCCGAGAGGTTGTTGGTACTTGTCCTCAAAAACCATCTGTTGTGTGGTTGTTGGTTAACCACTTGGAAAACCATCCAGAGGTTGTTGGTATTGTCCTTGAAACCATCTAGATCATGAGCATGCTACGTAGTGGCACGTTGCAGTACAAAGGTAGGTTTTTCCCATGTTCGCACTAAGGGGGGGAATGTTAGGAAATATTTAATTAGTGCTCCATTAGTAAACAATAATTACGTGAAGTAATTATTATGTTGTAAGTATGTGTTAGTAAATTGTTATTAGTTGTTATATAAAACAACAATAACAATTATATTTGGTTAGTGTGTTAGAAACAACTCACGTAAGTTAGTGAGTTGTTATAAACTACTTCCTATTATTTAGGGAGTATATTTCCTATATATGTGTAATCAATCTTGAAGAAGATTAACTGAATATCATTTGTTATTATTATTTTGACTATTACCTGCAACTATTCTGATATGCTCTCTTCAATCACCATTAGCGCTTGATTCAAAGCACCATTGAAGCACATGGATTGGTTATGAGGCTCATTGCATGGAAAACACCAATCATACTCCCGAGAAATGTTTTGTGTTGGCACTAATTCCTTAGAGGAGATATGGCATTTGGATTATAGGGCTGAAATGGTCTATTGGCAAGAGGCCTTGTTTGATTCATATTTGCAAACTGGATTAGGAGGCCTTTGTGGTTGGTATGGCTACCTATTAGGCTGAGCTTGGGGTTGATAAGAAGGTCTAAAACTTTGGGCTTGTTGCCTTTTGAGAGTAACCAGCTCATTGCCTAAGTTTTGCAATTGCTTCATGAACTCTTGAAGCTCATTTGGGGCACTCGGAGATGAAGTGGAAGCTTCATTTGAACTCTGATTTCTAGGAGTGGGAGAAGGAGCCAAACTAGGTGCTTGATTGGTGTTTGGGCTCTCAAAACTTGGAAACAATGGCATGGGAGGTCTAGGTGCAATTTTGCCGACTTGGATCAAACAATTTTCAGCCCTAATGGAAATGCTATAAGCCATAGGGATAGTTATGCCTCCCATGGACTGAATTAACATAGAAATATCAGAATTTAAAGCTTTGAGATAGTAGAGAAAAGAACCTTCTGCTTTGTTGGCACTGACCCACTTTGGAATTCTCTCCCAAGTCTTTTGAAATCTGAAGTTGAAATCGGTTAGGCTTTGCTCATTAGGGGCTCTCTTGATGGTTGTCACTGCTCCAAAAGAGACAAGTTGTCTCCCTTCTCTCCAAATTGCTCATGGAGTGCTATACACACTGATTCCAATTTGTGATAGAACCACTCAAGGCTTCTAAACCATTGCAATGCTTTACCCTTGAATGAAAACGCCATGAACTTGACACCACTTGCATCTCATTGATTTCATGGATTGCACAAAGGTTAGCAATATCTTTAACATGATCACCAGGAGTAATCTGATTTTCTCCAGGTGAAGTAGGGAATGTTCTTCAAGGCTGCAATAAGAATTGGATGTTGCGCATTGAGGGCAAGTGGGCTCTGCTTGTGAAGTTGACGTAGGGATTGTTTTGAGCCATTCGATTGGTCTTAAAACCCTTGTTGGTCGAATGAAAGGCCTACAAGGTGGAGGAGTTTAGAGAGTTGCTTGGTGGAGATGGAGACCTTTGAATCCTTCTTCCTCTTTTCCTTCTTCTTGGAGATAATTGCAGGTATTCAAACAACACTTCCTCTTCTCCAACTCTTGACCTTGTGGTGATTCTTCTCATGAGTCTTCGAGCTGCTGCTGAAACCAGTCGATTCTTCTCCTTGGAGTCGCGAGATATGCAAATAATAGCTCTTTAAGCAAGAAAATTGTAGCGAGATGCACATCAACTTTGCTGCAATAAAAATGAGACCTCTAGTGTCCCACCGGGCATGCCAAAACTGTTGTTGCAGACTCACAGCACCCCTGGATGCAGATCAGGCTTCTAGGTTGATCACTCTAGCATCCAGTGTGATTGCACAACATGGAAACCTCTCTCCAAGTGTGGGACTTGTGAAATTGAGAGAGGAATCTCTAGATTAGAGGTTGGTTCCTCAAACTCGATTTAGATCTATATTTGCACAACTACAGAGGTTCAGATCCTAATCCTACTCTAAATTGCAAGGAGACAGGGATAGAAATGCAAAAATTGAAACTAACTAAAGATGGTGATGCACCAAAAGGAGTGGTGAAACAATTTTGTCATGAAAATAGACACAAACCAAAGATTGCAACATAAAACATACACATGCTGATAAGATATAATTTAGGATCTGAAATGAAGCAAATAATACAAACAAAGGAAAACCCATTCACAAAGCTTGTATTATCATTTCCAATGTCAAAACCATCGCATTACAACCTCGGAGAGGTAAAAAAATGTTCTGATCTTTGAAGAGGTCTCGATTCTTACAACAATCACTTGCTTTGCAGGTGAAAGAAGAAGATGCTATGCCCAAAAAATGTTCCACCATAAAAATGAGCCAAATCTAGCTTTTACATTGCATGGGTCGAGCCCAGGAGACAGAAACATACAAAAACATGAGAGCCCATTCCTCTTTGACTACAGATGCATTAAAACGGCATGGGGACCTTACAAACCCATACCCTGTCATTTTGACCGAATTGCAGGAGAATGCGACCCATTCTGCGTTAAATTTGGTCGCTGAAATGTCACTTCTGGCCATGAACACGCGTCAGAGCTGTTTCTGAATTTTCTCTCTCAAACTACACCAAAATTCAAGATTGATCCCAGAATCATGTAGAGAATTTTATAAGCTTTCTGTTGATATAAAGAACATGCAAATCTGAGCTCTGGATCAAAAGATATGGAGATCTGAAGATTTAGGGCACAAAACAGTGAAAATGTGTTTTGAAATTTTTCCCGCACTCTGCCACCTGGATGACACATGTCAAGCACTGATTGGATGTGTAATTCTCTCTCCTCTACTCACCCATGGGTTTTCCTTGAAAATTTTGACTTTTGATGATTTTGGAACATTTTTCACTTTTCCCCGCGTCCCCGCCACTTGGGACACATGGCATGCATTGATTGGAGGACAGGGGCGCGGGGTCTTCCTTTACTTTTAGCTTTTTGGCTGAAACTTTTGCCAAATTCTCTAACTCCTTCCCGAGCTCCATGCTTCCCTATTCCATTGGACACGTGTCCAATTCCTATTGGCTCGGGCCAACGCTTGAAACCTCACCCTTTGAACTTTTGGATGTTTCCCCCTTGTGACATGTGTCGTGATTTGATTGGTCTCGCGGGTCTGCCGGCTTTTCGCATCCCTCACATCCTCACGGCCATTGCTATTCTAAACTACTTGGGACAAAATCCTCCGATCCACACGAAATGGGTTTCCTTGTCCCTTTCTTTACGCCGATGACACGGTGTAATGTGATTGGTCTTCGGGTCCTTCGGCTATCCGCGTCTTCCGCGTCCCTCTATCCCAGATGTCCCGAACTGAAGTTCTCTGCGCCGGTGATCCATGTGGTTCGCGTCCTCACTTCCGCCCGGATGTCCCAGACTATTACGCTTAGCAGTTAGTCAATTTTCCTTTGACCTTCGGTCGGTTTGCCTTTCCACGTCCCGCGCGTCCTCACGGCCCGGATGTCCCTTTGCTCTGCAGACTGCCTGGTGGCCTTTCGGCCGATTCGTGCCCAGATGTCCCTAATGTCCCGAATGTTGCGAGGACTAGGACTTAGCCATTTTTCATGATTTTTCCTGGCCCAAGCTTGTTTTCTGCAACTTTTTCACCTTTTCTCAGAACTTGCTCTTTTCTTCTTGGACAGGGAGTTAGAAAAATCGGGGACCCTAGAAACATGATTTTTTCCCTGAATCAATCTATTTGCCTGGGACTTGAGAATTTAATGCATGTTATCAAAATTACCTGGGGGTGAATTTTAGATAACAAGTCTTGAAACCAATGAATTGGCATTAAAGAGATCCTAGAAATCCAAGTCACCGAGGATGACTAGAGGTCCCGAAGGTCTAGATGTAGAAGGAAGGGTAACTAGTCAGACGGAATGGAATGATGGTAGAAGAAGGGATTAGTTTCTCCTAAGGTAGTGGTTTGAATAGAGGATTCTAGGTGAGAGACACTAAAGAGAGGATTAGTACTCATGAAAGAGGTAATCAAGGGTATGGATGAAGCAATTGTTGTAGTAGACGTCTGTTGAGTCGAGGTGAAACTGTTTGAAGGGAAGTTTTGTTCCATTCTTTTGGCTGCTAAATGAGTAATTACGGGCATGAAACAAGAACAATTTTTATGCTAACTAAACCAAGCAAGTCAAGCAAACAATTCTTTTTGATTGTTTTTAATTAAGAAAATGTGAAAAATAGAAAAGGGGATGGATAATGGGGTACCTAAGAGAAGGAAGTCTATGTCTGGTTTCAGGTTTGTTTTGGCTTGGGAGAGTCTCAGGCGGTTTCTGTTGGGTGATGAAATCCCAATCAGTTTATGTAGTCATATTTTACACCCTTAGACCAATATTTTAATCCCATGCATGCTTTGAACTATCACCCAATGGGTTTTGGGCACTCACCCAGGCACGCTTGAAAGCGCCGAGTCTCTCCTTTATGTGATTTTTATGAGAATGCATCATCTTATAACATATTTAAATGGAAATGAGTAGAAAGAACCATGCCATATCCTAGAACGAGTTATCTTATTGCATCCAGAAAAGGGAAATAACAAGCAACATAAGGAAATAGCTCATATAGAAAGGAAATACATTAGTATACTTCCAAACACAGATGATTTATAATAGAGCATTGTATTCATATCAAGAGATTCAATAACCACATTACAATCCATTGGGTTCATAACAAACCCCCATATAATAATGCAGAGCCAAGTCATGCATCGAACTATACCATGTTCATCATATTACAGAGAAAAATGTAGACCCATTCCCCTAAATGTGTCATCATCCCTATATGCTCCTATTCCCAACCCATAGAATCCTCCATTCATTTTTGTAGAGCTTTGCCTCTCTTCAACTCTATATCCTTCTATATAATCTTCTTGCCTCTCCTCTCTATGCTTCCAATGGGCGCTTGTATCTCGAGCTCTCCACTTCTCACAATGATGTCTTCTAGAACCTTCTATCGCATGCCTGGAATATTCCCTTTTTGATCCATAGTCACCAAGTAGGAACCTTATCCACAAGGGTCATGCTTTTCTCGTGTGCTACCTAGGATGCCAAATGTGGCTAAGTACAAAACCTATTTTACCTTGTGTGCGCACGCCATGTGTTTTGAAAAACCCTACAAGAACCCTTTCTCTACATGCCTTCAACCCACATGCCCTTCTTTAATTAGGTCCTACACACCCACACAATTTTTTGTACTTATATGATATTTTGGGGTCCAAAACCCGTCTACTAGGTACAATGTTGTTTAGATGTGTTGATTTGAATGTGTGAGTGTAGTCATTTTTACACCCACCAAATAACAAGGGAATCCCATAAGTGTTGACCTATCACCCAACGGGTGATCGGTGCTCACACGAGGCATGCACGGGTGCGGGTCGAGTCTCTCTTTATGTGAGTTAAGTAGGACACATCATCTATGATAGGAGCTTAAAAAGAGTGAGTGGAAATGAGACATACATTTATCATAGAACTCAAAATGACTTCTAGACAAATGCAGTCATCCCAGAATGAATGGTACTTAAAAATAGATAGGAACCAAAACAAAAAGGAAATGCATATTTATTCCATAAACATTCATGAATCAAAACTGTAAGCTATAAACATGGACTAGAATCACTAACAACCATATTCAATCAAGTTTGGTAACCTCATTATATTCATTGGATCCATTACAGACTACCACAGTTGTGTAGACCAAGGTCATACATCAAAGCTGGATTCATACCCATCAGTTCTCAAGAGAAAATTTACAATCCCAACCCCTTATTACATCCTTTTCCTATAGATCCCTACCCAACTTATGGATCTCTCACAGTATTCTGCATGGCTTCACCTTCTTCTACTTCTCCCTCTTTTTCCTCTGGTAGGTGCTTGTATTTATAGCCCTTCTTGACATCATCAAGCCTTCATGGGAGTTGTAGATCCATCACCAAGTGTCCAAGGTGGTCCTTCATGGGAGCATGCTTCTTTAGGTCCGAGCTCTCCACTCTTTGCAATGATGGCCTTCTAGAAACTTCCATCGCAGGGTATATTCCTTCTTAGGCCAACTTTGTTGCAGGCTAACACCTTATCCATTCCGCATGCACAATCAGGTCACATTTTCTCATGTTCTACCTGATGTGTCAAATATGGCTAAGTATTGAAACCTTTGTTCTTTCTGTCTTGTGTGTGCACCACTTGCTCTGTTAAACCCTCCTAGAACCCTGTCCTACATGCTTTCTCCTTGTGTGCCCTTTCTTAACTAGGCCTTGCGCGCCCACACGCCTTCTTGTACTTGGCCAATATTTTAGGGGCCCAACATCACCCCACACTACACCTATTCTCCACCCATGGGAACACCTTCTCAATGAATAAAGAATGACTACCTTTAAATGGTTTGGGGAAAGGGAATGAAGAACTTTGGGGAAGAAAGAAAGAATGGGGGAACTATGATCACTTCTATAAGAGGAGAGGGAAATATTTTGTTAGGTCTACCTCTAGCTTATTCCAGTATCAACCTCACTCCGTGCCCATTGAAAAATGTTGTCAAATAGGGTGCTCACCTCTTCAAAGCTTAGCCCCTCTCCTTGGGTATTCATCGTTTCCACGATCTCCTCCAATTGTTTTCCCAAGTCTTTGAGCGCATCCATCCTTCGAGTGATCTGGGGATACAACTCCTTCATCGGTTCTTGATTGAGCCCCACAAGGTCTCAATAGCCTCTGATTTCTTCTCAACTTCGGCTAAAATCTTGTCACGTTCTGCTCTATTCCCCTTGTTCTTCTCCTGAACTCCTTGAGCTCCGCTTCATGGGAGGCGACTAGAATGCTTGCCACTCTATCTCTATCGGTGCAATTATCATAAATGGCCTCAACGGCTTGGGTGGAAACTTTCACATCTATGAGGAATTTCTTGTACTCGGTAACAATTTCCACAACCTTCATCTTGTCCTCCTTTTCCTTGCATGCCGATGCCTCCTCCGTAGACTCTAAGGCCAGTGGTCACCTTTCCATTGTGAGGATGCGGGTCAAGTCCTCTAGACACTCTAGGGTGGATCCATACTTCTGCGTAGGCAGCGTTAGATCTAGATGCTTCAAGAAAATGGCATCTGTGATCATCTCTACTTTCTTACAAACCTCATGCACCCTTGCCTTCTCTTCTTTCAACTCATGCCTTATATGCACACTGATTAGTTCCTCCCACTTTAAGTCCTTGGTCCTTTCTTCAAGCTCTTCTTCCTTCTTCTCCAGCTCTACCTCTAGGAATTTTACCCTGTCATTCCTCCCAAATAACCTAGCTTCTAGTTCAACCAAGACCTTGTTCAACACATTGCAGACTTTCTCGTCTGATAGCCGCTGAGCGCTCACCAAGGGGTTGTCTCCTTTTGACTCAGGAACCTTCATTATTTCCCCTTGGCTTACCTTGAATTTTGTCTCGTCGATGTGGGACTCAATTTCCCAAGAAAGCATTTTCCTTGTCCGAGGGTATGCACCTTCCTCATCAAACGAATTCATAGCCAAGAGTTGCTCTGTTGGTATTGTGCTTTGGAAACATGCACGCAACACCTTGCTTGGATCATCGATATAGCCCATTCTTGGTTTTGGGTCTTCGTGCACCTTCCTCCTATGTGTACGCATGCCCTTAGGAATACATACCATCAAACTGGGGCCTCCTCCTATGCTGTTGTGATCTTTTCCCACACTTTCTTCCTTATCTTCATTCATTACTAAATCAGCATTGTGCTCCAACTCTTGTTCTACCAAGGCTTTAATGATTTTTGCCACCTCGTTTATCTGCTCCTGCATGAGGCTTGGAGTCTGATTTTTCGTACTCACTTCTTCGCTTCCTCCCTTATCTTGGGTGCCTTCCTCCTCCTGGCTACCCTTCCTCCACACAAAGAGATAGTCATTTTCTCTTCCTCACCTTCTTCCTCTAAATCATGCACCTCAAACACTGGTGGTTCCTGGGCTCCTTCAAGTTCATCTTCTTTGTCATCATCCCTCTCTCCTCTGTAGGCCTCCAAGCTCTCCATGTCCTCTCGAATCAACCTCCTCCATCACCTTCTATTTCTTCCTAACTAGGGATTCCAGTATAGGAGATTTGGCTCTTTCTTCTTCCTCCTCTGGTGACTTCTCCTTTGTGATAGGATTTTCTTGTTCTGGTGCCTCCTCTCTAATTGGGGACCTCTTCCTATGCATGTAAGTACTAGTTCTAGCACTTGTCCCTGGGGTGCCCACTTGTGGTGCACTTTGGACACTTGGTGCCTTCTTCCCTTGCACCTCTTCTTTTCCTTTCTTTTCCAGCGCAAGATTCTTTCTTCCCATGGGGTCTTTAGGATGGAGACATCACATTCTAGGTATGCGCCCTTCTCAAAATTTGGTCTTATGCATAGATATACCCTTGCCGTGGTCTCTCCTACTATTGGAAAAGTTAGGGGCTTTGTCATTTGAACTTCATGGGAGACATACCTCTCCACGTACACGCACTTCTTGGGGTAAACGAGCTTTCTACACAGCTCCATGTGGTCTTGATCTACCTCACTAAGGTTGAACCTTAGTATTTTGGCCTCTTTAAACCTATTTACCCCTACTTGGAAATATTGAGCGGTGAAGGAGAAGGGGAGCTTGCACTAGGGGCCCATGTTTTCATCTGTCAATTTAAATCTGCCAATGTAGAAATGTTGGTACATCACAAATTCAACTTCTCCATCAATGAGCGCTAGTAGCTGCTATGAGATCCTCCACTCCACCCCGAATGCATCCCTTAAGTGCTTATACCATTTTTCTAGGCGTGCTTTGTGAGAAGCCATCATGCTATCACAAGTGTACTTTGTGAATCTTTTCATGGGCGAGGGGTATTCCTCGGATATTCCCAAACAAACTTATCTGCCGCATCTGCACTCTGATATTTGAAAACACAATTATCAAGAGGACATTACCAAAGAGTATCTTATCTCCTTCTGTGTGCTGCTGATAATTTCATTTGCGATGAAGGAAGAAAAATTATAGATGGTGCCTTCTGATATTTTCTTACACACATTTAACTAGGCCTTATTTACCTATGTCCACCTTTCTTGGTCATTTAGCTTTGTCACCAGAGCATGCAACCATTCTCATGATAGGGTCTTGGATCTCCACGATATCAAAGTACCGTGACCCCTTCTTATAATCATATGCAGTGATGGTTTCTTTGATGGATTCCTTGTTGCTCAAGTCATCATCTATACTTTCTCCTTCACAGATGAGGCATGTGAATTTTGAAATCAGCTGAGGAGTTATGCACATCTTGCGCCTTGTGAAGTAAAATTGGTCCTCATGTACACACAACATTAACCATTGATAGAGGTGCTCAGGTTTTCCAAAATAAGGAAACTCATAGAGTTCAACAATCTCGCCTTCTCCAATTTTACTTTTACCTCATTCTTTATAGATAGGTAAATCCTCTAGTGTCCTCTTTTTTGTTGTACGCACCAACTCCAACACCAATTCCTTTTCTATCATGTTCGTGCGATGGTTGTAATTGCTCACCATCATGTTTCTTAAGTGGGACTCCCATTCTTTCCTAAGAAAAACCCCATCCGGGTACTACATCTCTGCGTACCATTCTTCATTCATGCTTACGGGGTTTTTTTGGTTGTTTTCCCTTGCCCTTGCCCTTTCCCTTCAACTTCTTAGGTGATATAGTTGGTTTCTTAGGTGCCATGGTTTAGGTTATCTTAGCACTTCAACTTCTCTTACTTTCTCTACTTTTCTACCCTCTCCAAGCTCAGACCTCAAACTTGTGAAGAAACCCTTTTCATCCGTGCCCTAGCTACCAAACCCTAACTGGAATAACCTTTTTCACCAGATGGTGCTTCTCCACAAATTTTTTCTCTACACCCATGAACTTCTTTCCTTCTAGTTTGTAGATCAAATCTAGTCACTCACGCCTTAATTTCTTCACACAGATCAACTCTAGAAACCCTAGTCCGCAAGAGCTTTCTTTTTGTATTCATAATGTCCATAATGAAGTGCCCAACCTTCTATTTATAGCTTTTCATTCTTTTTAGCATTAAATGCTACTTCACCTACCACTATAATTCAACACTTATTGTAGCTTTTTCCACTAAGCCATACTCTAGCGCCCCAACTCATGCACCCAACCTTGCGCGAAAATCCTACAACCTTATGACGTGTGAATAATCTATCTGAAAGAAGGATCTTACATGCACGTTACCAATGCTGAAGGTACTTCTGTCATTTTCCTATTTTTTCCCTTACCTACCTCATGTTGTTCCTGCGCTCTTCCTTTTTTTTGTACGTGGTTTCTTCAAGGATTTCTTGACACCAACCATTTACATTCATCTCTTCTTTACGTGCCTATCACCCTTACGTGCCTTTCACAGGGCCATTCAATCTGGGCTTTCCAACACAATCCTTCCAGTACTTTGCACCTTGCACTTTCTTTCACATCATTCCACCCCACACTAAAATGATGCACGGTCCTCTGACGCATTCACAACCTTTAAAAAATTTAATGAGGTTCTGCGGTGCCCAAGGCACAACACAAAATAACAATGAGAAAGGGAAACACAAGAAAAGAAAAATGCATTAAAGGAAGTCCTAAACTATCTAGAAATACTACCTTATTACAAACACCAAGAAGACTTATTTATAGTAGGGCTTTAGCCTACTCCCATTGAAGTGTCCTAAATCTCATCCCATCCAATGCTTGTAGTTGGCATGCACCTAAATCAAGGATGTACGAGATGATGTAGGGACCCAACCAATGGAATTTTAACTTCCCAGATGGCGTAGAAACTTGGAATCATAAAGCAAAACCATCTTCGCCCAACTTCAAACTTCTTGTTCTTAATGTGACAATCATTCCTGCCTTTTTTTATTTTTCAGTCTTACGGCTCCACTGCGAGGATCATCTTTCATCCAATTACATTAACTTGTCAATTATTTCTTCCAGTGCTTGTTCATCGGCCAATCCTCCCGTGCTAAACACAAGAGAAGGTAATATGAATTCAATTGGTAGGACAACCTCCATGCCAAATACTAATTGAAATGGTGTGGCCTTATTTAACCTCTTATAGGTTGTCCTATATGCCCAAAGAACAAATGATACTTTTTCATCCCAATCTTGTCTACCAATGTCACAAATTTTTGGTTAGGGTATGACTTAGTATTTTGTTAAATGCCTCTGCGGTTCCATTTGCTTTTGGATGGTAAGGGGTAGTCTTGTGATGAGCCACCATGAATTCCACTAACAAAATCCTTATTGTCTCATTTAAGAAATGTGTACCCTTGTCACTAGTCAAACTCAAAGGGCACCCATACCTTGTAATAATGTTTTCCCACAGAAACCTTGTTGCAGTAGCTATTGTACAATCCTTAGTAGGTGCTTTGCTTCTACCCACCTTGTCAAGTAATCTATGCAAGTGATTATATAATGTGACCTAGTCCTATGCGTGGCTGGTGCAATAGGGCCTATGAAGTCTATAGCCCACTTTTCGAATGGCTTGGTGCTTTGGGAATAGGGCACAAAGGCATTTCATCTCTTCACCCTAGTTTTCCAATGCACTGACAATGGTCACACGCCTTGCAATATTCCTTACAATCTTGATATAGGGTCTCCCACCATAATCCAGACCATCAATATCTTGCGTGTAGTGGCGTCGCCGCATAGTGCCCACCTACACTACCTGTGTGCACCTCTTCTATTATGTCTAAGCGCTCATGTTCTAGCACACACAAGCATAGAATATCATCACATCCTAGTTTTTATAAATCCCCACTAATCAACATGTAGGGCACGAAGCATATAGCTAACTAATTTTTATCCAATGCCTTCATTCCTTCCGGTGCTACACCTGTCTTGAGAAATATGACAATAGCTTCTACGTGCGAGGGCGTACGCCGCAACCTAAATAGTTGTGCATCTAGCATGGTATCCTCAATGCTTTACGCATCCTCCCCTGAATTGATTCTAGACAAATGATCAGGTCCAAAATTACTTTTTCCTAGTTTGACAACCACCGTGAACTCTGTAGTGCCTAACATTTACAAATGTTTTTAAATAAAAGAAAAAAAATTAAATTTTGAAAAAAAAAAACAATGAAAGTTTGATGGAATTAGTGCTTTGGCAGTGGGGGTTGGTAGGGATGTGGGAGGAGGTAGAAAGGTGGAGTTGCATGGGTAGGTGGAAGGCAGGACCTGTCACTTCCTTCTCAATAATACATGAATTTTTTTAATTGTTTCCTCCAACCAGTTACCACAAAAACCCAAGAGCACGTTGTAAATTTAATTTTGGTTGGTTAGTTGTAGCGACTCAATTTAGTGCCCTGACAGATATGTCTACAAAAACGTGGGTGCTTGCATGTTGGCAGTGGAAATAGTGGGTGCGTAAGGATGCTGGAAACTGGTTTCTTGTTTTTGGTTTTCAATTTTGCATGACTTGGCTCACGTTTTTGGGGAGGATGAAACACCAGGCTTGTGTTGGTCGTGTGGGTTATCTTGGTTCGGATTCACAACAGATTGGAATTTGTTGGAAAGTCTCTAATCATGCTGAAACCTATGGCAACATTGTATTTTTAGCAGTATTGGATAGTTTCAGCTATGGCAGAACACAAAAGTTATGGGTTCCTCACAACAGGTGCACCATTTCCTTTTGGCAACATATAGGCCTCCAACTTGATCAGTTCACCTTTGCCACATATTCCCAGCTAGTGCCAAAATCTGAGCTCTATAGCAGGGTATGGACGTTCTGCAAGGAGTTTTGTCAGATGTTGTATTTGAATATGATTTGGTAGACATGCATGCAAAATGTGGAAGCGTATGCTTGGCACGTGAATTGTTTGACTGAATACCTAAAAACAATGTGGCCTTTGGGTCTGCCATGGCTATAGGATACACAAAATGGGTTTGTTAAAAAGGCTCAGAAACTTTCTTGCTAATGCACTCGTCGGTGTGGGGTCTCCTGCCACTGCCACATCCTCCCAGCCTGCGTCAAAGGGGACCTCTAGAGCAATTGTGTTCATTCAATTTTTTTTTTAAAAGGGTAGAGGAATAGTGTCAGATGTTGTAGTTGCTAATGCTATGGTAGTCTAGTACGTAAAATGGGGAAACTTGCACAAGGAAAGTTGACTTTTTGGCAATGCTTATCAAGGAGATGGGGTCTAATGGGTCTGGCCATGATCATGTAAGCTTCATTTTTGTTTTATTTTAAAATGCAAGCTCACAGGTTTAGTGGAAAAGGGTTGTAAATACTTCAATGGCATGAGTGTTGGTTTTAACATGCCACCTACCTAGAACTGAATTCATATGCCTGTTTGATCGACCCTCTTTGTTGTGTTGGCTATTTTGAGGAAACTCTAAAATTTACCATCAACTCACTAATTAAACCTGCGGTGGTTGTGGGGACATGTTGGTTAGTACCCCTGTAGAGCACATAATAATATGGGGTTGCAGTAAATTTCAACAACTCTTCTTTTGAGGTGATCGTCAAAATGCTGCAACTTATGTCTTCTGTCAAACATCTATATTTAAGGAGAACATTCAGTCAAAAGGATTCATTTTATTGAAATAAATGTGTTTCCAAGCTCCATACAACTTTGCCAACATTCTCCTAGCTCGTGTTCAGTATGGAGCCTTGAGCAGGCCCTAGAAAACCATCAAAAACATAATGGGAAACATATTCTACTTGGAAGACTTCAAGTGATCATGAAGTTTGTGTGACGTTGTGGAGGTTAGATCAATGCTCGTGAACTGTTTGATGAAATGCCCAAGCGAGATGTTGAACCAAATCCTACGTGGTTTTGACCGACTTCATCCCTCCAGGCATGGTTCATCTCCTCTTATCTTTCATAACTCTCGTACTCTAGTTTTCATTTGCAACTTAATATAATTTTAAAATATTAGGATTATAATACATTTAATTGTTTTATATTAACTTGTAAAAAAATAAAATGTCGTGTCGTAACTCATGAAATCAAAATAACCCTTTTGTATTAAACCATGAACTTCAACCCTCATTCTGAGGTGATTTAGAAAACTTCCTACCCAACTAGATCGCTACAATATTGTTTTATTGACAAGACAAAATTGACTTCCCAGTAAAAATGTTGACCATCTCCCTATTTAAATAGATAATTTTGCATTTTTCGGAGACTCGTTAAGTACCCTTTGTAACTCTGAAAATGGGATGTTAAGCTTCATTCGTGTACCTAGTTATGTGAGGAGTCACCTTAACCTTTGGTTTGACCCCGAATGAACATTTGTGATATTTTTGATGCCATATTGGGAGCAATGTTACACTGTTTTGTAGTTGTAAGAAGCTACTAAAACTATAAAGTTGGCTTTCGTTTTGAACCGCCATTTGAAACCTAGATAGAGAAATTATCATCCATTTTCGCAAACCTCTAGTGTTCTTACTAGAAAATTACATGGAACATTTAGTTTGGGGAAAAACACTTTTCTGTATAGTTTGGCAAAGCCATTTTGTAGGCCTCCGGTCGCAGTTTGACGAGGTCAAATTGGACCAATTATGACTTGTCGCTCCAGAAAACTTACCTCCGTTTGAAAATGGTTTTCTAGTTCTCAGTCCTGTCGACTCTGATGAATTCTCCTTATATAGGGAACTTGTAGGAAGTTTCTTGTTGCGCGTTCATCCATCAAACGATATATTTTTTGGACATGGTTTTCTGAGCCCTCGAGCTAACTTTTGTTCATTTGCAACTGGGTCAATTACGACCAGTGGCCCCGAAAAACTAGCTGCCAAACGTAAACCGTTAGCCAGTTCTAAATTCCGTCAGTTTCTATGAACTCTTGGTATATAAGTGGACACGTAGAAATTTAACCGTGGTGTGTTTTCTCATCAGAAGACAACATTTAAAAGTAGTTTCTTAGCCTCCGAGCCCGTTTTGAACGTTTTTGTAGCTAGCAAGAAAATGTAAAAATAGAAAGTTGTGGGACCCTCGTCGGGTTGCCAAACCACAGTGGAAACTTTTGACACATGTAAATAACTGATTTGAAAACCTATAGTGTAACTTGTGTGAAATAACACTTTTGACAAAATGGTGTTTTCTCTCTCTTCCCTTCTCTTTCTCTCTCCTGGGTTACAAAATGAAGTGAAATGAAATGTAATGAATACATGTCTCTAAACATTTTCTTTCGATTACAAATTGTAATTATTATTATATGTAAATGGGAAACTAAAAATGTTAATTATGTTAGATTAGGTGGATGCCATGCCGCCATGATTTATCGCTGGTTTCATGCTCACATGGTTTTGTAGGATGCAAGAATGATGGTGAAAAGGTGATGTGTAATTCATTAATTATCATTGTAATTGATATAGTTCATTGTAAAATGAATATATGTATAATGTAGTCTCATGTTACAGAAGGTTATATTTGATAATTTGCTAATCTGTATGAGATGCTAGCTTTTAGGGATATCTAGGAAATGTGTATTTAATCATAGATTCAATTTGATTCATAGTACGTATGGTAAAAAGGTTTGATATATATATATATATATATATATATATATATATATATATATGGTAAATGAATTTGAAGTAATATCTTGTAGTGCATATTCAGTGTTCAATAAATGACTAATGAATCATCTTGTGCATTCTTACTTTGTGAATGTAATAAAGATTTTTAATCGAAACACTCAACCCTTGTATAATATCGGAGCAGAACATGTCTTCATCTGTGATACTTTTTACCGTAGAAGACATTGAAAACCATAGAATGAACTTAAACTCTACCCTTGATGGAACCTCCTAGTTTGGGTAAACAAGAGCCCAAGAATGGGTTTATCGTCTTAGTCGGTATGTTTAGTGATATTGTCATAAACCTGTCTGATAGGAGTGACACAATTAAACTTCATTTGAAGTAAGTAGAGCTATTTCTTCCTTCGTATCCTAGTGGACTACCTTGTCTTCCGAAGATATATTTAAAATTAATTTTCTTCATCGAATGAAACCCTGTTGGATTCAAATGACATAAATGGAGATCATGATATAGTTGTTCTATGTCTTGCATTCTTGTTAGTGAACTCTTTAGTCCCTCGCAGCTAAATGTCTTATCTTAGGCTTGTGACAATATAGTGCCTTGATCTCTCACAAAGGGTTTATAGAGTAAATACATTTAAACCCTAAATCTAATCTATAATAGGGATTAAATCCCTAGGTGAAAATTGGAATTAAGCTTAACCTTAGTTGATTTGGTGGTTAACATGTGGATAGAAAATTATAAGTAACTCTTTGCAAAACAAAATTGTTTTGAAAGATGTTGACTTTAGAGAACCCAAGAAACCAAAATCTTGTCCCGTAATACCTTGTTATGTCCAAATAAATAATATCTCACATGTGGAATTGTGAAATGCAGAAAAGTGTGACCCTACCTTGAACACAAATCACTTGTGGTTCTTGTGTAGTTTATAATGCTTCTAACCACGTACTTCTTTAAGATGATAGACAATTACTTTCGTAACTCTTTTGTTATAATGTGATGGTAATAATGAGACCTTAATGCGATGAAAAATAAAGTAAAGCATAGAAGAGTAAAAATGAGATTTGAGGTTAGGAATAATGCCACTCTTGGAGTCCTTATAACTTAATTAAACATTTTCATGAGTTACAAAGAATATGAATTGCCTTGGTGTGATCAAACTTCGAGAAAACAAAAGATATATATATATATATATATATAAATATGGAATTCCACAAGTCATTGAATTAGAATAACTATGGTAGGGAAATAACTATACCGTGATCGAAGAATGTTTTTGGGAAAAAGCTATCTTGTATACAAATCTCCCTTAAATCCTAATATTGCTTTCTGGACATCAAGTCTGATTCACCTGAGTTGTAAGGGTAAAAATGTAGACATCAAATAAATGTTGGAGAAGAATATTCTTAACATAATAATAAGATAATTAAGTACTTTATATGTAATTTGAATTATGCCAAATAAGTATGTAAGTTATGGAAATTTCTGTAAAGGATAAAAAGCCAACTTAAAATGGTTGAACTGTAAATTAAATGTGGAATGAACTTAAGAATATGTAGATGGAAAAAGGAGAAAGTTTTCCTTGCACTATAATGTTCTTGGAATGTTGATCGTAACTAAAATGCAATTAAAGAAAAGATGTGTTGTGGGTTTTCCTATCCTTGAGTCCTTTCCTTGTGGTTGGGTCATTTCTAGTATTCATTCATTGGGAAAAGTGTGGCATCGACATGTCTATGGTGTTGTCATGTGTCTATGTGAGTTGATGACTTGTAAGTGTTGTATGCATCTTTGAGTATTCTTTACTTGGAGCCCTTGTGGCGTAGTGTAGTGAGCAATGTAAGTCAAAAAAATTAACTTGGTATTTTTACTGTTGTTTTTGAGTGTGAAAATCGGGCGTTCATAAACTTGAATTCTTGGAACAATAGTACCCACCGACATATGTGCCCTTGTAGAATGGGCTTGTTCACTAAATATTTCAATGCTATATGGTCAGTGTAAAATATAAAAGGGTTTCCAAGCAAATACTATCTGAAATTGTGAAGTGCATAGATCATTGACAATGTCTCGTGCTCAGTTGGAGTATAATTCTTTACTGTGTCAACTTCCTGCTTGCAAAGCATAAAGGATGATCAATAATCCCTTCACTAGGATGTGCAAGTACTACTCCAATGGTAGTTCCTGAGGCATCAACATGAACATGGAAAGGCTTATCCCAAGAGGGAATCATAGTATGGGTGTGGTGACAAGCCTATCCTTTAAAGTGTCAAATGCCTTCTGCTGCACCTCTCCCCAAAGGAAGGCACTCTTGTGTCTAAGTAACTCTTCTAAAGGCATGGAAATCTTGGCGTATCCCTTTGAGACACCAAATTTGTGTCTTACGACCCCTCGTGACCCGCATCCCATTTCGCGCCACCTCACTTTTCCACCTCATCGCATGACCTAGCCCTAACCCTAAACTAACCTAATTAGGACCCATGACTTGGTCTAGACTCACATCCATAACTAATGCCTCCTTACTCGCACTCCAAAGCCGACCTTCTAGCCACTTGACCAAGCCCGCAACCGATCTCTCGGAGAAAAGCAGGAAGGTGGGCTATTTTACTAAAAATAGCCTACTTTTTCCTTACCGATGCTGCCTTCCTACTCGACCGCCGCTTCTGCTACGCAACCGCCATCGGCCTCGTAAATGGGCTCCCAAACCAAAACAACGGATCGGAATTTCATTTTTAGAGATCACCAAGGATTTTTCGACCAACAGAGAGCATTGCAGCGAGGAATGGAGTCCAGATCTTCACTTGACAGAGCAGAGACGAGTGGAAATACCGTAAGTGTTTTGCACAACCAAGGAGATCAACTTGCATCTTTGCCAAAACCAAGTAAGTCACATCTCGCATGTCCTCTCGTTATAACATTTCTTATGCTTCTTGAATCTCACCTCCTAAATCCATTTCAATCCACTACCCAACGTGCTATTGCATCTAATCATATTCTTTTATCCTCATCGCCTCATTTCCTAATATCATCCATAAACCAGCCATTACAAACACCATAGCTACCAAAAGATCCTAGAACCAACCAACCGGTATCGGTATCAAGAATCGCATCGGCTATCGATAACCGCACGGTTCCTCCGATCAAAACCAAAACCAGCCTTTCCCCTACCTACCTTCAACGAGACAATTTAATTGATATTTTGCAGTTTTTTGTGTTAATTCATATTAAGCAGGGAACCACCACCTTCGAAAGGAAGTTTTATATTTCCCGGCCCAAGGCGCTTTCTCATTTATTGTTTAATCAAAATCTTGTGGTCTTGTGTTCTTATTTCACAGTAGTCCTTCCAAGACAAAAAGGAGTTCTTCGCAGCCAACCCGATCTTTCTCTACGGTACGCGCACACCATCTCGACATTCAACAGTATTCCTCCTTACCCCTAACCTCATCTGTTTCTAAAAGGAATGAAAGGATAGAGCCAACTTATTTCCAAAAGTTTCAAACATTCCGAGTGAAACATTTTGGCACGCCTTGGTGGGACCCATTTTGGGTTTCTTTCTTTGTTTATTTTCATTTTAGGAAGCATATTTGCTGTTGCTGCTTTTGTTGTATATTTTCGTAAAGAATTTGTCTTGCTTTCCTAGTTTCGCATTAGTGAAAGTCATCTCTCTTGCTTCATCGAACATAATTTTCGATTTGGGTTTAAAACACATGCATTGCATTCCTCGCTTGTTCTTCTTCAATTCTAGTGAACATAGATTAAGTAATGTGTCATACACGTGGGGTGATATCCACGGTATTGACAGAAATTAACCTTAGTTTCACCGCACAACACATACCGAATCACTTCACAATTAACACAACACCAAACATCCCCCTTTTCCGCGGTATTCCTCCGCCCGATTGAGGTAACCTTATAAGCCAAAATAAACTTGACATTTCCCTAGGTCTTGTTGTTTAGGATTCGACATCATCTTACGTCTAAAGGCATAAGCCCACGATAACTAAAATTAACCCTAGGATTAGTCTCTGGATTTGCGTGTGCATCTTGCTTGTTTTCAAATTCTCGCTTTTCTCGCTCATACTTTGTCTTCTCGTGATCAATAAGTTGATAAATATACTCAACGTTGCTAAAAATCAAATTAGCAGCCTTTTATATCTTCTTATCTAGACTTTTGACACCGCATTCGCTTAAGGGACCGACGCCGCTTGCTTGCAGGACCGACACCGTTAGTAAACCGATATCGCATCGTCTTCATCACCCCCGACAAACCAAAGAACTTGCCAAATTCATCATTCTCGAGGTTGTTTTTGTTCTTGATAGATTGAAACTTTCCTCGTGTGTTCTTGTCCATGGTTGTCATCACTGAAGCAAGCCGCCGCCATGGTTTCACATGCCTCGCTCTGTGTCTTTGCCTCGAATCACCCTTCACATTCTATAGGAACCCTACTGACACCAAAGTGAGATCCCCAAATTCCTCGTAGGAGACAAGGACTTTGCCAAATTTCTGATGCTAATCCCAGCCACTGCACAATACTATTTGTCTCATGCCCCGACCGTACGCCCGATGGTCAGCCTCCTTATTGGCATGCCTATTAGTATAGCTGCTCATTTAGCTCCCACTCCTCCCGATAACACCGCCTTACTTCCCGCATCTCTAGCCCCGCCTCCCAATCCGACGGCTTCGAGGTTCATACGACCCCGATTAGCTTTCCTTTGGTTAATCTTGACCCCACGATCGCTACCACCAACCGCCCTACCTCATCTCTCTTCGCACCACTCCATTCATGACTTACTTTCGCCACCTATTCACACGAGCTTTCCTTCTCAAGCTCCGCCTACCTTTTCATTCCCATACACGTATCCAAAGAACCTCAACACCTTATATGGGACATCCCTATTCTCCATGGCACCATCATCTCATCCAACCACCAGATTTCATCAAACAAATGATGGACAAAATGCAAAACCTGAGGCTTCTGCTTCGAAGTCGAGCGCCTGACATACGAGCAAGTTTGTCGGGAGCCCATTCACCCTTCGTCTCCTTCATTCATATCCTCCTCAATGGGAGTTGCCAAAATTTACTCGCTTTAACAAAGAAAGAGGATCCTCAACAACACTTGCGATCATTTAGACATGCTTGTTATTTGATTGCCCATGATGACGCTCATACTCCGCACCTTCCCCATGTCCTTATCAGACTCCGCTTGAGTGGTACAAAGCTTTAACCCAAGACTCGATCTTCTCTTTTAACCAACTAGCCCAATCTTTCTTGGATCATTTCTCCATTAACATTGCCAAGAAAGTATCTATCACCGACTTCTATGCCATCCGACAATTTGAAGACGAATCTATCGCAGATTTCGCTGACGATGGCGGGGCCTTATCAACCAACTTACGTATGCCTCGCCTCAAACCGAACTTATCGAACTATTTACGCGGGCCTCGCTAAGCACATCTCCCCTACCCTCCAAATTCAAACTTTCCGCACATTCGACGAGGCCTTTACCATGGCTCTAAACTAGAAATTCGAGCTTTAGAAGAAGAGAAATTGCGGTCACAGTAACAAAACCCCACTTTCCGAACTCCCGATTCTACCAACAAGCCAAACACCACCACTCCTCACGCGTCCACTTCTTCTAAATCAAAAGGAGCTGTCCACGCGGTAATGGTCAAATCTCAAACACCGTCCAATACTCCGCCGAAAACCACTTATAAGTACAAGGCCGAGCCCACCAATTACACTCCTCGGGAGAAACTTATGGCGCATCCTCGAGAAATTGCTCAAAGTCCGGGCTATCACCTTGCCTCTCGTTAAACCTCACTCACTCGGTTTGACTCCACCCGCGCAATACCTTCCTCGGTACAAAGAAAATGACTTTTGTAACTTTCACCGCGTAAAAGGACATAGTCATGAAAACTGCAAGATGTTGAAAAACATAGTGCAGAAATGGTCGACGCAGGGATATAACCTCGATAATCCTAACGCCCCGCTAACCGAAATCTAAAATTTTCAACAAGCCATTCCCGAATCACTCGTCCAACAAGAATGTAAACCAAGATATCTTAGCCGAGGAGAGTGTTCATGAGATCCATGCAGCTTTCGATTCTCACCAAAAGCCTCTATTGAAAAAATTTTTTAATCAAGCCTCTCCACCAACACAGAGTCTCGAACCTCCTTCACCACCATCAAGCCAAAGTGAAATCATTCCTTTACCCATAGAAGAGTTAACTCGCCTCTCTTCTTTCTCATCGACGAGTCTTCTTACACCACATCCCTACAAGACTCGTGAGCGGATGTTATCTAATTTATCTATTTCCCAAACGTCCCTTCTACCGCCTCTGCACAAGAGAGGAAGGCTCACCACTCCTTTTGACATCCTTAGATGAGAAATCTCTTACACCGACATCACCACATTCTTTAAACATGACAGATCCCCTCAAACACGCCTCCTACCTATTAGTCCTCATCACCTAAATCTTTTCAACAACCGGTGACCTCTTAACATCTATTGATACAAAGGCCTCATCTACCTCCCCGTGTCACACCCGCAGCGGACTGGAATTACAACCCACCTTTCTTCCGTACAAAAATTACAAATCACACTGAGACTCGCCATTCCACAAGATGATGACAGCCTTATGGGAACGCTTGAGTACCCTTTTTCTACTCAAATGCAAATGACTGATCCCGATGTCTCCACCATATACCCGAAGTGTTTACGTGCTTAAAATGCCCCCTGCTCTCACCTTCACCCCCTCACCTCTACCAAATGCCCCATCCACTTCTATCAACTTAACCAGATCTTCCCCTACGCTGGGACCTCACCAATGACTGGCCTAACGCACCCGCCTAAGCGACTTGATCTATCCAAAATAAATCCGTCCCGCCACCTAGAGACAAACTCAATCCGTGCCTCTATCACAATCAAAACCATCATCGCCATACCTACCTTCCATATTGGGACCCCATCCTCTACCTTACATCAATATATCATACCTCCCGCGTTTTCTTCAAAACAACCTACGCCTTCCGCACCTATACAGAAATTCTGTGGTATAGAACACCGCACTCCGCGTATCCTCGCCCACCTATCAACCCTAAACAAATTCCATCATCAAAAGATTTGTTTTCGGTCACTCCTATTTCCCGTGGTTGTTTTCGATACCACATCATCTCGCGCCTCATCATCCAACATAGCTTCTACGCGCCAAAGAAATCACGCTTAGTAAAACCACGTATCAACACCCTCGCTAAAACCACCACCCATGGCGAACCAATCATGCCCAAACATTACCAAAACCCGCACAACCAATACCCTCATCCTCTTCCGATTTTGACCCACTCAAAGGATCTTACGCCAAAATCCTTGCTATGTTGGTGGAGAATGCGACCATTTCCCTACCTCCACTTAGACCTTATGACCCGTCTAAACCCCGACCTATGGGTTACGATGAGTCTAAAATCTGCGCTTATCACCGCACACCAGACATGATGTGGAGGATGCAAAGCTCTAAAACCATCCTTCGCTCACACCTCTCCCTGATAGAAAGATTAAGAAAGACAACTTACGAAGGGAGAGACCTTTAGTTTCCATTCCTCTCCTATACCATCTCGTCCCCGCCTCACCAAGATCTATCATTATTACAACCCCACCTCTCAAGACCATGAGTTATCCTAACCATCTTCCTCATCTCAGTCTACGAGATTAATATGATTAGTGTCGCTACTCGAGGCGTAAAAACAATGGGAAAGCAAAAGAAAACACACTCGCGCATCTCTTTCTCCGTCAAACATCCCGATTGCACCACCACCTAAAGTGGTCATTCGCGACCCGCCTATCCCGCCTCTAATGGCATTGCCCACCGAAATATGATTAAACAGCCTTCACCAATCACCCGTAAAATGACATCAGTATGATCTCATTCGCACTTTCAATCTCATCGACAAGCTCTCGTTGAGATCCTTCAAGGGATAGAGGTTTTACCTAATGAAACCCCGCCTGTCGCTCCATTCTAACACCCAATCACGTTGCTTCTCTCACCAAACAACCCATCTCCCCAACCACTTCGCCTCTCGCACAACAAGCCGCCGCAATGGCTCAAGATGAAATTGTTGACTTTGGTACAGTAAGACCCCGACCTCGCCTTTTCATTTCCGCTTACGTCCGAGACATTCGAGTACGCCGGGTTATGATTGACGGGGCGCTAGCCTAAACATCATCTCTTCAAAAGCCTTCCAACAAATGAATATCCTTCTAGTTGCATGTGTGCCAACCCCATCATGTCATGCGATCATTCAATGACGCTATTACTTCTACCTTTACCGTGATCCTCAACATTCGGTAGGACCACGACTTTACCCGAACTCTTCTATGTCTTGAGGGAGAGTTCCAATATAATATATTGCATGGTCGCCTCGATCCGAGCCATGGGATGCGTTCTCAACATTACATGATGCATAAAATTTGAGTACGAGGGGAAGTCCTACACCGTAAAAGCTGACCCTCCCCTTTAAAACCTCGCAATATGTTATACCGCCCTAACGATGTGCTTATACCAATCAAGACACCCATACATTCAACCCAACCATCCTCCTCAAATGTACCTCAACCATCCACCTCAACCGCGCCTACGCCTTCAACCGATGAAACCACCATCGCAAAACCACTTCCTTCCCGCAGCCTAACATTCCAACCTCCGACCCTTAGTAGATGTTTTTCAGCGCCTTACGCTGGGGAGTACCGCCTATATAACGTTAGTTCTTTCCCTACCCCGCAGAGTACGGACAATTACATGCACATCCCACCTACGACTGTCAGCGTGGGGAGATAATCTCTTACGACCACCCCATCGCCGCACTAACCTAACGTATGGGGGTGTTGACGCATCCTCCATTACCCCCGAACCTCCTCTTGGTGTGGTTCCTTTCCAATCCGATTTTCAATACTTGACAAATCGTCGCTTTCGCCCTCACCTTCTTGACTCACGTGCGTGGAAAGGCTTTGGTTTTGGTCTTTACGAACAAGGCCGACATACACTCATTCCCGTGACTACCCGTAAACATAATGATCGTAGTGGTCTCGGTTTTCCTCAAACACCTACACAGAGACACCTCCCCACCGTATCCGGAAGAAGAAGACGCGCCCTACCAAACCATCATCACCCACTTTGCCATCATCACCCACGTAATCTATGACTCCCGAATCCATCCCTCCTAACTTTTTTTTTTTTTTTTTCATAAATGCTATCTTCATAGGTCCTCTCACTTATCAACGCGATAATGAGGACCCATCTTCTCTTCCCTTCTCGTATCCGCATGATCAAGAGGATTCGCCTTTGATTAATGTTGTTGAATGCCGTGATGATGACTCCATCCTCACTTACCTCGCGCGGATGATTCTTATATTCAACGAGCCTTACCATCTCAAACCCAAACCATGCCGAACGAATCTACCATAGAAATCAACATCCACACGGAGGAGGATCTCACATTGTGAAGATTGACAATCCCTTAACACATCGTAACAAGCCGCCTTTACTACCTTTCTCCGTGCTTCGCAACCAAGCTTTCGCATGGTCTTACGCCGACATGCCAGAATTGATCCTACCATCGCCATCCATAACATCACCCTAAACCCCGATTCCAAACCAATAAACAGAAATTGAGAAAATGCATCCACGCATTGCTCTCTTGGTCAAAGAGGAGCTCCAACGACTCCTTTCTCGCTTCTTCCTTCATCTTGCCTATCGACTATCCTCAATGGATTTCTAACATCGCACTGCTACTAAAGCGACAGGGGGACTTCTGATATGCACGATTTCCGGATCTTAACTCGCGCTTGCCCTAAGGATGACTTCCTTACCTAGCATCACCAACTTGTTGATCTAACTGCAGCATGAGATGCTCTTCTCATGGATGGCTTTTCAGATACAACCAAATTTTGTCAGCCTCGCCGATCAACACAAAACCGCCTTCATAACTCCTCGGGAACCTTCGTTATCGTGTCATGCCATTTGGCCTTAAGAATGCCGGTGCTACCTATCATCGGCGGCTATGACCTACATTTTTCATGACATTATGCACACTATCCTCAAGATTATGTCGATGATCTTCTCGCAAGTCTAAACATCGTAGTGAACATCTCGATGTTTTAACCATTATTTTTGATCGCCTGCTATAATATTCTCGTCCGCCTTCAACCAAGAAATGTGTCTTTGTGTTCTTTCGGGAAACTTCTTGGCTTTATCGCCTCTTTTCATGCGTGGCATTGAGGTCGATCCATCTAAAGTCAAAGCTATCCTAGAAATGCCCCCACCCAAAAATCTCAAACAATTACGTAGTTTACAAGGTAAGCTCCAATCTATCCGACGCTTCATCTCCCAACTTTCGGATCGATGTCAACCTTTCCATCACCTCCTTAAAAGGATATCGCATTCCAATGGAGCGAAGAATGTCACCAAGCCTTCAAGCTCTCAAATCCTATCTCTCAGCAGCCACCCGTGCTTATCCCACCCCAAGACGACCGCCTTTCTACCTTTACCTTTCCGCCACCGACCACGCCGTAGGAGCCATGCTTGCACATCGTGACTCGAGAATCGCGAACAAGCCGCTTATTATATAAGTCGACTTTGGTGGACTATGAGACTAGGTACACACATGTAGAAAAATTGTGCCTTGCCCTATCATTCGTGGGCCACCAAACTCCGACACTACCTTCTAAATCACAAGACTTTCGTCATCACTAATACAGCACTCCCATCCATTACATGTATGCCAAACCTCATCTCAACCAACGATCGCTGATGGCTCATGCTTCGCCGACTCGACCTTGAGTTTGTCCACCGTAAATCAATCAAAGGACAAACCATCGCAGCACCAACTTGCATGAAGCTCCTTTACCTGGGAACAATTTACCAATTTTACATTTCCCGACGAACTCATCGCTACTCTTTCCTCACGGAGGAGTCGTACTCCAATGACCTCTTTCTTCGATGGATCTAAATGCCAGCCACGGCGGAGGAGCCGGCATTGTTCTCATTCCTCTCGACGCTGAACCTATGCCTCTTTCATTCCGACTCGATTTCCTCGCACTAATAATACAAATGGAATACGAGGCCCTTGCTTCTGGTCTCCAAGTCATACACTTAGGCATCAAATCTATCAACATTTTTGCGACTCTCAATCCGTAGTCAATCAAGCTATGGGCGTCTACCAATGCAAAAATGAGGAACTTCAAAATACAAACACTACGTGGATTCACTTCTAGCCTTATTTACTCACTATTCTATACAAACCATTCCACGCTCCACTAACAAATTTGCGGACACTATGGCTTGCCTAGCCTCGCAAATTCCCGCCGCACCAACCGACTCAATTATTCGTTGTGGTCCAAAGAACTTTTTGCCCATCCTATTCAACCCCGTAGTTTGTATGATAAATACCGTGTCTACTAGTTCACAGGATACCCGGTACACCAATTTCACGACTTACCTTACAATCTCTCGTCCTCCCACCACCGACCTTACTAGTAACGGCAAACGTGCTTTTCTTAAAAGTGTTTCGCGTTATGTTGTCATGGGGGACTCTCTATAAACGTGGCTTTGATGGCATCCTCCTTCGCCGCCTAATCAAGCGCGAGGCCACTCATACCATCCAACAGTCCATGACGGTATTTGTGGTGGACATTTTAGCGCTTTCGCTGTGGCCAAACGAATCCTTCGCCTTGGTTATTATTGGCCTACTTCAATAACGATCGCTACGAATATGTTAAGCGTTGTGTTATGTGTCAAAGAACATGCCAACCTTCAACATACTCCTAGCCACCCGCTCCAGTCGCCGAGATCTTTGCCCTTCTCACAATGGGGTTTAGACCTTATTGGTGAGATTCACCCGACCTCTTCACAACGCACCGCTGGATAATCACAAATGACCGAATATTACACAAAATGGGTGGAGGCTATTCCACTCATTTCAATCAAAAAGAAAAAAATTGTCGAAGTTCATTAACCACCACATTATCTGCCGCTTTTGGTGTTCCTCATCGCCGATAATGATAATGGAAAATCTTTCAAAAACAAGTTGTTGCAAGACCTTTCATGACAACTTTGGTATCAAACTTAGTTTCTCATCACCTACTATCCACAAGCCAATGGGCAAGCCGAGTCCTCTAATAAAACACTAACCAAAATCCTCATGAAAGTTGTCAATGAATCCGAAGAAATTGGCACGATCACATTCCCTTTGCCCTTTGGGCTTATCGTACTAGCATTCGTACTCTCTACTAATGCCACACCTTTTCTTTTTGTATACGGTACGAGGCTGTTTTGCCTCTCGAAATACAAATACCTCCCTTAGAATATCTCTTCAGTGATATTCTCACCAACGATGATTTCCACCAAGAGCGGTTAGCCCAATTGAGCTTCTTGACGAACGCCGCCTTACACTCTTGATCACCTTCAAATCTATCAAAAACGCATTAAACGTGCTTATGATAAGTGACTTCATGAGCGTACTTTAAGGTTGGTGATCTTGTCCTCAAAGAGAATCAACATGTAACCAAACTAGAAAAGAGCAAACGTGGAAAATTTGCTCCCAATCGATTGGGCCTTATATAATCACTCACACCTATGGATCTCGGTACTTATCGCTTAGCTTCGCTTAATGGTAAACCTCGAGCCTCAACCCTTAATGCCTCGCATCTTCGACCATTCTACTCGTTGAAATTAGTGTTATATCACTTCTTATCTACCTCGCCGCCGTCCCTTGAGCTCACTTACCACTACATACACTCTGCTTCCTACACCTCATAATAACAATCAAGCTCACATAGTTTGATTCTCACCTCCTCGATGATGCCTTCCCTTTTAGTCTAGTCCATGACTTCAAAGTATTAAAATAAGCCGTATTCTTATGGGATTTTCTTGAGTCAAACTTCCTACTAAACTAGATGCTTCACGCCAAAAGAACATCTAGTCATCTAAATTAAATATAGATCGCTCCTCGAAGGACAACTATATGCCGAACTATTGCTGCTATTATATATAGATCGCTTCCTCAAGGACAATATGCATTACAATCATATTCACATACTATAAATAGATCGCTCCTCAAGGACAAATATACACAAATAGCCTTTTTATCGAAGCTTCTCGCATTGATCACCTTCAGTGAAGACCTCAAGAATAATACAATCAATATCCTCAGAGACTTCCCGCATCGATCGCCTACATTCAATAAAATAAAAGCCTCATTCAAAAGAACTTTTGAGTCATGGACTTGTCTATTTAGGGTAGGTTCTCTTTCGTTAGAACACTCACTTTGTAATAAGTTCTCTCGCACCTCAACTATACCATCCACCTCACCTCACCATTTGTTTCAACTCAAGGGACGTAATGTACGCCGATATATTGTGATCACACAACTCTTTTCACCTATTGACTTCTCGCCTATGCACGGTACCTAGGGCTCCAAGCTCGCTTCTACGTGGTGTGGTTTGTTTAGCTCTCTTCATCTACGAGCACTCTTTTCCGCTTTGCCTCGCATCTAGGATTGTGTGTTGATCTTAATCAGACATGATTCCTTCTACTTGGGTAGGCTAACTTTCGCTTCCTTATACCTTTTACAACATCACCAATTCATTACCAACACCATCAACCTTACCTTTACTAATCTTAATATTTTTACCAACCAACCAATTGCCTAAACCGTACTCCAAATTGCTCAATTCGCCTCTCCCCGATCCTAAGGGAGAACTACATCGGCCCGAGGCCCTCCTTGCTTTGTGCAATGGGCTATGTAGGCAGCACTTCGAGACATGGGGTCTCCCAAGGTTAGCTCGACCATCCCCTACCATAACCTATCATGTGTGGTAATATAAATATTTTTGTGTATTTCTATTTAATCACATTCCTCTTTATCCTTTTTCAAAACACCGAAAGTCAAAACGAAAACATTCTTATTATTATAACTCAAATCAACATACATATCTCGCTTTTATTTAGATGTTAAACAAATACATCTTCTCTATCATCGACACGCAGTCGGTACTTTATTTATTCTTATACCTTGCTAACATTTACTCGCACTCTCACGCCTCATCCCGACTAGGTGATGATCGTGATCGCCGACCCTCTCGCCGGCCTCTCTGTCTCAAAGGTACCACGGCTATTGGTACCGCCCACCGATCTACCAATCTCTCCTAAATATATGAATACGCCTCTCGCATGGAGGACTCCAGCCTTAGTCTCTCCGCCCGTGACTCCGCAACCACTAACAATCCTCTTGTCTCATTCACTCAAGCTTGAGCTGCTGAACTAAACGCCGCAGATTTATCCTCTCTCGCTGTAATCACCGCTATGTCGTGGCAATCACGTATACCTCGCAGCTCCGCTACCCACCATAATCTATAGGCCTCTCGCTGCTCCCGCATCCATTACCCCGCGATCGGCCGCTACTCTTCGTGCCCTTCTCGAGGTGTTGGCCGGGAGGTGAGAATGCCGCCTCGCATCGATCCTCATATATGGTCTATAAGCCGGGGTATATCCGCACAAATCCAAATTGTCGCCACACGCGATCTATAGGAATCCTCTCATATTCACCCGGCCTCGTGCCCCGCGATCCACCTCATTCGCTCTACACCCTTAACTCCTCGCCTATGTTCTCTCTGTTACCATATAGTTTCCGTATGGCCTCCAACAGATATCCGCAACCGCTCACTCTCTCCCATACCGCCTGTAATACTCAATATCACCCGCACGGCCTCGGGATCTCGCCTCTTGTTCTGCTCTGACCCATCGTCAATCCCAACCTCTCGCATCCGGCCTTCCCGATCGATGGGTCGGCCTATGTCGCACACAAACAATGTGCTCATAGGCCCAACAAAGGTAATACGTATGAACAATCCAAATAGCTGCCCCGTGATTTCACCTACAAGCCCATAAACCCTCGTATAGCTCCGCCAAATATGCAGTGCCCATGCAAACGTAACATTCCTTTTCTACCATCTCCCGTATAACACACATCAATGCCTTTGGAAATCTTCCTCCTTCGCCCTCTGTAATGCATAATACCCTACCGCTATCATTAATATCATCGCTAACCTTGTCTCCTCAGTGGTGTGCCGTATACATTACCCCATACGTAAAGGATAAACTCTCATTGTGTCAAATCTCGTGCGTATGGACCAAATATCTCATTATTATCGCTCCCCGTGCCGCGCTAGTAGTGCCTCGATATACTGTTCTCCTCGTAATAGGAGTCTCAAAATCTGAAACACATCTTCCAATGTTACCGCTATCTCCCCTCGCTGGCAGTGATAAAGGTATTTGTCTCGGGATTCCATCTCTCAATCAATGCCTGCAACATAGCATGGTTCCGTGCAATTCGTGAATAATAACGGATTCCACTTAACCCCAAACGATTTATCAATGTCCATTCCGCTGGTGTTACATCCGCTCGGATCCGTGACAACAGTGCTGGCACATTATCATTCATCCTCAACCCTGCCTCTGCCTGCATACACCAAAACAACAAACAACCATTCAATCCGTCAGGGTTTTTCAAACATTCTGGAAATTCCTCCAGTAACCGGTATCGGTTATACATAACCGATATCGGTTGGGTAACCGATACTGTTCTCCTCTAACCGCTACCGGCCACTCACAATTACATACATCTTGCCTAAAACAACCACCTACGACAATAAATTGCTCGCTTTTCCTCTCTCAGTATACACATGCATATACCCGAAACCCTTGATTACCTACCACGTAACACTTACCTCACCTATAACCCTTGCTATCATGTTTTCTTCTTCATATCTACCCACTTAATCTCTTATTCATAACACATGCAAAAATCAAATCACAACCAAAACATTTACCTCTCTGGGTCATAGTAGCTTGAGGTGGCCCTTGTCTTCCTCTCTGTCTCCGCCTCGCTGGATGTTTCTCCTCGTCCCGCCATTATCACCACTCTTTTCAAATTCACCTTTCTACTTTCTCGAATCTCCGATCGCATTCACCTTCCTACTTTTTCTTCACCCAAATCTCTCTACAAATTCCCTCTTTCTCCTTATCACTCAAATCTCTCATGCAAATACCTGCCTCAATACTGCCAAAAAGCGCGCGTCACGTATTTAACCTCTCGCATGGCTCTAAAATTAAAACTTAAGTCACCACCCTAGCTTTTCTATTTTTAGAAAAGCTCATACCTAAATAACCGGTATCGGTTACTTAACCGATATCGGTCTATCACCACCGATATCGGTTTCCTAACCGATATCGGTTACACACCTATCTTTTCTCAACAAATGCTTTTTTTCTTCATTTCTCACCTAAATTTTTGTCGCGCCCGCCTCTTTTCCCGCATAAACAACACAATTTACCACATTTGTTCATCCACCACACATAGCATTACAATTTCATTAACATCATTTATTTTATACAAATACACAAACCATCAACTACGGATATCAAGAAACTATCAATCTATACATCATTTGATCCAACTCATCAGCTATATATATCACAATGTCACAAAACCACCAATTCATCACATAAACCTCGACATTCATATATACGTGCAAAAAAAAAAACATCAACATCATCATCATCTATCAACATGTCAATTAAAACTTATCATACATTATATATTACCAACCATTAACAAAATATTTAAACACATTTTGAACACCGCATGGATCAAAACATCGTCTCTATATATATACAAATTTTCAAAATACAATGTGCCCTACATCGGGCCTCTCGTGATCTCATAATCCACCAAAGCCGCACGCAGCCGCAATAATCGCTAAAAATCTCGACTCGCTCGCAGCCGGTCCTCGTATCAAAATAGATATATACTGCCGCAGCCGGATTCACTATACAACCCCTACTCGCTCGCAGCAGTGCCGTATACAATAAATGAATAAATGAATACATGAATAATACATAGGCACGCAGCCTCTATCAATACACCTGCCATGCACCGTGCCCATCTATCAATACACCATGTCCGGGATCTCTCAGCCTCCCCACCGCCTCGCACCTCTCCCGCTGTCCCGTGGTGCCTCTCGCCTCGCCCGTGACGGACCCACTCACTGTGGCGCACTCTCCCGAGACCTCTCGCCCGAGAGGTCTCGCTCTATGTGCCGCATAGGGCTGATAATCAGCCCTGCACATCAAGAATATCCCGATAGTATCGGGCCTCCGCCTAGCCTCCATGTAACGCTTTGAGCCACCGTAGGTACTGGGCCGGTCTCGACACCTACTACCAAGGCTGCCCGTGCTCGTGGCCGGCCCGCTGGTGGTGCTCGTGGCCGTGGTACTGTACTGCACTTCGTGCTCGGGCCGTGGGCTGCATGCCACGGTGGTGGTGCTGTACTGTGCCGCCGCTCGTACTCGAACTCGCACTCGTGGCCGTGGTGCCGTGGTGGTGCCGCCGTGCTCGTGCTCGAGCTCAAGCTACCGCCTCGTAAGACACCTATTCGTGCTCGTGCTGCAGCTAGCCTAATGCCCCGTAAGAGCTGCACTCACTCCCGAGCTGATCTCTCTCCTATCACTGCAGCCTAAGTCTCTGGCTGCAGGCAAAGCAGACTATCTCGGCCGCTTCTCTCGCCTACCTCTACCACACACCTCGTATGCTCCTGCACCCAAAGATCATCTACACCCTCACTCGCCGCCTCTCTCGCTACCCAACTGATCCAAAGGCTGTGGCAGTGGTGGGGGCCTCTACATCATCTCTCCTGTACCGAGGAACGGAGGTGGCTCGCCCTCCGCCGCAGCCCTATCTCGCCGCGTACTTCTCTCTGTGGGTATCCGCCGCATTTCCTCCCGGCCTCCGCCCCGCTATCCGTAATGTGTACTGATTAGGCGCAACCGTAAGCGGGCTCTCTCGCCAGATGGTGACCTCTCGTAGGGTCTCCATACAATGTCTACCGCTGTAAGGCCTCTAAAGAATGTCTATAGATGCCACATCCCGACTCGCCATAATCGCTGTGGCTCGCCCACGACCCCAACCACCTCTCAAAGCCATATCGGTATATGACCTCGTGGCCCCGGCCGCTGGGTAACCTATCGCCTCGATGCATACGATGTGCTCGTATGCCCAACAATGCAACAAAAATGTAGAACAAATACCAAATCGCTCCTCTCTCCTGGCGATAGCCCCATAGCTCTCGTATAACCGCACTGTATATACTGTGCCTGTGCGTAATGTGTGCTCTCTCCACCATCTCCAAAGCAGCACTCCCCATCAATGCTCGTGGGAAGCGGCCTCCTCTCGAGTCCGGGAGGGCGAAGCAGTGATCCCAACCATCATCAACACAAATGGGCCAGTTCGTGTCGATGCGCGCACGGTACATGTCACCGCACTCGATACTCGCGCTATGGTAGGTCGAGCGGCCGCATCCCCAAAACCTCGCAGATGCTGTCCATGGCAGCTTCGACCTACTCGAAGATCGCTTCCTCGATAGGTAATCAAGGATGCGATACACATCCTCCATGTGACGGCCATCTCCCACGGAGATGGAACACATTGGTCGCCGATCCCATCTCTCGATGAGGGCGACCATCAGCCGTGATCTCTCTCTATCGCTTCTATACTCTCGACTCCACCGAGTCCCACTCGCGCATGATGGCCCAATGAGCCGCAGATACATACGTGTGGCCTCATCCGCACTAACAACGGGGGCATCCTATCCCGCATCGCCAATCGCCGACGTGCTCGCAAAACCAACCCACATCCTTAGACCTACTTTTTATTACAACATCTACTTTATCATCTAAACACCCTTTTTTATCCCCCCGACCATACCCCGACTCTCTACCGCCCCCTCTAACAACCTACCACCCCTACACACCCACACCAAACCCAACCCAAAACCCAAAACCCCCAAACCACCCAACCCAACCCACCCAAACCCTTCTCCACCCCTAACCCAACCCAACCCTTCACCCAAACCCACACCCACCCACCCAAACCCAACCCAAAACCCCAACCCAACCCAACCCAAAAACCCACAACCCAACCCCAACCCAACAACCAAAACCCAACCCACCCAACCCTTCTCCACCCCCTAACCCACCTCCACCCAACCCAAACCCAAAACCCAAAAACCCAAAACCCAAAACCCAACCCAAAAACCCAAAACCCAACCCCACAAACCCTACTCACCCCCAACCCCCCAACCCCCCAAACCCAACCCCACCAAACCCTTCTCCCACCCAACCCAAAAACCCACCTAAACCCAACCCCAAAACCCAAAACCCAAACCCAAAACCCAACCCCACTAACCCACACAAACAACCAACACCGACGCGGCCGACATGACGACGCCGGCCACCAACAAGTCTCCTTTCCCTAAAATTGTGCGACTGATGCGCCGGCCGCTTAGTGACCGACATCGGCCACTGCCCTCTCTCCGAGCCGAACCCCTGCGCGGCCCCAAAACCCATTTTTTTACCTATTTCTACCCATCTACCCACCCAAAACCCTAAAACTTACCCACCTACCCACCTTAGCCTATCTAGCCTATCTACCCTCTCCTTTTTCAAATCATTTCCATTTTCTCATTATTTCCTAAAAAGGTTAATTCCTACCCAAACCCCCAATTTAGCATAATACAACCAAATCACCAAATTAAAGAGTTTCGATCTACCCGAACGACGACACGCTGCCGTGGTGGGATGGGCGGTGGCGGTCCAGCCGGTCCAGCCTCCAGCCTCCTCCCGCTCGTGCCATGGCTCCAATCTCCGATCTGCTGGGTCCCTCACCAATCAATCAACCGCCTCCTCCTTAATCGGGCCACTATCAACTCTCTCCGCCAAATACAATAGCTCCACCTCACTCAATCAAGCCTCTAATCCCAACTCTCCACGCCGCATAAAGTCGATTTGGTTTGCAAATAACAAAAGTGACAATGACAAGCCGTATTTTTCTTTTTATAGGTTTTTCGCCTTTCACCGATATCGGTTTCATTTTGCCCTAAGAACCGGATTTGGCCCCTTAACCGATATCGGTCAGCAGAATCGACATCGGTTCTCTACCCAACTTTCCCCCAATTTTATTTTTTTTTTCCCCTATTTACCATTTGCCCCTTTTTAACCACATATCGCCTATATCCACCCTTTGCCGAACACCATTTGCTTTCTCTATTTGCCCGACCCAAGGCCTCAACCTACCTATTCGCCCACCCAAGGCCTCGCCCTACCTATTTGGCCCGACCCAAGGCCTCGCCTCTACCTATTCGCCCGACCCAAGGCCTCAACCTACCTATTCGCCCGACCTAAGGCCTCAACCTACCTATTCGCCCGACCTAAGGCCTCAACCCACCTATTCGGCCCGACCTAAGGCCTCAACCCTACCCATTCGGCCCGACCCAAGGCCTCAACCTACCTATTCGCCCGACCCAAGGCCTCAACCTACCTATTCGGCCCGACCCAAGGCCTCAACCTACCTATTTGGCCCGACCCAAGGCCTCAACCTACCTATTCGCCCGACCTAAGGCCTCAACCTACCTATTCGCCCGACCCAAGGCCTCAACCTACCCATTCGCCCGACCCAAGGCCTCGCCTCTACCCATTGGCCCGACCCAAGGCCTCGCCCTAACCATTAGCCCGACCCAAGGCCTCAACCTACCTATCCGGCCCGACCCAAGGCCTCACTCTACCCTTATTTGGCCCGCCCAAGGCCTCACCGCCCACCATTTGGCCCGACCCAAGGCCTCGCCCCAACAACTTGGCCCGACCCACGACCGCATCACTTCAATACCATACCCACAATCAACGCTTTATTTTATCCATCCATCATGTACCTTTTGTTCAATCGAGCTCACCTGCTCGTGTTTTAGCATGATTAGGGTCCTTGACTTGATCTCGCGACCAACTTTGCTTAGACTAGACCGTGACGCTTTATCTCAACCAAACCAACCATTTGCACCGCCGAACATGCCTAAACGCTCTCGTACATTCTTCACCTCGTTATATACCCCGGAGCTACTTCCTATGCCTTGATACCAGGATTATATCACCCTTGTTTGATAAACTATCGACCTTTGCCTACACATCACTGGTTTGCTTGTCAAATCATGTACCTCGCAGTATTATTGCATTTCAACATGCGTCTCGCTTCCTCGACCTACCCCACCACCTTACCATCCTCTCTACAACATGTACCCTTTATCAACCCTATCCCCGATTTCCCGCTCACTCAATCGGCGATAGATTTGAGGGGGATTACCTACATCTTTAACATGAGAAACCACTTCATATTATTGTCCGCGCAGCCTTTACGTAACAAGCTACACGACAATAAGGGGCTAATGTAGACACCAAATTTGTGTCTTACGACCCTCGTGACCCGCATCCCATTTCGCAACCTAACCTCATTACCTAAACCTTACACAATTATTTATTAATTACCTTATAATTGATAAATCCACATCACCTTACCCGCCACCTCACTTTCGCCACCTCATCATGACCCAGCCCTAACCCTAAACTAACCTAATTAGGACCCATGACTTGGTCTAGACTCACATCCATAACTAATGCCTCCTTACTCGCACCCAAAGCCGACCTTCTACCCACTTGACCAAGCCCGCAACCGATCTCTCTGAGAAAAGTAGGGAAGGTGGGCTATTTTACTAAAAATAGCCTACTTTTTTCCTTACCGATGCCGGTTCCTACTCGACCGCCGCTTACGCAACCGCCATCGGCCTCGTAAATGGGCTCCCAAACCAAAACAACGGATCGAATTTCATTTTAGAGATCACCAAGGATTTCTGATCAACAGAGAGTATCATGAGCGAGGAATAGAGTCCAGATCTTCACTGACAGAGCAGTAGACGAGTGGAAATACCAAGTGTGTTACAACCAAGGAGATCAACTTGCATCTTTGCCAAAACCAAGTAAGTCACATCTCGCATGTCCTCTCGTTATAACATTTCTTATGCTTCTTGAATCTCACCCTCCTAAATCCGCTTCTCGAATCCACTACCCAACGTGCTATCAGATCTAACTCATATTCTTTTCCTCAATCATCTCATTTCCTAATATCATCCATAAACCAGCCATTACAAACACCATAGCTACCAAAAGATCCTAGAACCAACCGGATTTGTCATCAAGAATCGGCATCGGTTATCAAGAATCGCATCGGCCTCCTCTCGATCAAAACCAAAACCACCCTTTCCCTACCTAGTTCAACGAGACAATTTAATTGATATTTTGCGCAGCTTTTTTGTGTTAATTCATATTAAGAGGGAACTCACCACCTTCGAAAGGAAGTTTTATATTTCCCGCCCAAGGCGCTTCTCATTTATTGTTTAATCAAAATCTTGTGGTCTTGTGTTCTTATTTGCAGTAGTCCTTCCAAGACAAAAAGGAGTTCTTCGCAATAACCCGATCTTTCTACTACGGTGACGCGCACACCATCTCGACATTCAACAGTATTCCTCCTAACCCTAACCTCATCGGCAAAGTCATCTTTCTTTGGTCCTCTTTCACAATCCTTACCTGGTGATAGCCGAGAATCCATCTCGTGAAAGAGTAGACCTCGCATCCTGCCACTCCCTCTAAGATTTCTTCAATAAATGGGGTTGGGAAAGGATCAATGACACACACTACATTTAAGTCCCTGTAATCAACATAGATCCTTATCCTCCCATCCTTCTTGATACTAATCACCATTAGAATTATCCATTTCGACTCTTCTATAGCCTCAATGATACCTGATGCTATCATTTTGTCTATCTCCTCCTTGACCTTTACATGTAAATTGGGATTCATCTAGTATGGCCTCTTCCTAATTGGGTATGCACCTTCCTTCAGCTTTATCCTCATCTCCCCCAAGGAATGGTGGATGCCTTTAAGCTCATGGTACTCATGTGAACAAATCTTGGAATTCGCATAACAGATCAATGATTTTAGAGACTTCTTTCTCCAACCAATAGTCTCTAATGATTGCCTCCTTGGGTTCTTCTTCTGAGCCGATGTTAACCTTTTTCATCTTTAAAGGTTCATGGTAGGCACACGCCTATTCATCAACACTATCTATGACTTTACGCATCCCTACAGAATGGTTAACATCCAAGCTTTTTGCTTCTTCCCCATCAATAACATACACCATCTTCCCCTTTTCTTTTTCTATACATGCATACTCAAGTTGTATCTCTTATGTTTCTTCTTCCTCAAAGCGTGCCTCTAAGCTAGGTTCACCTAGCAATTGATTGTTGTATTCTCGTTTCCATAAAGACTATCCCTTATTGTCAGCGCTGACTACTTGCAATGCCTTATGTACTGATGGATTTGTACTCTGATACTTGAATGTTTGAATGAGATCAACCACTAATTATTGTCAATTACTAGTTTGACAATGCATCTCCGAGTGGATATACCACACGTGCGCACAACCTTGCAGGGTGGAGTACAACTTGTGAACCCATAATGAAGGTGGTAATGCTTATGCACTTCCCATCCAGGCTATCTCACATGCTTGGATATGGAAGGAAGTAGTCTCTTTACCATGGTAGTCTTTTATAATCAGTAGGCGCATTTCTCCTACAAAACCTTATGGAGAAGGCAATTCTCACCTCGTGCCATTCTAAGAGGTTATCCTGATGTGTCACCCACCAACGCATAACAGTTCTTCGAGTAGGTTGTAGTTAAACATTTCCCTCCTTTCCTTCTCATTTCTCCAGTGGGCCTCCATTTCTCATAAGAAATCTTCCGGATTAGCCCCTCTCGAGTAACTTGGTAGTTTTCTCCTCTCAGGCTAGGGACTGTACATGCCTTTGTCACCTTGGTTACCGATCCTCTTAAATGTCATCTGATCAAATAATAGGTCCCGTGTGCCCAATTTTCACACACCATGCTTGTGGTATCACTCACAGATTGGGCATCCTCAAATTGGATAACTCCTATAGGGTGAATTATCTCAGGATCTCTGATTGAGTGCACATATATTCTATCAAGGACTTCTTCTCCCAATGGCTTTATGTAGGGCATCGAATTCCCATCTATCAAAGGGATGATCACCCATTCTTCCTTGTTTTTTGAAACTGATATATCCTTTGTTAAACCTTATGTTAGCATTATTCTTGTAACACCATGGGTGCCCAAGAAATGCTGGAAAATTGTCTACCTTGGCGAGTGCCAAGACTTCAAAGTCTCTAGTAAACTTGGCCCCCTGAATGGTTATCACTACATCCTTTAATACTCCAATGGGAATTGCCTTAGTTTTGTTTTCCATATACAACACATTTGAAGATGGCTGCAATGTGGGCCTTCCCATCTAATGCCAAGCATCTAAGGTAAGAACATTCACCTATGCTCTTGTGTCAATGAGGATATTTCTCAGGAGCCATCCATCAACAACTACATTCAGAGTAATTTCTTTATCATATTCAAGGAGAAAGTTTTACATGTAAATCTTGTCTCTTGCTCTCCACTCCTAGGTGTGGTACCTTCTCCCTCAGCCATTCTCCCAGCAAGGGAATAATATTCTCTTGCCTCAACATTTTACATACTTCTTTGACCTCATCCAAGTCACTTCTTGGGACCTCGTTATCCTTCCACTGCCCCACCTACCTTGATTTCTCCTTGAGACACTGTATCTCCCCTTGTAAACTCTAAATTACATCCATAGTCTCCTAGTATACTTATTTCTAATGGGCAAGGTCTGGGTATTTTCCATGTGGCACCTCCTCTTTAGAAACTAATGTCCTTGATCTGGGCATCTCCTTGGCACACGTGACCTCTACATGTGTTTTCACCAAGATAAGTTCTAGCTCGACTCACGCGCCACTCTTGGCATCCATTGTGAATCAACCCTTTTTATGCTCACCATAGTAGTGCCCTTATCTTTCTAGTGTTGCTGGTTCATATGCTCATATATTTCGAACACTCTTCATACTTGTGTTTCTTTCTGCACCACGAGCATTGCAATAGATCAAGACACTCACATTTATAATGCTCTATAGATCCAAAATTATAACATGTTCCCACGAGAACTCACTTCTTCCTCCTCCATGGTTTCCACGACCCCAAAATCCTCCGTGAGAAATTCTTCCACGTGCGCCTCCATCTCGCACTCCTCATAATAGCGGTCATCACCCTTATAATTGCTAGCAAGACTAGTCTGGCGCACACCAAGATCAATGGCCTCATGGATATGGTCAATAAGCCTATAATCCTTAGTATCATGGGTTGTAGAGGTGTAGATATTATAGTAGCAAGATACATTCTTTCGAATTACATGCTATAACAAGGGACATCTACTCGCATCATGGTCCCCATGGCAAATTTCACAATCCACAGCTATGGTGCGTACCGACTTTCGAGGGAAGCTATCCTTTGCATGCCCCTCCACTTCACAGTATGTACACCACATACCACTACTGAGTCTCATGGGATGAGTTAGCAGACAAATTTTCTAGCTCACTTGGCCATAGCAGTGATTTGAGCTTCCAAAAATGGGCTAACACTAGTATCAATGCTTCCAATAGCTTCAACATGCATAGCAGCTTCTAGTGCCTCGCGCGGGTCTGAAAGTCTTATGAGATAACACTCTTCTAAATGGTGTTATCAACCCTCCAACAAACCATTGAGCATGTTGTGAAGGGTGAATGTCATATGATAATTTTGACAGGAGAGTTTTGAACCATGCATCATACTCCCACACACTCTCTTCCATTCCTTGTTGTATTTCCTTTAGAGCATTGATGCTTCTCTGCTCAAACTCAGGGATGTGGAATTCTGCCAAGAAGGTGTTTTTAAAGCAATATAATCCACCACCGTCTAATGAGGGTCATATTTTCATACCGCTATTATACACGCATCCTCGCAACATCATTGTAAACTAGCTTACCTTCCACTCTAGGCTAGTGATCCCTTTCACATGCCATAGTAACTCACACTTGTGCACATGTTCTGCAACATCTTCAATACCCCTATAGTCTGGTAAGTGCAAAGACATCTCAAAAAACACTTGGGGGTGGTTGGGGTCCTTGTCCTCCCGAGCCAGAGCCTTGGTTTCCTCCATTGTGTTCCCTCCACCAGATCCACCAAATCCACCAGGTCCTGTTCCTCCTAACCCACTAGATCCACTAGATCCACTAGGTCCTATTCCTCTTGACCCACTAGATCCACTAGATCCACTGTGTCTGTTCCTCTCGACCCCCGCATCCACCGTCCTGTAGTGGTCATGCCAAGGGTCCCCAAAGTTCCACCGAATCATGCTCCAATGGTCTGTGATAATGTCCCACTACCAATAGTGTGTACCATGTGCCACTCCCGGATACAAGCCCAAAGGCTTGTGTATCTACAATTTGCCCAAAATTCCTCCAAACACTGAATGGTATGTGTAGCCATAGAAGTCCCAAACAAGAAATTATATCTCCTGGGCACAGATTGGTCACTTCCACCGATACCAGCTGGGTTAACAATATTCTTCCCTAAATCTGAAAGACCAAGCACCACAGATCGATGCCAGTGGGTTCGGGATGCATGTTGATGGATCTTCTTTCTCCACATGATGAACTCTCATCAGAAGTTGAAGGGGCTTCTCTTACACACTTTCCAAGATGGGGTGGCGTATCATGCCGCTCAGTGCTCCACGTCCTCCATGTGAACTTCAACACCTTCCCGCAACATTTGCCTCTATAGATCCATCACACTTGCTACCTCACGTTGTCTAGTCATCTCCCTTTCACGAGCTTCATTATACTTGAGTCATCTCTCCTCCCTTTCCTTTTCACCATAATGTCCTCCATCTTCCTCCACCCTAGCTTCCTTTTCCTAATGCTTGCGAGAGCTTATCCAACCATGGGGAATGCTTCTAAACCCAAAGTAATGACTAAGATCTTCATATCTAGAGGAATAACATGTAAAAATGATCCTCTAGGATCCCTTAAAACTTAAAATCAGTAATCTCTGGGTAAGAATATGTCGAAATGGTGTATTCCAAAGTATAGCTAGTCAATACCCTCTTCCACCAGTGATAAATAACATGTGTCCATGTCAGATCTACATCTTGCAGCCTCTGGTACTCTTCTTGGGTCCACGCACATGATCTATAATACCAACTTGATCTGAAACATATGTCGAGAGTCATTCATACAACTCTACTGGGAAGCAACAGAAGAAAGTTTCATACAACTCATGGTAGAGGTTCCCTTCTACCCATCCACGCGTACTAAACTCAGGCCTAGTGCTGAATCTCTGAGAAAATTCTTCCTCTATGCTCTTGAACCATGATTCAACACTTTCCAGAGTTAGACGTTCTATCATCACTCATTGCACAAATCATGATGTATGTCATTTCCCACTACAACTTTGAAAGAGGTCCCAAAAATGGAACCAGATGTATTAATTTTTACACCCACAAAAGCACAAAGGAATTCCATATGTGCCAACCTATCACATAGTGGGTGCTAGGAACTCACCTGAGGCATGCGCAAGCACCAAGTCTCTCTTTTATGTGAGTTAAGTGGGAAACATCATCTATGATAGGAGCTTAAAAAGAGTGAGTGGAAATGAGACATACATTTATCATAGAACTTAGAATGGATTCTAGACAAATGTAGTCATCCCAGACCAAATGGTACTTAACAAATTATAGATAGGAACCAAAACAAAAAGGAAATGCATATTTATTCCATAAACATTCATGAATCAGAACTGTAAGCTATAAACATGGACCAGAATCACTAATAACCATATTCAATCAAGTTTGGTAACCTCATTATATTCATTGGATCCATTACAGACTACCATAGCTATGCAGACCGAAGTCATACATCAAAGCTAGATTCATACCCATCAGTTCTCAAGAGAAAATTTACAATCCCAACCCCTTATTACATCCTTTTCCTATAGATCCCTACCCAACTTATGGAGCTCTCACAATATTCCTACATGGATTCACCTTCTTCTGCTTCTCCCTCTTTTTCCTCTGGTGGGTGCTTGTATTTATAGCCCTTCTTGACATCATCAAGCCTTCGTGAAAGTTTTAGATCCGTCACCAAGTGTCCAAGGTGGTCCTTCATGGGAGTATGCTTCTTTAGGTCTGAGCTCTCCACTCTTTGCAATGATGGTCTTCTAGAAACTTCCATCATAGGGTATATTCCTTCTTAGGCCAACCTATCGCCAGGATGACACCTTATCCATTCCACATGCGCAATCGGGTCACGCTTTTCTCATGTTCTTCTTGATGTGTCAAATATGGCTAAGTCTTGAAACCTTTGTTATATCTTGCACACATGCCACTTGATCTGTTAAACTCTCCCAGAACCCTGTCCTACGTGCTTTCTCCTTGCGTGCCCTTTCTTAACTAGGCCTTGCATGCCCACATGCCTTCTTGTACTTGGCCAATATTTTATGGGTCTAATGTGATTTTGGGTTGTGTGTGAGGAATGTGAGATGCAACAAGTTAACCTCCTTCTTAAACTATGTGAGCAAGCAGGATGCAGAAAAGAAAGGTTCTTTTTAAAACCAAATCGAAGTGTTATATTTCGATGAGGACACAAGAAAGAAAGGGAAGTACAATACGAGAAAGAGAAAATAAGGAAAAGAAGAAAACCTGATAAAGCTTTTCCTTTTTATTTGAACTTTAGCAAAGAGCGATTCAAAGGGGCTTCGAACCTACATGAGCAAGAAAGAATAAGGTCCTCAGACTCGTAGTGTTAGCAACATACGTAAGAAGCAAGAAGATAGAAAAGAAAGGGATCACCTAAAGGGTGGTCCCACCGGGCGTGCTAGGAATGTTGATGTAATTTCTCGTTCAATTCAATTTAATGAGTTAGCTACTAAATAAAGTACATAACTCAAAACATAGAGGGTTTATAGTACCTCAGAAGCATGATGTGGATGAACGGGTGCCGAGTAGCTGATCCTAGTTGTAGCTGATGACCTATAAATAAGACAAACTGAAAAGGATATTGATTAGATGGGATATGTGGGATTTCTAAACAATTCTAGCTCCAAGAAGTGTTAGCTTACTTTCATAGATGTCAACCCCCATTTTAAAGAAATAGTGAAGTAAAAGATAGATAAGAAGATTACATGCAGGTGAAATAGAGATAGTATTGAATTTGAGAAATGACTTAAATTGATCTAAAAGCTGATTTGATTGAAAGAAATGTAAATTAAATGTTACCTAGTTTTGGTCGATGATGACCTATACTGTGCGTAAGCAAGTCAATGGTGAGTTGGGAGAAAAGATATGAATAAAAAAGAAATATGTAGGACTACAAAGGTTTGAGTGCAAACCTGGAAGGTAAAGGCAAAGGCCTTTGGGAAGCTGGAGATGACCCGTAGAATGATCTCTCAAACAAAAAGGCATAGATAATGATAGAAAACAATGATTTGGATGATATATTTGACAAAAGGACCACAGGTTAACGACTACTAGGGTGGGTTAACAACGAGTGTAGTAGAGTTAGATAAGGATGAGGTTAAAAGAATCAAATGGGAGACTTGTAAGAGAAGAGGCTAGAAAATAAGGTTGTTGATAGAACTTTGAGTGTTCAAGAAGATGATCTAAACCTAAAAATGTCATATTAAACAAGATAGCTATATAAATGATATAGATATTATAAAAATAAATGAAAACCTTTCGTAGTTATGCAGATGATCAAAATGAGACTCTAAGGGCCACAAGAGGATTATGGGGATGCTCTTCGTTCGATGGTTGATTTCACAGAGTGCAATAAAATTAGAGATGAGTGACACTGTGTGTTTTTTGTGTTGTTTTTGGAACTAAAGACCTCGATCTTATAGGGTCGATGACGACTAGGTTGGGTCATTACTTGACTCATGGAGAAAATTTCCCTCAATGAGGTGGATTCTTGTGTTTTGAGCCCTCGGGATTTCTTGTTTTTAAGGAGGGAAAAAGTGCTTTAAATCTTATGTGCGAGGATTATGTTGTTCAGGATGAGGGTAGTTATAATATAGGGATGCGTAGAAAATAATAAGGATTTATATTTAGGATTAAAGCATCCTAAATAACAAGTTGATTAGGGCAATCTAAGATTAATTAATTAATTAATGTGAATTATATAATGATAGGATAATAAGAGGGAAATTTATTAACTTTGAAAGGGGATGAATTTAATAAAGGGGACCTAGATAGACCTAATAAAAATATGCGCACGTGAGCAGCATAAAGGGTAAATATACTGAATTTAGGTATCTACATCACCAATAAGTTATTTGATGTCATTTTTCCCCGATGACCCACATTGCTTTTAATCTTGAGGTTACTTTGTTGCAGTTCAAGACATCCATTATTCTCATCATAATTGAATAGAGAATCCATATTCATATTCAATGGGAGGTGAAAATTGTCAAATTATTGGTCCATCAAATCATCTTGAAGTTTCTTAATTGGCTAAATACAATTTGGGTATCGACGAGTGTCATTGGTACTCACACTTAGTTATCTCATGATTGTCACCCAGTGGTCATGTCCATGGCTATTTTCAACAAAGGAAACGAATTTTCCCGTGGCCTTGTGGCCGGTGAAGGGGAGTGAGAAAAGCTAGCAAGGCTAGGAAGAACTAATGTTGAGAAAGAGGTAGGAAAACTAATAAGTCAGGTAGGAAATCGTTCTGCACACAGTAGTTAGAAATTTCATCACATGCACTAAAATTAGAGAAGAAACAATACTACAAACAATGACAAGACCAATTAGAATTTAATGAACACAAAGTATCAGTAAACCCCTTAGTCAAAAAAGGCTCGAAACTCCTTCTTCAGTATTGATGCTCAAGAAGAAATTATACATAGTATGAGAATGGAAGACATTGAGAATAGGGAAAAGTGGCTAACTCTTTTCACTCACAAGTGAGAAAAATATCTCTCATGAACTTACAAGAATACAACCAACTAGAAGAATTTCAGAATTAGAACCCTTGGAATGAAGAGCTCATTACAATTTATAGTAACTTGAATTGTCCTTTCACCTCCCTCACATGACTCTTCATTTCCATATTCCACTCGTGACCTTTCATTTTCCATGAATTAAGTATTTCTCTTATAATTTTGAGAAAATACTTTTTACAAATTTAAAATAGGTCACTTAAGTGAATAGGATGAAATACAATGATGACACATAATGAAGAATTAGAATGGAGAGAGAAAGAAGAGAGGGAAAGAGAGGAAGAGGGAAGGGATGGAGGGGAAAACACTCCTCATGATGAAATGCTTTGAATGCCTTGATGTAACCATGAACTTTGAGCGAAGATTTCTCCACTTGGTGATCTTCTACACTGATGAAGATTGCTCCCTTGAATAACTTTGAATAATTTTCCCAATCTAGTGATGACTATAAGCTCTATGATGCATGGACATCCTGACCATAGAATGAGTGTTTAGAAACACTTGTTATGATGTTTACCACTACAAGCTCGAGATGAACACATATAATGCCCATGATGACCCTCCTTAAAACTTGGTTGATGAACCCTTTGACTCATTGAAATCATTTTGACCAATTCACTTTGGATCACAAATTATTAAGTGATGAAGATGAATTCACATGATGTTCCTTGCGATGCCCTTCTTTGTAATTGATTGATCACCATGAAAAACTCTCTTCATGATTGATTACACCTAACAAACTACACCAACCTATGCACTCAAAATTCATGTTTCCTTAACTCCTTTATTTGGAAGGGACAACTTATATCATTATCCAAAAAGGTCGAGTTTTTCCTTTATAAACCCCAAATGGTGATATTGAAACAATGATTATCCCTCAATGTCATTTCCAAACTTTCCCTTTGAAATGAAAACTTTATATTTTTAGAATATGAGCCCATGCTCTGACTATTCTAGGACATATCACCTGTCTTGCTCCAGTTTCACCTTCTAAACCTTCTACCATATTCCAACCTCCTATGTTCCTAGATATTTCTATTTTTAGCACATTTCTATTTTTAGCAAGTTGTTTTGGGACCTGCTATTTTGGGAAGAAGTCATTTTTTTGTCTTACTTTCCATTTTACCCCTTTTCTAATTGTCCTAAGTGATCAAACTTGCAATTCAATGGGGATCATCATTTATAGCATGTGAGGAAGTATAACATATGCTATTTTTAGTAAATGGTGAAAATGACCTCTTTTTGCGATGGGAACAACTATTTTGGATTCGGCTCTTTGTCACGAACTCGTGCTCCAATTTTCATCATGATTCACTTACCAGAAAGCTCAGAAATGAAAATGAAAATTTATGCCTAGTAAGAGCTTTGGGTATGGAGCTACTAGGGAAGAATACTGATAAAAAATCATTCCTTCATATCTTGATAAACTACAACTTCATCATGCAAAAACTAGTTTGAGAGAAACTAGATTTTTTGGAGACCCTTCCCTCTAAATTTTGGATGATTTCACTCATTGGATCTTTGGGAATTTGAAAATTTATTCAAAGAGGGAAGAATTTGATAAAAAAACATACCCTCCATATCCCTAAAAATAGGAACTTCATGGCGAAAAACTAGTTCACGTGAAAAACTAGATTTTTCAACGATCATTCCCTCCAATTTTCATGCATGATTTCACCCACTGGAACCCTAAGAAGTGGAGAGGTAGCTCACTGATTTTTTCCACTACTATGTCATGGAAGCCATTAATGGAGCTTGAAATTTTCAGGTCTGGTTTTTTTCTCCATTCATGATGAAATCAACTCCATTGTGATAGGTTTTTTCTTCTTGTCTCACTGGTGAAATTTCTCTTCATCCGGTTGCTTGGTTTGATGGGAAATTGAAGCTTTGTTCTTCATGGAGCCGGAAGTGGAATTTATTTGTTGTGAGAATTAATTTCTATAAATGGGAGGTTTTAATATGATTTTTTAATGTCCTTCAAGAGAGAATAACTCAAAAATATGGTTTGTCAATCTGTGCACCGGTTTGCAAGATATGTTCAAATCTTTGTTTCACGGTAATGGAGGTTTCTGAAGAATTCCTTCACTCTTCTCTTTGATTCTTCATTCCTCTAGATCTTTTGATCAATATATTATTTGAAACCTATGAATATTCATGGATGGAGGTTTGGTTTTCATGTGTTTGGTTTGAAGAATGATGGTGGAGTGAGGTGTTCTCTGCAACTTTCTTCTGACGAATGGAGAAGTAGTAAGTAAAGTAGAAGAGAGTTAGAAAATTTTCAAATTTTGGAGTTGGAGTTGGGTGACATTTTCATGTCCCTCATCCCTCACCTCAAAGGGATGTGAGGGACATCAATTTCCATGGTGAGAAAGATGACGACACGTGGCGGCGATCCGACGACAGGGAGTGAGAGCTAGAAAATCAACTTTAAAGCACTAAGGGGTTGGAAGCGGGTCACATGGGTGACCAAAGTTTCCCTAGAGGGATGGGTGATTTTTCAAGGTTTTATGTCCCTAAAATGTGAGGGACATGAGGGACATCAAATTCCATGGTGCTCCTAGAGCTGACATGGTAGAGATCCGACGATAGGGAATTTGAGCTCCAAAGCACCCGGGGCTGAACTGACGATCCTGAAGGTCACATGAGGTTCTAGAGGTCATATGGGGGATGGGAAATTTTTTTCATGGTTGATGTCCCTGACCTTGAGGGATGTCAGGGACACAAAATCCCACCAGGCTCTTGGAGCTGACACGTGTCCTCCCAAAATTTGGCTAACTCCCAAACTCGCTCCAAGAGGACAACTTGAGACGATGATAACTTGAGCTCCCAATGGAATTTTTTGTGAAATTTTATATGATCCTGACTAGAAATTTCCTTTTAATCCAATGGTGGGGGTATCATGTCTTTATTCTTCCATTTTATCCCTGAAAAATTGTATTTTTGATTTGGTACTCCACTTATGCATGAGAAAAACTACTTATAAACTAATGCGCCAAAGTGTTGTGAAAAATATATTTCACCATCTTAGGGCTTAGAATTATATTTTTGGAGATGTTTTTTTTTTCTCCTAACTCCATCCAGAGCTCCCAAATCACCTTCGGAAGCTTAGTGATTGTTTTGGCTTGTGCATTGACTAGGCCTGTGAACCCTAATTTTGGTGAAACTACCCCAACTTCTCTCGAGCCCTTCCAAAATATTCCTAATCACTTCCATGATGTCCCAAGACCTTTGAATCACCTCCATGTCCATTTTTTTTTTTTTCTCTCTCCATGGGGTTGCTCCATCCCTAGGAAGGCCAATGATAACCCTTCCCACAATTGCCTGTAGCTTGCAACTTTTAATGAACTCCTAAAATCACCTAGGGGGAATGAATGGAATTTCCTAAATCACCTAGGGGATGAGATAACATTAATCAAGAGGTCACTTGGATAATTGATGAAGACCTAGGGTGTGCTCTTGAATGGTAAGACTTGAAAAAAATTAACACATGGGTATAGTTGTCATGCTCAAAATTGTTAATTTCCTTGTTGCACATTTGTACATGAAAATAGTTAGCTCTAGCTTGGGGACATGACATGGACTAGAGCAAAAGACATGACATGGGGAATCCATAGAATCTCAACTTTAGACCATATGATCCATTGACTAGTGCCTTATCCATTGGGCCCTACAGAGTCATGTACAATTTACAATAAGAGAGATAGAGAGCAGAAGGAAACACACACACACACAAAAACAACAAAAAAGGAAACACACAACACACACAAAAGGAAAGGAAACACACAAAAAAAGGGAAACACACCTAGAAATCACCTATGGTACAAGGTGGGGGACAACCCACTTTCACTGAAGCATTTTTTATTCCTCAAAAGTTACCCTGAAGAGGCAAACACCGAATGATGATGTTTTCTAAGCCCATTGATGGTTCTAAAAATAGCCTCCTCTCCTCAACTATTTATGAAAGTTAGGTGCTTTCACATTTGTATGTACACTTTGTAGGAGTGATCCTACATGAGCTTCTTGATGCTCAGGCCTTCACTTAGAAATTCCATTTCCTTCATGTTCTTTGAAATTGGTTTCATAGTGCCAGTTGCCTTCCATATTTATCCACATAGTTGATTCTTCATTGAGCATCCTATCGCTGCCCCAGGGCTTCTTTTCATTCAAATTACTTGAACATTCTAGATTATTTTCTTTCCTAGTTCTATGCTCATTGACCTCTTTTCCATGAGAAACCTCAAACTTATCCTTTTTCTCTACTCCACTGTGAGGTGCTTGAGTACTGATGGAAGGATTGAAGTGACCTCATACTTTTCTTATATGGCCATGGCATGAGTTAAGAGATCAAGAATCAGCTCAGGGTCTTCCACAACTTCCACTACATCCAATAGTTCTTGCACAAATATCTCCTTTGTTACTTCCTAGCATCTCATCTTTATATGCCTTTGAAGAATCTTTATTTTACAGCTCAAGGAAACTATCCGGAGGGATTACTTCATTATCTTGGGAATCATCTACATTCTATCAATCCTTCATCAAGAGGAGCTTCAAATTCAAAGGCCTCAAAACTCCTTGCTTCAATTTCTTCATCATGGAAAGAGTCTTCTTCTTCAAATGGGAAAGAAAATATCTCCATTTCATCGTTGCATCCATCAATCATTGGCTCAAGGGGCATCATATTTCTCATCTTTCTTTGTTTCAACATGGCCAACCTTCACATTGATTGAAGCTTTCAAATCAGATTCACACTTATCTTGTAGGTTCATGGCTTGCATCAAGAGTTCGAGACTAGCTCAAGATCTTTTGTTTCTTCTTCTGTGCTCTAAGCAGTTCTTGTATAGACATAGTTCTTTCAAACCTTTTAGGGTTCATCACAAGATGGTATTGTCCCTCCATGAATGGCATGGCTGAGATCATCTTCATCTCCAAATGGGAATGAAAATACCCTCGTTTCATCATGGATAAGCACACAAGCTGATTTTTCCATTTGAGATTCACCAAGAACCTTTTCCTCTTCTTCATGGTTTGCATCATCTAGTAATTTGGGGCTTCCCTCTTGTAACTCAAATCTCCTCAATGCTTCTTCAAGGTCCATGCCTCTCTGAGAAGGCATGTTCTGGGCCCTATCAAGATGGGAATATCCTCTTCCTCCTTAGTTTTCACAAAGTATTCATCCACCTGCTATCTTGATACAAGATGTTGGTTTCTGGGCTTCTAGACTTTCACACCATGTACCTCATCTTCTTCTCTGAAGAAATTTCTCCATGTCCCCCTTCACTGGTATGGTTGTGGAAGACAAATTCATCTAATTTTCCCCCAACTGCTGATAGAAACCCTTACTTAGAAACATTCCAAATGAAGTTGGAATGTCTACTACCAAAATCATCATTGAAAAACTTTCTTGTCTAGAAATTTTGGCGAGAGCCACCTGTGCATCTTTGACCTTCCCTACAAGTGGGACCTCTTTTGACTCCAAAGAGTAACAAGAGCCACCAGGTGGAGTCATGGTGAGTTTGAGAGCCTTGGTGACCTTTAAAGGCATCACATTGTCTGAGGCACCAGAATCTATTATGTAATTGTTCAATACATATTCTCCAACAAGAAGGGAGATGTAGAAAGGATCAACCTTGTCAGTCTTGGATGCACTCAAGGAAAGCATGTTTTATGTGAGGGAGGTGTAGGTGGGTTTGGAAACATGCCTTTAGAACTAGAAGTTACAACATTGGGTGTTAGAACTACCACTCTTGATATATCGAAAACCTCTCAAATTGTTCAGGATGAGTCCACAAATATTCAGTTTTAGTAATTTGGACTTTGGATTTGTTCGCATATTCTATGAAATCAAAAGGAGAAGATGTGGAGTAAGGGTGATGAAGGGACTACTTTTGGATTTAGGATAGGTTTGGAAGTAGGAGTAGATTTTTGGGGAATGGAGGGTATTTTGAAAGGTACACTAGAGATTTTCAAAGTACTATATTTTATAGGAGAAAATTTAGATTTAGAATTAGAAGAGGCATCAAAGACTTACTTGGAATTATGGGAGCCTTCTTACTTGCTACAAGATCAAGCTTCAACAATGCAGAATCCATGGAGGGTGGGAGCGAAGATCCTCGACTGATTATTTTGTTTTGTAGAGTCACCATAGGAGGATCATCAACCTTATTTTTCTTTAAAAGTGGAGGGAGGTGCTCCTTTCTCAGACTGAGAATGAGTGAATACCACACATGAGAAATAGGTGCATCTTCTTCATCATCTTCATCACCTCTAGAATACTCACAGAATCTAATTTTGTATCATTCTCAAAACTCATCACTTTCTAGGAAATCACCACCTTCACTTTCTTGTTCAAGCTCCTCTTCATTTTCCTTACTCCTACAACTTGCATTGATAGGTGGGGCCTCCAAGGAAAGCCTTTGGGTGCTCCTAATTCTGATTTCCATTTCTTTTGAGAAGAAACTCATTCAAATATTTCCCTCTTCAATGATGCCATTTCATTTTCCATTTTATATAAAAAAAAGATTGGTTCTTTCATCTCTAGGACATTGAGCTTTACCCTTTGATGGATTCTTGATCTTTCTAGAGAGGATGAGATCATCATCAAGTTCAATGGCCATCCTTTTGTGCTTCTACAATGTTCCTTGGTTGAAATCTTTGTAGGAGAAATCCTACCTCTAGTGATTGAGCATTGATGAAGAATCTCTTGACATTGTTTTCAATGGTGAATCCTCTTTTGGTATCCTATGAAGCAACCATTGAAATGAGCCACAAAGTCTCTCATAGTTTCACCTTCTCCTTTCTTCATTTGAGCCAACTGCACCAAGAGGTCTTGACAGTCTTTAGTTGATTTAAATCTTTCCTCAAAGGTAGTCTTGATGTCATTCCAACCAGTGATGGATCAGGTAGGAAGGAGGTAGAACCATTCTACTACTTTTTCTTGAGAGATCCATGAACAATCTTACAACAATGACATCTTCATGTTGGACACCAAGAATCCCACATGATGTGGTGAAGGCCGATATGTGTTCTTCAGGATGTTGTGTGCCATCACCTTTGAACTTTGGAAATTTCTTGGGAACTTGTTGGTAGATCATGAAGAGGTGGTTCAAGAGTGAAGCGGGCTTGTATTTATTCCCCATGGAACAATGGGTTGAGGTCTTTCTACTTCATCTTCCATTATTTTCTTCTTCTTCAGCTCTTTTCTACAAATTCTTCTTCAAATTCTTCTTCTTTCAACTCAATGCTCAATGGGTGATTGAAAAATGAGAGAATTTGAAGGGGGAGTATCAAAAGAGTTTGGATAGGATTTCTAGGTGAACTTATTGAAGAGACCTAGATGGAGAGGAGGCTTGAGAGAAGAAGTATGGATTATCTCTAATTCATTCTTTCTTGATTTTGCAAAGCCTCGAAATTGGAATCAACAACCTTTTTTTAACCTTGTATCTTTTCAACCAACTTTTGGAAATTCTTGAAGTGGGAATATGAAAAGACACTATGGAATATGAAAGGTCATGTGTAGGAATTGATAGTGTATCTTTCAGCAATGGATTTTCATGAACTCTTTTTTTTTTTTTTTCAATATTTATTTTTTTTAAATTTTGACCTTGCGGTCATATTTTGGGTGTAGATGCTACTAAATCTACCCCACAATGGGTGCCAAAAACTATTGGCAGAAAAATTTTTGAGTGGACAAACTTGTGGATTTCTTGCCAATGCTCTAGAATCTAAGTCCCTCTACTTAACTGGTGTAGCTTTCATATATGCATGCACGAGTAAAGGTGGATTTTCCTAGTGGCCTTGTGGTCGGGGATCCAACAGGGGCACTCCACTAACCCTATGGAAAAAAGCTAGCAATCTCTTGCTAGGGAAGACTTTGTTTGAAGAGTGGGAAAGGGAGTGAGAAAAGAGGTAGGAGAACTAATGTTGCAGGTAGAAAATCATATTCCTACACACACTAGTTAGAAATTTCATCACATGCACTAAAATTAGGAAGAAACAATACTGCAAACAACAACAAGACCAATTAGAATTTAATGAACACAAAGTATCAGTAAACCCCTTAGTCAAAAAAAGGCTCAAAAATTCTTCTTGTATTGATGCTCAAGCAGAAATTGTACATAGTATGAGAATGGAAGACATTGAGAATAGGGGAAAAGTGGCTAACTCTTTTCACTCACAAGTGAGCAAAATATCTCTCATGAACTTACAAGAATACAACCAACTAGAAGAATTTTAGAATTAGAACCCCTTGGAATGAAGATCTCATTACAATTTATAGCAACCTAATTGTCCTTTCACCTCCCTCACATGACTCTTCATTTCCATATTCCACTCGTGACCTTTCATTTTCCATGAATTAAGTATTTCTCTTATAATTTTGAGAAAATAATTTTTACAAATTTAAAATAGGTCACTTAAGTGAATAGGATGAAATACAATGATGATGCATAATGAAGAATTAGAATGGAGAGAGAGAAAAGAGAGAGAGAAAGAGAGGAAGAGGGAAGGGATGGAGGGAAAAAACACTCCTCATGATGAAATTATTTGAATGCCTTGATGCAACCATGAACTTTGAGCAAATATTTCTTCCACTGGTGATCTTCTACACTTGATGAAGATTGCTCCCTTGAATAACTTTGAATCATTTTCCCAATCTAGTGATGACCACAAGCTCTATGATGCATGGACATCTTGACCATAGAATGAGTGTTTAGAAACACTATTATGATGTTTACCACTACAAGCTTGAGATGAACACATACAATGCCCACGATGACCCTCCTTGAAACTTGGTTGATGAACTCCTTGACTCATTGAAATCATTTTGATCAAATCTCTTTGATCACCTAACTTTTAAGTGATGAAGATGAATTCACATGATGTGCCTTGTGATGCCCTACTTTGTAATATGAGATGATCATTCTAAACCATGAAAAACTGCCATCTCTTCATGATTGATTACACCTGAGAAACTAGACCAACATGTGCACTAGAAATTCATGTTTCCTTAACACTTACTATATTTGGAAGGGAAAACTTACTATCTTTAGTAAGTGTCATTTTTTCCTTTCTAGACCCCAAATGGTGATATTGACCTGAATGATTATCCCTCAATGTCCCATTGTGCCAAACTTTCCCTTTGAGAACAACTTTACTATTTTTAGAATATGAGCCCATGCTCTACTATTCTGGGACATATCACCTGTCTTGCTCCAGTTTCACCTTCTGAACCTTCTACCATATTCTAACCTCCTTTGTTCTTGAGATATTTTTATTTTTAGCATTTTATTTTTTAGCAGGTTGTTATTTGGGGACCTACTTATTTTGGGAAGAAGTCATTTTCTGTCTTACTTTCCATTTTACCCTTTTTTATTGTCCTGAGTGATCAAACTTGAAATTCAATGGGGCTTACCATTTATAGCATGTGAGGAAGTATAACATATGTTATTTTTAGTAAATGGTGAAAATGACCTCTATTTGTGATGGGAACAACTATTTTGGATTCGGCTCTTCATCACAAACTCGTGCTCCAATTTTCATCATGATTCACTTTCTAGAAAGCTCATAAATGAAAAATGAAAATTTATGTCTTGTAAGAGCTTTGGTATGGAGCTACTAGGGTAGAATACTGATAAAAAATCAGTCCTTCATATCTTGATAAACTGACAACTTCATCATGCAAAAACTAGTTTGAGAGAAACTAGATTTTTTGGAGACCCTTCCCTCTAAATTTTGGATGATTTCACCCGCCGGATCTTCGAATTTGAAAATTTCTTCAAAGAGGGAAGAATGCTGATAAAAAACACATCCCTCCATATCCCTAAAAATAGGGACTTCATGGCGCAAAAACTAGTTCACGTGAAACTAGATTTTTCAACGATCATTCCCTCCAATTTTCATGTGATTTCACCCACTAGAACCCTGAGAAGTGGAGAGGTAGCTCGCTGATTTTTTCCACTACTATGTCATGGTGGCCATTAATGGAGCTTAAAATTTATAGGTCTATTTTTTTCTCATTTTTGATGAAATCAATTTCATTGCGATAGGTTTTTGCTTCTTGTCTCACTTGGTGAAATTTCTCTTCGATCTAGGTTGTTGGTTTGATGAATTTGAGCTTTGTTCTTCGTGGAGCCGAAGTGGAATTTATTTGTTGTGAGAATTCCTTGCTGTAAATGGGAGGTTTGAATATGATTTTTTAATGGCCTTCAAGAGAGAATAACTCATAAATAGATGGTTTTCAATCCGTGCACCGTTTGCAAGATATGTTCGAATCTTCATTTCACGGTAATGGAGGTTTCTGAAGAATTCCTTCACTCTTCTCTTTGATTATTCATTCCTCTAGATATTTTTAGATCAATATATTATTTGAAACCTATGCATATTCATGGATTGGAAGGTTTTTTCCATGGCGAGCTGGTTTGGAAGAACAATGGTGGACTGAGGTGTTCTCTGCAACTTTCTTCTAGCAATGGAGAAACAATTAGAAGCAGTAAGAAGCAACCAAGAGTTAGAAAATTTTCAAGTTTTGGAGTTAGATTTGGGTGCATTTTCATTTCCTTGACATCCCTCACCTCAAAGGGATGTGAGGGACATCAATTTCCATGAGTGAGAAGACAATGACACATGGCGATGCGATCCGACGACAGGAGTGAGAGCTAGAAAATTAGCTTTAAAGCACTTAGGGGATAGAAGCAAGTCACATGGGTGACTAGAAGTTTACCTTAGAGGGATGGGTGACATTTTTAAAGTTTTATGTCCCTAACATGTGAGGGACATGAGGGACATCAAATTCCATGGCACTCTTGGAGCTGACATGTGGCGGAGATCCGATGACAGGGAATTTGAGCTCCCAAAGCACCTGGGGGCTGAACTGATGATCCTGAAGGTCACATGAGGTTCTAGAGGTCATATGGGGGCTGGGAAAATTTTTCCATGGTTTATTTCCTAACCTTGAGGGATGTAGGAACACAAAATCCCACCAGGATCTTGGAGCTGACACGTGTCCTCCCAAAATTTGGCTAACTCTCAAACTCGCTCCAAGAGGACAACTTGAGACAATGATAACTTGAGCTCTCGATGGAATTTTTGGTGAAATTTTATATGATCCTGACTGGAAATGGAATTTTTAATCCAATGGTGGGGTTTATGTCTTTATTCTTCCATTTGATCCCTAAAAATTGGATTTTTGATTTGGTACTCCACATGTGCATGAAAAAATTTTACAGACCTAATGTCCAAAGTGTTGTGAAAAAATGATTTCACCATATTGTAGGGCTTGGAATTATCTTTCCAAATATATTTTTTTTCTCCTAAATCCATCCGGAGCTCCCAAAATCACCTTCGGAAGCTCAATGACTGTTTTGGCCTGTGCACTGACTAGGCCTGTGAACCCTAATTTTGGTGAAAACTACCCCAACTTCTCTTGAACCCTTCCAAAATCTTCTTGAATCACTTCCATGATGTCCCAAGACCTTTGAATCACCTCCACATCCATTTTTTATTTTCTGCTCCACTCCATGGGGTTGCTCCAGCCCTAGGAAGGCCAGTGATAGCCCTTCCCACAACTTCATGTAGCTTGCAACTTTTTAATGAACTCCTAAAATCACCTAGGGGGAATGAATGGAATTTCCTAAATCACCTAAGGGGATGAGATAACGTTAATCGGGAGGTCACTTGGATTGACTGGATGGAACCTGAGGTGTCTTGGAATGATAAGACTTGAAAAAATTAACACATGGGTATAGTTGTCATGCTCTCTTTAATCCTAATACAAATAATATTTTATATCCAAAGCAGTCATAATCACTCTATAAGAGGAATGATTATTTGCAATAATTACAACTACTTAACTAAAAGATAGATATGACAACAACTCGTTATTTGAGGTTACAACTATGGAATAACTAGTGTATGCCATATCTAAATCATATTCATCTTGTTAACTACAAATGAGGTCCTTAATTTACTCTTAGTTGAGATGATTAATCAACACTAGAAGATGTCAAAAGTCATGATGATGATTATAAGTCTATGAGTTGTTCTGTTCATCTCTTGCTCCACGTATTCAATCAACTTGGGTGTTAAATTGAGCTTATATGATTCACATAAGTTGCATGATGGATGAGATGATAGCCCATGTTTCATTCCCCTCTCATTTTTTTTTTTTTCCATATGAGTCATTTTCCTTCTCTTTGTGTGAGTTCTTCATTCCAAGTGAGTCTTTCACTCCACAACGAGGCTCCATAATGCACAGGCAAGTCTTGTGCTCCAAAGCGAGTCTTTTGTTAGTGCATGAGCGAGTCTTGCACCTAGTCTCTAGTTTAGTACTATGATGGCTTAATATATGCTCTTTGAAAATATTGTTAGTTCACATAAAGACCCATTTAACACATTTTGAAGAAGCATATACAAGATGAAAATAACAAGATTATGCACAAAAATTCCTTTCAAAATGTACTAAAGTATTAATTACAAAATGATAATATCATACTTAGTGAAAAATGATGACATGACAAAATAAGGGTTTACATAGGAATTAGGAGGGCTCATCACTCCCCCAAAATTAAGGTTTAACATGTCCTCCTACTATCTATTCAAGTTCTCAACAATTCTTGTACAATTATATTCATTGGAAAAAGTATGCCATGTCTCATCTTGCCTCGTGTCACAAAACCTAAAGAATTTTACTACTATATCTCTCCATGTATTGTAACTTTCTTTAGGATGACCATGGTTGTTATTCCATTGTGGCATAGGTGTTATTATCAATGGATTCATGTATCTCATGTCTATTCATTTCTCTTGTACTTGTAGCATAATTTTATAGATGTCCTTGGCCATTTTTAATGACCAACGGAGGTTAGTTGGGAGATGAATTCTTTCTTTTTCCAAACCTCAAGAATAATTTCATATATGAGCTGACAAAAATAAAATTGGCATTAAATTTTGGGAGTATATACTCCCAATAATTTGATACACAAGTTATGCAATATTTACCTTATACTTGTCCACAAGCTACAAACAATAGACCTGGGACTAATATCTCCTGAAAGAATCTTATTGGAGCTAGGAGATCATGCCTCATTAAGAGGTATGCATTGGATTCTTCTCTTACATATGCTCCTCTTTATCTCTCCATATAGATTGGTTTCTCACAATGGAAACAAAATCCCTCAATTGCACTTCTCCAACATATAAATTAATTGGAATTTCTACTTGCTCAGGGAGAAGAAACTTATGAACATAGAATTCACAATAAATTTTTAACAACATTGTCTATTGTTGTATATGCCCCAAAAAAATTTTTTTCATCTTCAAACTCTATAGACTCCATGGAATAGACTCTGAAATTTTCCACTTGAAGAACTATTCCTTCAAAATAATGCATAAAAATTAGAAGGTGCCTTGCAAGAAAGGGCTTGGTCATATAACCTACAAATGTGGAGCATATTATCTTGAAGCATTTTCTTCTCTTATTTTAACCCTTTATTTTATTCTTCCACTCCTCTTAGATTATAACATTCATACATCCATTTTACCATTCCCTTTAACACAATGATCTAGGGAAATACAAAGTCTATTTGAGTTGTCGATCTATAGTCTATATATATTATATTTCCTTCCTATCTTCTTGTAAGAGTACAAGTGATGTGTTTAATTATTTATCTCTAGATTAAAGGAACTAAATCCTTTGCTCTTTCTCCTCTACATTATGCTGAAGTTGTAGGATTACATCTTCTTTCTATTCTATTATTTGTTGGACATGTTTTATTTTATGTTCTTTCTCTCGCCTCCAACCGAGAAGAATTGGACTCTTTTCTTTGCAAAAGGATTTATAAATGAACAATTCTCTCTTAAGCCCGCCGGATCTTGTATGGACTCTTGGAAAAGACAATACTCAGGGGAATGATCGTATCTCGAATCAACAAGTGAAATAGGGTTACCTTCAAAAATGGGTACTTTCCCTTTGTCATGAGTGGGTGAGTCTTTAATTATGATTGGTGTTTGATCAATATCCATCACAGAACAGATCCACGAGGGTGACATAGAGTGGGGTGGAGAAGCAAGAGGTGTACGTTGAATGAATTACATGATTGCAAATGATTTTGTTCCTCACGGGAAAGGACAATTTTTATTGGTGTTCATTAAGGGTTTGGGTAGGCCTTTCTATCCTAAGACATTTTATTGGCCTTTCTAAGGTAGGGGGCTCAGCTTTCTAGAACCAATGCAGGTTCTAGGTCATACTTTTTCAAGCTCAAACAAATTCTTAAGGCCATGAAATTTCTTGATAAAATGGTACTTGCATGATTAGGTGAATAAGGCCTTGGAATTTTAGGTAAGAAGAACCCCATAAAAAAATTAGCACTAGAGGAGACAGTCAAATAAAAATTATGGCAAATTAACCTTATTATGGGCTTTAGCTTGACCATGGCGGAGGTGGATAAGGATTCTTAACACAGGGCCAAAATTACCTCATACTAACCTTCACATGTAAAATATTTAATCACCCATTTCACTACATCTTCCCATGGTTCAGGAAAAGTACCCCTTTTTATGCCCTTAGCCTTCCCTTTATTATCCATAACCAATTCTAATTTCTCTTTCTTTCCAATAAAAAATATTTTAATTATTTATAACTAATGATGGAAGGGATGAACAATATTTTCTTACCTTTCACCTTGGAATGTCCCTCCTCAATGTTATTTACAAATTATTCTATCATTCTTGGATTAAATTCCTCATATGCTAGCATGAAGTCCAACCACCCTACTTTCTCAAAAATTTCTAATCTTTTTTCTTATCAACGAGCAATTGAACCAAATTGGCTGGTTCATGATGAAGCTAAATTTCCATGACCGGTAATTTAAATAGAGAAAGTGATAGTGCGAGGATTGAAAGAAGATAAACACAGGAATGGGGAGTAATGGTGCAAGAATGGCAATTATTCTAGTGTAAGAATAAGACTAGTAGTAGCGCAGGGAGTAAAGTGACAAAAATGGAAAGTGGGAAAAACAGGGAAATGGTTTTAAACAACAAAAATTGGGTAAGGTTTAAATAATTATGATAAAGTGGAGAGTAATTTGGTACATGTGAGAGATTAATGGGAATGAGTGAAAAATATTGGGATATGTGGTGTGTGTGAGAATATTGGGAATGGGGGAAGTCATCAATTCACACAAGAATAATAATGATCATCTCATAATTTAAACTTTACAACATTTAAAAGGGAGTAATTGCACATACCTTGTCCATTGTCACTTGTCAAATCTGATGGGAAGCATTTAAGTTCTCCTTTGTTTCTCTCTCCACATGTTGTTTCTCATTTATTGATTGCATGATTAAGGGGTGTGACTGCCATTGTTGGTTTTTAGCCACACTTTTATTTTTTTTTTTTGTAGTATATATATATATATATATATTTTTAGAAGTAATGACTATCATTTCTAGTTTTTGATCAATACCGCATGAGGACGATGACCACCATATCTGGTTTTCAACCATATCCTATTTATTCTTGTTGAAAATTAATTTAGCCTTGAAATTTGAATTGAATTAGACAAAGTAACCTTGTCCAAACAATTCAAAGCTACATTTTCTTGTAACATCTTTTTAAATTCCTCTTTAGATGTTGGATTTTGTATAGCCTCAACCTATGGCCATTAACAAACATTAACTTTCTTTCACCATCAATAGGAATCAGCTGTATTGTTCCATTGTTGAAGACTTCCTCTATCTGGTATGGACCCATCCATCTTGTTTCGTAATTTCCCTTTGAAGTATTTGTACTTTGAATCAAATAGAAGATCCTAATATCCTTTTTAAAACTTCATTTTCTTGATGTGACTATCATTCCATACTTTTATTTGATGTTGGATGAGTTATGTTTGATGAAGTGCTTGCAATATCATCTCATCTAACTCATTCAGTTGAAGAATCCTTACTTGTTGTGCTTCTAATAAATCAATTCCCACTTCAACAGTTGTTCTTAAGGTCTGAATTTCAAATTCTATAGGAAATATTGGTTTCTTTCCATAGACCAACTCATAAGGAGTGAATCTTGTGGTTGTCTTCCAAGTAGTGTTGTAGGCCCAAACTGCTTTAGGTAACTTCTGAACCCAATTTTTCCTTGAAATATCCATTGTCTTAGTTAGGATATTTTCCAATTCTCTATTAGTGACTTCCACTTGACCATTGGACTGTGGATGATATGGGGATGATTTCTTATGCCTTAGTTGATATGTTACCACAAAGAAGCTAATTACCAATCAGGTTGCAAGACATCAGTTTTCACTAACAAGTTCCAGAACAAGACCAAACTACTACAACCTATGTTTTCCTTCATTAACAATTTCAAGTTCACAAGGTTCAAATTTTAGGGTTATATGTTTTAGTTAGGTTCAGGGAGTAATTTACCCCATACCCACTCTCTAACAGGCTCAGAGTTTCAACTAGATTTTTCTCCTACTTAATGCTTCCAAAATTTCCTAAACCATTCCCAATGGATAGGAAATTTTCTCACCTTTCCGGTGATATAAAGAAGTCCTCCTAACTCCTTACAGAACTCAAGATATGGCCGGGCGGAGTTCTAGGGTCAAATTTTCCCTAGGTGGGACACGTGTCAAGAGGAGGAGAAAAGCCTTGAACGGGTTGGCGGGTCACGGGGGCGGCTTAGGGAATTTTTCCCATTGCGTGGGCTCAAAGTCAAAAAGTTCTTCCGCCTCCACGGGTCCTGGGTCACGTGTCACTCCCGATTGGTTGGGAGAAGTGACGGGCCGACGGAGTTGAGACTTTAAGTCTCTTTGCCAAAATTCACAAGGGACCAAATTGGTCCGGCCTCGCCGGCCAGAGGTCAGGGGCATCACGCACAATTGAGAAAGGGGAGAAAGGGGTGGTGGAATTAAATGCAAGCACGCAGGGAGGAAAAAAAGGAAAGAAAGGACGCACGGTCCCTGCAGCCCGTGTGAAGAGAGAATTTCCAGGAGAAGGAGAATACAGGACCATGGGGGAAAGATTTTAAAATTTTCCCAAGGCCAAAAACAAAAAAAAAAAAAGGTCCACACCTCCCCCTACACCCCAAAGGTGCCACGTGGCACCTTCTCATTGGCTGCGGGCCATGGGGCCAAAATGGAAAATTTTCCCAAAATTTTCAAAAAGGTTAAGTTCAAAAAGGAACCACGCCCACGCCATAGCCCCCTAGAGGACACGTGGCACCCTCTGATTGGCTACGGGCTAGTGGAGGAAAAAGTGAAAATTTTCCAAAAAAATTTTCAAAAGGGATAAGAGTTAAAAACAAACCACACCTCTGCCATAGCCATTAGAGGACACGTGGCACCCTCTGATTGGCTGCGGGCCGGTGGAGGAAAAAGGAAAAATTTTCCCAAGGCAAAATTTTTTAAAAATGGATAAGTTTAAATTTGGTCCACCCCTCCGAGGTGCCACGTGGCAGATCCCGATTGGTTGGGGATGGCGGGGGCCATGGAATTTTTAGGAAATTTTTCCAAAGTTTAAAATTTAAATTTTTAACAGTTAGATTAAATTTTATTACTTTTTGAATGCCAAATTGAAGTAAAACTTCAAATGGCCATAACTTGAGCTAGAAAGCTCAGTTTTGGGAAAACGAGGACTTTTCGGAAAGCTCTCGATGCCCTCTTTACACAAGAGTCATCAATTTTGAAATTTGATGAAGTTTAAGTGGTCAATTTTGAGAAACCAATCTGCAGGGTTTTAATTAGTGAACTGACAGTTTTCAACTTCTCAATTTGGTTAAATTAGATCTCCTCCTTCACTCAACATGTCAAATAGACATGGAGGATTGGTCTAGGGAGGGTTTAGAGTGTTTTAGGAAGATTATTTATCCAATTGATTTCAAATTTTATTTCTCTGACAATAGACAAAAAAATGACTGTGCAAGTTTCAAGTTGGATTCTATAAAGTTTTGAAGGTTCATTCTTAAATGTTAGGGTCAATTTGAGTTCTTTAATGTCTTAGCATGTTAACTTATAACATTTTTAGGTTGATTACTGTGCAGTTTGAACTATACATTTTTATGAAAAATGAATTTCCAGAATGAAGTTTATAACAATGAACTATTTCCTTTAAATCGGTATATCAATTTTATCATTCAAAAGTGTATATAGTTCCTAACTAGTCCAATACATTTTCTTGACTAATTCAACCATTCATTTCTAAGTTAAATTGCAGTCCTGATTTTAATTTCAATATACATTTTAGAGATGAAAACAACATACTTTTCTTCTTCTACACATTTCTTCTTTTTCAAATATAAATCTTCAATCTTCATTGGGTATTCAAATTCAATACACAATGAATTTTGAAAACTAATGCAATCCCTTTATTCATATTCCAATACAACATTTACAACTTAACTTTTCTTTTTTATTTCTAAATACAATATACAATGCATATATATATTTTTACATTTCCTTTCCAAAAGAGAGGGAATATAACTCTTTACATTTCACATTACACTTTCAATCTTTCCTTATCAATACAAATGGTTCACATTACAAATATTATACAACTCATCCACTTCAAGTGGGAAGGATTACAATAAACTTGCTCAAAGGATGGACTATCAAACTGTATATTCTTCTTGCTCCAAAACAACAACATGCTAGTTTCTTCATCTTTTCATCTTGATCACAACAAGGAAGGGGGAAAGGCAACGCTCTCCACCCAACCAAGACATCCAATGAGAAGGGAGAAGCCATCCTTCCTCATTGGCCCCCGAGCCCCAACCATATTGAAATAAGAGATGAGAATCAACACATGGCAACAATGGCTTCCACAAAAAACAAGCAACATTCTTTCACATGCATAATTCAATAAGAAACACAGTTCAAGAAAAAACAACAGTTCACAACTACATTTGATAACATTCACACAAAACTTAGGCTTGATCAAGCAAGCCAACAAGAGCAAGGAACTATGGGGAAACTACTTATGCCTCCCTATTTGGAATTGGGCATCCACCTAAAATCATACCACCAATATAACATATCAAATCCCATAAACCTTATGTCTCCCAACCCCTCCTTATGCCCCCAAAGTTTCTCCCTTATGCCCCCCCCAAGAGTAAGAAATGCAAGCTATTTCTTTTCCAAGGTGGATCCCAATCCAAACTCCCTCCACAATAAAACTGATGCCCTTGGCATTCCCTTATGCCCCCATTTGAAATCCCCATAGCCTTCTCCTACACCATGTCCTAAGTAGTCTACCCAACCAGCCAAGAACACATAACACATTCACCATTTCATACATGCATGCAAGAGAAAGAAAACATTCTAAAAAGGCTCAAGTTCCTACCTCTCCATAATGGAGTTTGTTCCAAGCTCACAAGCTTCCCAAAATGTCAAAGTGCAGTCCAAAATCAACAATGTCCAAGCATGCAAAAAGGCTCCAACTCCTTCCACAACAAGCTCCCAAAACAACAAGCAAAAATGCACCCCCAAGAGGAATAAACAAAGTTTCAACAACCACAAACAAGCAAGGAGTTTTGAATTTAAAGGAGAGGGAAGAGAAGAGGATGATGTGGATCCATGTGGGATGCCACATCATTCTTCCTCAACCCCAAGAGGAAAGTCAACATCATGCACCTAAACATAATAAATAAAAATGACAAATTAACTTACACACTCCAAAATAACCCATACTCCAAAAGGACTGAATTAAAAACATGTAAGAGAAGTGCAATTAAAACTTACAAATAGTCATTTCAAAATGCAATAAAAAGGCCTAAATTTAACCTCCAAACCATAGGTATGGTTGGTGAATCATTTTAAGAGGTGTGGGACAAGCTTAACTTGTCCCACAAGCCTCCAAATTTAGCCTCCAAGGACAAATTCGAATTCCTAAGAGGATGAAGTGTTTAACATTCCAAAATCTATCTTACATACTCTTACATATCCCTTACACCTTCTTACACATTTCTTACACACTCTTACAACATTAACATTTAAAATCAACAACTTCATTTATTACATTCTTATGACATATTGATTTATTTATTTTAACACATGATTATCCACAACATTAACACAACATATAATACTAAAGAAAAAAGGGTAACACATCACAAAATAAACACATGCAACATTAATAAAGAAACCACATTAATAAATTACACAAACCCATGGTCACATATAATGGAAATCCCCCATGGAAATCCTAACAAAACAACACACACACACACACACACACACACACACATGCATGGTGACCTTGTTGAATTCACCCAGAATTTCAATATGGTTAGTCTCCAGTCCCCCGACATTGTTGTGATATTTTAACCTACAAAACAAAATACCTCCTTCGGCCTCATGGCCATATCAGAACATCCAAAATGATATAAACAACATCTCAAGATCATCTAAACACATGAATCACAACAACATCAAGAATTCAACATTATCATTTTCAATTAATTAATCAACTATATCATCATCAATAATCTTCCATACTAGGTCTACTCAAAATATCCAATGTCACATGTCCAAATCAACATCTATAATATGTCCATGTCAAACAATATATCATCATCCACATATAAAAATGTCTCTAGTAACCATCATGCATAATAACTAAATCCAGATCAATAATAATCCATGATCTAACATCTAACCATCATACTAAAAAAAAATAATAGTGTCCATAATATGATCAACAAGTATCAAGATCAAGATCTAAAAATGTCAAAGGGAAGTGGGCACTACATCCCCCTCCCCTTAGACTCGACTTCCTCTTGAAGTCACTGGAACAAATGTGGAAACTACACTCATAATATTGTGGCATCCTCCCAAGTGGCTGCAGTCTCATCATATCTATCCCACTACACCCGTACCTGATCAATCTCTCTACCTCGAAGGCCTAGGGTCCTATGATCTATGATATGGATGGGCTCCACCATCACCTGCCCCTGATCCTACACCTGCAATGATGTCCAATCCAGTACATGAGATGGATCTATAATATATCTCCTAAGAACAGAAACATGAAACACATCATGTACGCGAGACAAGTTGGGTGGCAATGCTAGATGGTAGGCCAAAGGGCCTATACACTCCAAGATCTCAAAAGGACCAATGAATCTAGGAGCTAACTTAGAACCTTTTCCATAATGGATAGGGCTCTTGTGTGGCTCTGACACGAAGGAACACCTTCATGCCCACATCAAAGCTATGATCAATCCTATGCTGATCCATACTTCTTCTACCTATCATGTGCCTCCTGCAATCTCTTCCTGATCAACACTACCTACTACTCCATGTCCTACAAAAGAGATGGTCCAAGAGATACTTGTCCTCTAACCTATCCCAACTAAGAGGTGTCCTGCACTCTCTACCATACAAATCCTGAAAAGGAGCCATGCCTATAGAACTCTAAAAACTATTATTATAGGCAAAATCCACTAAGTACATGTACTCCTCCCACTTAGACTATTGATCCATCACATACATCCTGAGCATATCCTCCAAAATCTGATTCACTCACTCTGGTCTTGTCCATCTATCTCAGGGGTGATATGTTGTGCTGAAGTTAATCCTCATCCCGAGGACATACTACATGGTAGTCCAAAAGTGTGAAGTGTACAAAGGATCGCGGTCACAAATGATCTTCCATGGAATCCCATGCAACCTAAAATCTCATCCAAATATACTCATGCCACTACTCTAGCTGTATAAGTGGTCTTCACCAGAGAAAAGTGAGCCACTTTTGTCAATTTATCAACCGTGACCATAATGGCATCATGGTGATATCTCGACATCGGTAGCCCAACAATGAAATCCATGGAAATGGTGTCCCACTTCCATTCGGTATGGCATGAGGATAAAGAAGGCTCTTGCTGATGCTTGCCTTAACCCTCTGCACTCTAAACACCATGACACAAAACTTAGCCACCACTCGATGAAGTCCTCTCCAATGGTACAACTATCGTCTCAAGGTAGCGTGCATCTTCTTCTTCACCCCGGATGGGCTGAATAGGGTGCACATGATGTGCCTCTACCAAGATGTCCTTGCCTCAAGCCTCCATCTCTGGGAACATATATCCTACCTCTATGCCTAGAAGACCATCTTCCTCTAAGGAAAAACCATCAAACTTCCCCTCAAGGGGTCTCTGTGACTCTATCTCTACTCATACTGAGATGTAGAAGCTTGTCAAGAGGAAGCTGCTAAAGAATCTGCTCCACAAATCTGTGCTCACTGAGGTGGCCATAGCCACATGTCTCCATCTGCTGAGAGCATCTGCTACCACATTCTCCTTCCCCTTCACATGCTCGATCTCCATGTCATACTCACAAAGCAACTCCATCCAACGCCACTGACGAGCAGTTGAGATTGGGTTGCGTGAAGAGGTGGCGAAGACTCAAATGATCTATCCTAAGTGTGAATCTCCATCCAAGAAGAAAATGCCTCCATCTAACCAAAGCATGTATAACTACCACAAGCTCAAGATCATGGGTAGGATAATTAAGCTCGTGATCTTTGAGTTTGTGAGACTCAAAAGCCACTACTCTTCCATCCTGCATCAACACACCTCCAAGTCCTACTAACGAAGCATCTGTGTAAACAAAGAACTCACCTATGGATCCGACACTACAAGAATGGGTGTTGTAGTGAGGCACTCCTTCAGTGTCCTGAAGGCCTACTCTCATCTGTCTGACCAAACAAACTTCTTCCCTTTCCTTTGAAGGGAAGTGATGGGATGCGTAATCCGAGAGAAGTCCTGAACAAATCTCCTGTAGTATCCTGCTAATCCCATGAAGCTGCACACCTCACACTAGTGGGTGTTGGCCAATCCATAATGGCTCTAATCTTGGAAGGATCGACTGATACCTTCCCCAGAAATGATATGACCCAAATATTGTACCTCTGACTGAAAGAAAGCACACTTCTCCAAGTTCCCATAAAGTTTGCTCACGAAGACACTGAAGAACCTAGCGCGAAGGTGCCCTCGTGCTCCTCACGTGTACATGAGTATATCAAAATTTCATCTAGGAAGATGAGCATGAAGTGATCTAAAAAGGTCCTAAATACCCCATTCATCAAACTCATAAACACTGCAGGGGCATTCATCAAACCAAAAGGCACCACTGTGAACTCATAGTGCCCATATCTCATGTGGAAGGTGGTCTTATGAATGTCCACCTCCAAAATCCTCAATTGATGGTACCCTGACTTGAGATCAATCTTAGAGAACACCGTGGCTCCCTTCATCTAATCAAACAAGTCATCAATACGAGGAAGAGGATAATGATTCTTGATCGTTACCTTGTTCAACTAGCGGTAATCAATACACAACCACAAGGATCCATCCTTCTTCTTCACAAAGATCACCGTGTGCCCCCAAGGGGATACACTAGGATGGATAAGGCCCTTCTCCAAAAGGCCCTCAAGCTACAACTTGAGCTCACAGAGCTCTCGGGGTGGTCATCCGATAAGGTGCCGTGAGATAGGCTCTGCTCAGAACTAAATCTATATATGAAAATCAATCTCACGTGGGGGTGGTAACCCCGGTAGCTCCCCTAGAAAGACATCAAAAAAATCTCTCAAGATGGGATGATCATCAAGTGATGGTCCACTAGACCCATCCTCTGATCTATCACTGACTATAACAACATACATCTGACAACCCCATCACACACACCGCTTAAGCTGCATAGAGAGATGGTGTGAATAGAAATGGGTCTCCTGACCCCCAGATCACCGAATCTCAACTCCTAAATCATCTACACAAGCTATAGTCTTGTGATAACAATCCATCCTAGCCCTATGTGTGTAGATAACCAATCCATACCTAAGATGACTCCATATGAGCCCAAAGGAAGAATACGAAGATCTGAGGTAGTGGTGAAAGGTCCCAAATCCACTACACACTCCTTAACTAAGGAGTCCACAGAGATCTTGGCTCCAGAAGCCATCTCGACATCCCAACTAAGACCTTTCCTAACTACCACCAGCCTGCATCACTCTACTAAAGATGGTGCAATGAAAGAATCAAAAGAACCAAAATCAAACAATACAGAGGTAGGAATACCACCAATGCTACATGTGGTCTCAATGATTGTGCTCTGTGCTCTACCTAGGTGGTTCTCAACCACTACATAAATCATGTGACTACGTCCCATGTCACCAACTATCAGCTCTGAAACCTATGCCTTACCCTTGTTAGGGTTCTGAGGGAAATCTCTCCAAAATGTCCAAGTAACTCCACATCCAAAGCAACCACCTGATCCTCTCCAAGGAGTAGCACCTCTAGTAGGTGCTCTAGAAGTCTGTGGCATGGATCCTGATGATCCGGCTATGGTCTGCTATGTGGCCTCTCTGTGAGCTCTCCCACTGACTGAGCTCTAGGTCCACCATGTGTCCTATGGGACCCTAGGAGGAGGCCCCATACTCCGACCTCTCTGTGCATCAGCTCTCTGTGGAGGTCTATAAGGTGGGTGGGACTGCTACTACTACTATGGGCCTAAAGGATGACTATGAGAGGAATGCTGACCACCACGAGGAGGAGGTACTAAACCTCTCGATCTACCATCTTGCATCTGCTGAATGCGGCTCTGACTCGGTCTCTAGCCTGCTGGGTTTTACCCCGAGTCTCCTCTACAATATAGGCCTTCTCGATGGCCTCACTAAAGTCTTATGTGGATAGTGAATCCACACTTGCACCTCCAATATCCAAATTCAGGCCCCATGAACCTGTGAATCCACACCTACTCATCCTGCATATACTCTACATACTAGAGTAGATCCAAAATCTACTCTCATACTCTACTACAGAAAGAGAAGCCTGTCGAGAGGTCATGGAACTCGTCGATCCTCTACTGGATGAACCTCCATGATAAATACCTACTCCTGAATCTCTCCTCAAAAAGCTCCCCAGTGTCACTATCTCTCGAATCTACATGGAGCTTCTACTCCTCTCTCCTCCACCATACTCCTATACTCCATCCCTCGAGATGGATCACAACACGAGCATGTTGCTAGAACAAGGACAAAGCTTGAAGCAACCACTCAAGCTCACTAGCCAGGCCTCTCCTGAAAATCCACCCATCACCCGAGTAATGTGAGGGCCAAGCTTTAAGATCTCCCTGATGTGATCCGTTGTTGTGGTCTCTGTCGGCCTCTAGGTCTCTCAACATGCTCATCCCTAAGCCTAGGGCTCCGAGACCTCTCTCTATGCTCTGGAACTCTATCACCCTGTCTCCTAGGTGGTGACTCTACTCTTGACTGACTCTCACATGGGAGTTCTCTCCTCTATGCTCCTCACTGAGTCGAGGAGATACCTACCCTCGATAGAAGGGGCTCTATCATGACTAGCTGCATGTCCTCCTCCTAATCCTCCAGAGTGGCATTAACATCCTGAAGGGTCTGTAGAATCTGAGGTAGAATGGCTGCTACACACCCGATCCATCCAGTGGTGGTGGTGGTGGTGAGTCTGAGTCCCTGTGAAAGTTCCTCTCACTCCGTCTGAGCCTCCTGCATAGACCAAAGCGAGAGTTAGTTCATTTTGCTAAGTTTTACACAACTTCCATGTTTACTAAAATATACAATTTCTTGCTAAGTTGTTTTCTAGATTTACAAGTGTACTAGGTTTAAGTTTTCATGTCTCAAGTTTTCTAGTGTGCCCAATGGTCCAAGCCTTTGAACCACTACTCTGATACCAAACTATAATGCCCATTTAAACAACCACTTGAGACCCAAGAAACAACCTAGGGTTAGCTAGAAAAATTAGGGGATAATTTTTTTTTATTTGAAGTGTCTACAACCAGGTTGCAAGACATCATTTTTCACTAATAACAGTTCTAGAACAAGACCAAACTACTACAACCTATGTTTTCCTTCATTAACAATTTCAAGTTCACAAGGTTCAAATTTTAGGGTTATATGTTTTAGTTAGGTTCAGGGAGTAATTTACCCCCATACCCACTCTCTAACAGGCTCAGAGTTTCAACTAGATTTTTCTCCTACTTAATGCTTCCAAAATTTCCTAAACCATTCCCAATGGATAGGAAATTTTCTCACCTTTCCGGTGATATAAAGAAGTCCTCCTAACTCCTTAGTAGAACTCAAGATATAAGCGGGGTGGAGTTCTAGGGTCAAATTTTCCCTAGGTGGGACACGTGTCAAGAGGAGGAGAAAGCACCTTGAACGGGTTGGCGGGTCATGGGGTGGCTTAGGGAATTTTTCCCATTGTGGGGCTCAAAGTCTCAAAACATCCCATGCCTCCATGGGTCCTCTAGGGACACATGTCACCTTCCGGTTGGTTGGGAGAAGTGACGGGGGCCGACGGAGCGGGTTGAGGCTTTAAGTCTTTTTGCCAAAATTCACAAGGGACCGAATTGGTCCGCATTCCAAAGATTACCATGATGAGGTTTCCATGGTGGACACTGCACACAAAGAAAAGGAAAAAGGGGTGGTGGAAATTTAAGGCACCTTGCACCCGAGGGGGAGGAAAAAGGAAAGAAAGGATGCACGTGGGTCCAGGCGCGCCCAAAGGAGAGAGAGAATTTCCAAGAGAGAAGGTGGAGTTGATGACCAGAGGGAAGATTTTAAAAATTTTTCCCAAAGGCCAAAAACAAAAAGAAAAAGGGGTTCTCCCTCCCCTCCCGCCACCCCCCCAAGGTGCCACATGGCACCTTCTCTCATTGGTCAGGGGGGCCATGGGGCCAAAATGGAAAATTTTTCCCCAAAATTTTCAAAAAGGTTAAGTTCAAAAAGGAACCGCGCCCACGCCGTAGCCCCTAGAGGACACGTGGCACCCTTTAATTGGCTTGGGGGCTGTCGGAGGAAAAAGTGAAAAATTTCCAAATTTTTTCAAAAGGGATAAGAGTTAAAAACAAACAGCCTCCCTCATACCCCCTAGAGGACACATGGCACCCTGATTGGTTGGGCCAGGTGGGAGGGGAGGAAAAAGGAAAATTTTTCCAAGGAAAATTTTTTTTAAAATGGATAAGTTTAAATTTGGTCCGCCCCTCCGAGGTGCCACGTGGAAGATCCCGATTGGTTGTGGGATGGTGGGGGGGCATGGAATTTTTAGGGAAATTTTTCCAAAGTTTAAAATTTAAATTTTTAACAATTAGATTAAATTTTATTACTTTTTGAATGCCAAATTGAAGTAAAACTTCAAATGGCCATAACTTGAGCTAGAAAGCTCATTTTTGGGAAAACGAGGACTTTTGGAAAGCTCTCGATGCCCTCTTTACAAAGAGTCATAAATTTTGAAATTTGATGAAGTTTAAGTGGTCAATTTTGAGAAACCAATCTGCAGGATTTTAATTAGTGCAAACTGGCAATTTTCAACTTCTCAATTTGGTTAAATTAGATCTCCTCCTTCACTCAACATGTCAAAAAGACATGGAGGATTGGTCTAGGGAGGGTTTAGAGTGTTTTAGGAGAGTTTATTTATCCAATTGATTTCAAATTTTTTTTCCGACAATAGACAGAAAAAATGATTGTGCAAGTTTCAAGTTGGATTCTATAAAGTTTTGAAGGTTCATTCTTAAATGTTAGGGTCAATTTGAGTTCTTTAATGTCTTAGCATGTTAACTTATGACATTTTTAGGTTGATTACTAAGTGCAGGTCTGAACTATTCATTTTTATTAAAATGAATTGCCAGAATGAAGTTTATAACAGTGAACTATTTCTTTTAAATTTGTATATCAATTTTATCATTTAAATGTGTATATAGTTCCTAAAATTAGTCCAATACATTTAATTGAATTAATTCAACCATTCAATTCTAAGTTAAATTGCAAAGTCCTTATTTTAATTTCAATATACTTTTAAGAGAAATGCAAACAACATACTTTTCTTCATACACATTCTTCTTTTACAAATAACAAGCTTCAAATCTTTGACAACAAATCAAATTCAATTACAAATACAATTTTGAAAAAAAATGCAATCCTTTATTCATTTCCAATAACATTTTACAACTTAACTCTTTCTTTTTTTTATTTTAAAATACAATATAAAAATATATATACATCTTTTTCTTTTTTCTTTTCCAAAACAGAGAGTAAAATAAATCTCCTTTACATTTCACAGTCCAATTTCAATCTTCCATTATCAATACAAATGGTTTCACATTACAAATATTATACAACTCATCCACTTCAAAGTGGGGAAGGATTACAATAAACTTGCTCAAAAATGGGACTGTCAAACTATATATTTTCTTTGCTCCAAAACAACAGCATGCTTCAGTTTCTTTTCTTTTCCATATTGATCACAACAAGGAAGGGGGAAAGGCAACGCTCTCCACCCAACCAAGACATCCAATGAGAAGGGTGAAGCCATCCTTCCTCATTGGCCCCCGAGCCCCAACCATATTGAAATAAGAGATGAGAATCAACACATGGCAACAATGGCTTCCACAACAAACAAGCAACATTCTTTCACATGCATAATTCAATAAGAAACACAGTTCAAGCAAAAAAACAGTTCACAAATGCATTTGATAACATTCACACAAAACTTAGGCTTGATCAAGCAAGCCAACAAGAGCAAGGAACTATGGGGAAACTACTTATGCCTCCCTATTTGGAATTGGGCATCCACCTAAAATCATACCACCAATATAACATATCAAATCCCATAAACCTTATGTCTCCCAACCCCTCCTTATGCCCCCCAAAGTTTCTCCCTTATGCCCCCAAGAGTAAGAAATGCAAGCTATTTCTTTTCCAAGGTGGATCCCAATCCAAACTCCCTCCACAATAAAATGATGCCCTTGGCATTCCCTTATGCCCCCATTTGAAATCCCCATAGCCTTCTCCTACACCATGTCCTAAGCAGTCTACCCAACCAGCCAAGAACACATAACACATTCACCATTTCATACATGCATGCAAGAGAAAGAAAACATTCTAAAAAGGCTCAAGTTCCTACCTCTCCATACTGGAGTTTGTTCCAAGCTCACAAGCTTCCCAAAATCCAAATACAGTCCAAAATCAGCAATGTCCAAGCATGCAAAAAGGCTCCAACTCCTTCCACAACAAGCTCCCAAAACAACAAGCAAAAAAATGCGCCCCCAAGAGGAATAAACAAAGTTTCAACAACCACAAACAAGCAAGGAGTTTTGAATTTAAAGGAGAGGGAAGAGAAGAGGATGATGTGGATCCATGTGGGATGCCACATCATTCTTCCTCAACCCCAAGAGGAAATTCAACATCATGCACCTAAACATAATAAATAAAAATGACAAATTAACTTACACACTCCAAAATAACCCATACTCCAAAAGGACTGAATTAAAAACATGTAAGAGAAGTGCAATTAAAACTTACAAATAGTCATTTCAAAATGCATTTAAAAGGCCTAAATTTAACCTCCAAACCATAGGTATGGTTGGTGAATCATTTTAAGAGGTGTGGGACAAGCTTAACTTGTCCCACAAGCCTCCAAATTTAGCCTCCAAGGACAAATTCGAATTCCTAAGAGGATGAAGTGTTTAACATTCCAAAATCTATCTTACATACTCTTACATATCCTTACACCTTCTTACATTTCTTACACACTCTTACAACATTAACATTTAAAATCAACAACTTCATTTATTACATTCTTATGACATATTGATTTATTTATTTTAACACATGATTATCCACAACATTAACACAACATATAATAACTAAAGAAAAGGGTAACACATCACAAAATAAACACATGCAACATTAATAAAGAAACCACATTAATAAATTACACAAACCCATGGTCACATATAATGGAAATCCCCCATGGAAATCCTAAAAACACACACACACACACACACACACACACACAGTTGCCATGGTGACCTTGTTGAATTCACCCAGAATTTCAATATGGTTAGTCTCCAATCCCCGACATTGTTGTGATATTTTAACCTACAAAACACAAATACCTCCTTCGGCCTCATGGCCATATCAAAACATCCAAAATGATATAAACAACATCTCAAGATCATCTAAACACATGAATCACAACAACATCAAGAAATCAACATTATCATTTTCAAATTAATTAATCAACTATATCATCATCAATAATCTTCCATACTAGGTCTACTCAAAATATCCAATGTCACATGTCCAAATCAACATCTATAATATGTCCATGTCAAACAGTATATCATCATCCACATATAAAAATGTCTCTAGTAACCATCATGCATAATAACTGAATCTAGATCAATAATAATCCATGATCTAACATCTAACCATCATACTACTGATCCGCATACTTCTTCTCCGTGTCATCCCGTGCCTCCCCCCAATCTCTTCTGATCAACACTACCCTGCTGCTCCATGTCCTACAAAAGAGCTAGTCCAAGAGATACTTGTCCTCTAACCTATCCCAACTAAGAGGTGTCCTAAACTCTCTACCATACAAAGCTATAGTGAAAAGGAGCCATGCCTATAGAACTCTAAAAATGTTATTGTAAGAAAACTCCACTAAGTATAGTGTACTCCTCCCACTTAGACTTGCTGATCCATCACGTACATCCCGAGCATATCCTCTAAAATCTTGATTCACTTGCGGGCCCAAAGATGTCCATCTGTCTCATGGTGATATGTGTGTCAAATTAATCCTCGTCCCGAGACATACTACATGAGTCCAAAAGTGTGAAGTGTACAAAGGATCGTGGTCACAAATGATCTTTTTGGTGAAATCCCATGCAACTAAAATCTCATCCAAATATACTCATGCCACTACTCTAGCTATATAAGTTGTGTTAAGTGGTCTTCATCGAGAAAAGTGAGCCACTTTTGTCAATTTATCAACCATGAACCATAAAGGCATCATGGTGATATCTCGACATCAGGTAGCCCAATAATGAAATCCATGGAAATGGTGTCCCATTTCCATTTTGGTATGGCATGAGGATAAAGAAGACCTATTGGATGATGATGCTTGACCTTAACCCTCAAGACTCTAAACACCATGACACAAACCTAGCCACGTCTCGAAAAGTCCTCTCCAATGGTACGATTGTCGCAAGTTAGCGTGCATCTTCTTCACCCCGGGATGGGATGAATAGGGTGCATGATGTGCCTCTACCAAGATGTCTTGCCTCAAACCTCCCTCTCTCGGGAACATATATCCTATACCTCTCTGCCTAAGAAGACCATCTCCTAAGGAAAAACCATCAAACTTCCCCAAGGGGTCTCTCGTGACTCAATATTTTCTCGTACCGAGATGTAGAAGTTGTCAAGAGGAAGATGTTGAAGAATCCTGCTCTGCAAGTCTTGTCTCATTGAGGTGGTTGCCAATAACCACATGTCTCTGTCTATTGAGAGCATTTTCTACCACATTCTCCTTCCCCTTCACATGCTCGATCTCCATGTCATACTCACAAAGCAACTCCATCCAACGCCACTGACGAGCGTTGAGATTGGGTTACGTGAAGAGGTGGCGAAGACTCAAATGATCTGTCTTGAGTGTGAATATCCATCCAAGAAGAAAATGTCTCCATCTAACCAAAGCATGCATAATCGCTTTCCTTAAAGCTCAAGATCATGGATTTTGGTAATTAAGCTCATGATCTTTGAGTTTGTGAGACTCAAAGCCACTACTCTGCCATCCTATATCAACACACCTCCAAGTCCTGCTAACGAAGCATCTATACAAACAAAGAACTCACCCTGTGGATCCGACACTGCAAGAATGGGTGCTATAGTGAGGCACTCCTTCAAATTACATCCTAAAGGTCTTCTTGCATCTATCCTTCCAAACAAACTTCTTCCCTTTCCTCCGAAGGGAAGTGATAGGTGCACAATCCACAAGAAGTCCTAAACAAATCTTCGGTAAATCCCTGCCAATCCCATGAAGCTACGTTAACCTCGAATCATTTTAATGGGTGTTGGCCAATCCATAATGGCTCTAATCGTGGAAGGATCAAATTCGATACCTTCCCAAAAATGACATGACCCAACACTCCAAAATCTATCTAAAAGAAAGCACACTTCTCAAGTTCCTTACACCTAAATTTCTTGCTCACTCTTACACTTAAGAACTTAAGGTGCCCTCATGCTCCTCACATGTACATGAGTATATCAAAATGTCATCTTGGAAGATGAGCATGAAGTGATCTAAAATGTCCTTAATACCTACTCCTAAATCCACCTATGTCACACAAGTAATGTGAGGACCGAAAAGAAGATCTCCCCGATATGATCTGTTGCATCTATCACCCTCTAATCTCTCAAACACTCATCCCTAAGTCTATGGCTAAGACCTCTCTCTATGCTCTAGAACTCACAAACCCATGGTCAGGTGGTGACTGGGAACTCCCCATGGAAATCCCATGGTCACACACACATGGTCACATATAATGAAAATTTCCCACATGGAAATCCCACACAACATACACACATACACACACACAACAAGCCATAGTGACCTTGTTGAATTCACCCATAATTCAATATGGTTCGTCCTCTCTGGTCCCCTAACATTGTTGTGATATTTTAACCTACAAAACACAAATACCTCCTTCGGCCTCGTGGCCATATCAGAACATCCAAAATGATATAAACAACATTTCAAGATCATCTAAACATGTGAATCACAACAACATCAAGAAATCAACACTATCATTTTCAATTAATTAATCAACTATATCATCATCAATAATCTACCATACTAGGTCTACTCCACATATCCAATGTCATATGTCCAAATCAACATCTATAATATGTCCATGTCAAACAATATATCATCATCCACATATAAAAATGTCTCTAATAACCATCATGCATAATAACTGAATCTAGATCAATAATAATCCATGATCTAACACCTAACCATCATACTAAAACAAAACATAATAGTGTCCATAATATGATCATAGTATCGAGATCAGTATCTAAAAGTGTCAAAGGGAAGTGGGAACTACACTGCAAACGAATATGTACTCCTTCCTTGAGAAGTTGGGTCAATTGGTCCAATGAAATCCAATCCCCACTTCTCAAATGGTTCTAACATAACTTGAGGTTAGAGTGGCATCTCAGATGTAAATGTTGGCTTTCCCATCCTTTGACATTGATCACATTTCCATACATACTTTTTGACATATTTATGCAAAGAAGGCCAATAGTAACTAGCTCCCAAGACTTTGTGGATAGTCCTCTTGACTAAATAGTGTCCCCTTGATGGCTCATCATGACATGCTCTGAGTATGTCAAAGATGTCATCCTCAGCTACACACCTACATAATACATGGTCAGATCCACATTTGAAAAGCATTCCATTAGTCCATGTATACATTACACTTTGTTTAATTAATTTCTTCCTTTGTTTAGGTGTGAGGAAAGATGGGAACTTCCATATAGCCAAGTAGTTAGCCATGTCTAGCAAACCAAGGAGAGACAATTGAGATTGCAAACATATGTTCGTCATGAAAGTCATTATTTACCCATTCTTCTGTACCTAAAATGGTTAGCCTTGAGAGAAATTCAGCCACCACATTGCATTTACCTAGTTTATCAATGATTTTGATGTTAAATTCTTGCAATAATAACAACCACCTTAAAATTTTACCATGCACCAAAGTTTTATTAATTAGATACTTAATAGTAGAATGATTAATATGTACAATTACTTCATTCCTTGTAACGTAATGGTGGAAATTTTTAATCGTGCATAATTAATCGCAAAAAATCCTCTGTGGTGGTGTAGTTCCTTTCAGCAGGGAGAGGTTCTTGCTTATGTAGTAAATAACATGCATTAATTTTCCTTCCTCTTGTTGTCTAAGTACAACCCCTAATGATTTTTTGGAAGCATTTGTTTATATGTGGAAGAGTAGCTTCCAATTTGGTCCTCTCAAGACTGGAGTATTTGTCAATTTTTCCTTAATAGTTTTAAAAGATTTTTGACATGCTTCTATCCATTCAAACTTAGAATCTTTTGTTAAAAGGAAAATAGTGGAGAAGCTAACTTATTGAAATCTAAAATGAATATTCTATAATAACCAACATGTCCAAGAAAGCTTCTTACTTCAGTTTTATTTGTGGGAGATGGAAGTTTTACAATGATGTTGACTTTATCCGGATCTACCTTGATTCCTCAACAGAAACATGATGACCCAGACTATACCTTGCTCCATCATGAATAGAAATTTCTCATGGTTTAAAGATAATTGATGTTTCTCACACCTTGAGAGTAATTTGTCTAAATTATCAACTACATATTGGAATGTTGCTCCATAAACAATGAAGTCATCCATGTAAATCTCAACACAATCATGAGTGAGATCAACAAATATTTCTAACATGGCTCTTTGGAAAGTAGTAGGAGCATTACATAAGCCAAAAGGTAAGACCCTGTAAGAAAATGTACCCCATGGGAAGGTAAAGGTAGTTTTATCTTGATCCTCTAGTGCCACCGTGATTTGATTGAGGAATGAAAAATATCTTTTTCCAAATAAATTATCAAGGACTTGATCAATAAAAGGTAAGGGAAAATAATCTCAATGTGTTGCCTTATTCAACTCCCTATAATCCACACAAATCCTCCATTTCCCATTATTTTAGGCACTATTAATAATAGAGAAACCCACTGGCTATTTGATATTGGATAAATGAATCCTACCCTGAGGATTTTCTCAATCTCTATTTTTACAATATCTCTTAAGGCATGGTTTATCCTTCTTTGAGGTTGGTTGACTGGTTTGGAGTCAGTTGTGTAAATATGGTGTGTACAAATACTGGGGTGAATACCTTTCATGTCACTATATTCCCAAGCAAAGGCTTGAGGATGAGAGCATAGAAGTTCAAATAAGGTATTCTCCTCCTGACTAGTCAACCAACTATTGACTACCAATTTTTTTCCGGGAAGATGGGTAATTGTTTGGTGTCTAGGTGGAGATAATTTACAACAGGGTATTCTCTCAATAATACATTCAAAGAGCACTGCGAGGAAGTAATTTGTGAATAAAAATGGTAATGTGAAAGATAGACTCAATTCTTGGTATGGAGTCATTCAGAAAATATGGTGTGTACAAATATTGGGGTGAATACCTTTCATGTCACTATATTCCCAAGCAAAGGCTTGAGGATGAGAGCATAGAAGTTCAAATAGGGTATTCTCCTCCTGACTAGTCAACCAACTATTGACTGCCAATGTTTTTCCTAGGAAAATGGGTAATTGTTTGGTGTCTGGGTGGAGAGAATTTACAACAAGGTATTCTCTCAACAATGCATTCAAAGGGAACCTATGGGGAAGTAATTTGTGAATGACAATGATATTGTGAAAGATAGACTCGGTTAGATCTATGTTTCATGAAAAAGGGTAGATGATAGGTTGATTTTTCTCATCCATCATGTCATCTCTTATTTCAACTAGTTGCAATACAGACTAATAGTCAGTTCAACGTAGGATTCAATTTGTAATGGATGACTTATGAATAGTCCAACACAAGACTCAAAATCATCACCATTCTGGATTTGTTTTGAATGTTCCTGAATTACAAACATGGACAAAGATGAAATCACATCTTCTGATTCATCTGTATCATCCTTCCACCATTTTTTATCCTCTATAGAAAAGGGTTTTGCGGTTGGATAAATGGATAACTTCTTTGAATCATGTCCATTTTTAATCACCATATTTCCTATCCTGCAATCAATAAGAGCTACAATAGTGGCTAGCCAAGGGCATCCTAGGATCAAAGGATATCCAATTTTCTTATTCTTCATTTTAATGACCATAAAATCTACTGAATAATCCCATGATTTGATGGTTATGGTCACATCCTCTATGATTCCTTTGGGCTTGGCTATAGACTAATCAACCATTTATAACACTACTGAAGTTGATTGTGGTTTAGGGAGAGATAATGTGGACAATGTGTTAGTGGTCATCACATTAATTGCAGCCCCTAATTCAATTAGGACATTTTGGATTTGCACATCCCCTATGCAAACTGTAAAAATTGGACTTGCATGGTCTCCATATTTTGGAGGGATCATATTCCCTTCCAATATGTTAGCCAATTTTCCATCAACATGGATTTTTTTAGGCTGATTCTTCCTTCTACCCTGAGTTTTAAAATAGAGTTCTTTGATGGTCTTATTCAATTATATAATTTCTCTAAGAGTCTATAAAAGAGGGATTCCAATACTTAGTTTTTAATCCTTAAGTTATATCTGACTCTAGTTCTTCATGGATTATAGTATTACATTTTTCTAATAGTCTATATGGAAAGGGAATACCTAAGTTTGGTTTAGATGCTTCTTCAATAACATGATTGGGCTACGTTTCTTCTTATTTTTATTTTTCTTCAGGGAATTCTTCTATAATAGGAGATGATGGTTTTGAGGTAACCTTCCCTGAACGTAGCAAGATATTTCTATAGTCCACAGTTAACTGTGGTTTTTTTTTCTAATTCCACGGTGTATGTTGGGTTACCCTACCTCACATTCTTTGGGTTTGCCACAGTTTGAGCTGGAATTTGTGGTTGGGTAGGTTGTTCATATGGGTTAGCAGTTGTAGGCCCAATCAATAAGGCTTGTTGTCCCTGGGGTCTTCTTTGGTTATAATATTACTGACTCGATCCTTGGGGTGCATTCTACTATTATTGGAATGGTGGAATGTTTGGGTTTGGAGTCTAAGGTTTTTGATAATAATTTAGTGGTGCATTCCACTAAGGAATCCACTCCTGTGGGAATTGTTGAGCCCAAGGATGGGGGTATGACCATGATGTGTTCCACTGATTTGAAACCCATTGAGTTTTTGGTGCATATGGTCTGGTTCTGATTTGATTGAAAATTCCCTCCTTGCCTCTAAGCCACATAATTCAACTTAGCTTCATTTATGTGTTCTTCTTTAAATGATTCCTTAGCAAGGGAAGTAATCCACATTGTTTTGTGGAATGCCTTAGATAACAAAATAAAATAGACATCTGTTTTATATAATGGATAGTCCTTAACCCCATGTTTATCCCTACATCTTAGAAAATATATGAAAAATGGCTTTATGTTCCTAGATTTCTCCCTATCCACAGTTGTATTAAGTTGAACTAAGAGGTCTGTCCTTAGATTTATAATTTCCTCTCTTAATTTGGATATGTTTCCATTGGCCATTTTTCCTTTCTATTTTCGAAGGTTTAGGCGAGTTTGGGAGTAGTTCCTACAGAGGTCAATGATATCAATGAATTCTAATTTGTTCATATCCCATAATATTAAAGGCTTCTTATGTGTCCTCATCCAATCCCTTAAGGAATAGAGTTTTAAGAAGAGTAATATCAAGACCAATGCCACACCTCCTGTGAAGGAAGAGGAACCGATCAAGATAGTCCTCAACACTCTCATCCTCCTTTTGTTGCATCCTAAAGATTTCTTCCTTTCTATCCCTGACCCTACAATAATCTTGGTATTTATCTAAGAAGATTGTTTCCATCTCCTCGCCAACTGTGAATGGAGTTAGGGTTAGGCCCATGAACCACATCATAGTTGCATCCTTCAAAGTTGAAGGAAATACCTTTGATTTTTGAGTGTTTAAGGTGTAGTCATAGGTCTCGCCACATGAATTTGAACTCAAATAGGAATTGATCAGGATATTTTGAGACTAGTCCCTTAAAGGTTGGTAGAATTGAAGGAGATATATTCTTCATGGGGGCTTGGTCATTAGGATCCAATTCTATGGGATAGGTAAATGTCCTTCCAAGTGGAGGGTTGTCATTATTTGCACCATTGGGGTTTTCCACTCCATCATCCATCCTTCCTTATTGAACAAGTTTCTCCACATGTTGGTTTTGAGGGGGGGTTTGTAAATTGATTCTAATAAATCTACCTCTACTGGTCTCTAGGTATAAACATAAAATCCTATCATACTAAGAAAAATTTCCTAACTACAAGTGCCTACTGATTTCTTGTGTTCCACATACTCCAAAGAAAAAAATCTTGTTGTCACTACAAGGTCTTTTATTTTGAAAGAAAGAGTTATGGAAAAGATATTTCTAAATGGAAACTTACCAAGATATCATGGAAGTACTGAGTTAGTACCTTAATATTTGCTAACACCTTAAGAATCCCTAGAAACAACACCAAAAAGTGACGAACATTGTTGGTACTCACACTTTAGTTATCTCATGATTATCAGTCTAGGGTGGTGTCCATGGCTATTTTCAACAAAGGAAACAATTGAAATCATGCTCAATACTTATTTTCTAATGAAATTAATCAAATACTATTAAAAATAAAGGATTATCCGAACTCAAAATTGAAAATATTGAAAGAAATTAAATCCTGGTGATTTAAATAAATGATAATTAATATAGATGAGATAAAAAAGAAATTTTCCCTTCACATTGGGGAGGAATGGTCATTACTCCTTCCCGCTGATCCGGTTTAAGATTGTAAATCACATAGGTCGAGTTATCCTTGAATCAAGTACTTTATTGAATAGAAGAATTTATTTTACAACAATCCATGAACTAAATTTTTAATCCTACTACAAATGCTCTTTTATATCCAGAGAAATCCTAGTCACTCTAGAAGAGGACTGATTATTTGCAATAATTATAACTACTTAACTAAAATATATCTATGACAACTCATTGTTTGAGGAGTTACAATTGTGGAAGAACTAGTGCATGCCGCATCTAAATCATATTCATCTTGTTAACTATAGATGAGTTCCTTAATTGACTCTCAATTTGAGATGATTAATCAACACCAAAATATGTCAAAGATCATGCATTATATTCCTATAATCATGATGATTATAAGTCTATGATTTGTTTTGTTTGTTTGCTCCACGTCTTCAATCAACTGGGTGTTAAATCGAGCTTGCATGATCCACATAAGTTGCATGATGGATGAGATGGTAGCCTACATCTCATGCCCTCTCATCATGTCAACTCATGTGATCACTACATCAACTCGTAGTCTTACCATCTAATTCATTTTCCTTCTTTGTGTGAGTTCTTCATTCCAAATGAGTCCTCTACTCCATAGTGAGTCCTGCGCTAATGCATAGGTGAGTCTTGCACTCTAAAGTAAGTCCTGTGCTAGTGCACGAGCAAGTCATGAATTGTGGTCTTTAGTTGAGTCATGTGATGAATTAATATATGCTCTTTAAACACATTGTTAGTTCACATAAAGACCCATTTAACACATTTTGAAGAAGCATATACAAGATGAAAATAACAAGATTATGCATAAAACTTCCTTTCAAAATATACTAAAGTATTAATTACAAAATGATAATATCATACTTAGTGCAAAATGATGACATGAAAAACAATGATTTACATATGAATTATGAGGTCTCATCGTAATCCTCCATCAATATGGGTAGCTCAACATATTCCTCTCGAATTTCCCCACCAAGAATTAGTAAGAACCCCTAGATAATTATCTACATGGAGAAGGTAAGTTGTAATGTTTACTTCATCCTTCATCTTATCTAGTTATCTATGATGTTGGTACTTGTCAAAGACCTATGCATACCTATATTTCAAGAGTGTCTTGGATGCCTCTCCAACTAGACATATCGAACTCACCGAATCTCCCACCGATGATGCTACATGATCCACCATCATTGCAGTATCTTGGACATCCAACAATGGATCGAAAATATCATGGTAGGAAATCTCTATCGAGAGTGTCATTCCTCCACCGCCCACTCGCAAAACCAAATAAAATGACACATGTTACTTATAATACAAATATAACATGTAAAATACACCAAATAACATAATATCACACAAACTTGTCTACAAAATCCTCTCCACGATGGTCTCTCCATCTTCACGGCCACCCAAAGATTGTCATCTTGCTCATCATCATGATGAGGTATGGCTCTTATATATTTTTCCCACCTATCTTAGGGCACCAATATCATGCCCCCTCTATGTTATGGTTTAGGCCTCTATCTTAGGTGCATGGCCATCTAGACCCCAATAAATGTCAGAAACCTCCTCCTCCCTGGGCCGCCACATCATATGCTCTCTTAGCCATGCTATCGCCTACCTTATTACTCCTCTTGTGTTAGGACCAGATCCACCGAAACCTTGACCTATAAACCTCGTATTGATGAATCCTCTATTGATCCCTCCTCTAAGTCTCTCACCATTTATGATATGTGGTAGGCCCTCAACATCCCCACCGCGACAAATGTTTCTATGACCATGTATGCCCACCGATCAGCCTATGGGGTCATAATGTTAGTACCCTCACCTCTTCTCGATACGTCCTCTCTAACATTAAAAAATTAGTAGGGTGATAATGGTGGTATTTAGATTTTTGAGATTTCCACAAGTAGGAAATTTTGAAGAATATGCAGATTTCACCGTGTATTATTGGTAATGGTGGTATTACCACTAGTGCTAGTCACTCAAAGGGCCTTAGGACCCCGCTTATTAAGCATGAAAAATTACCAAGTCAAGGAAAGGTAGAACATGGGAGAAAGGTGCATGAGGAAACGTGCACGGTGGGAATAGGGTTTGCGCTCTGGTTAGACATGAAAGGATTACGTGTATAGAGGAGTCAACACTTAGCCAGTTTTTGGATGTGGATCTAAATATAGACTTGGAGTGTTGGCCAAGCAAGGTTTTGAAGATAAGGTTGGAACATGAAGACTTGCGGTTCAAGAAAGGTCTATTTTGGGATACAAGGAAGACCAAACAACATGCATAGTTCCAAGCTAATAATAAGATCTGAACTAGGAGTTAACTATAGTAGATCTATTGTTAGAGAGCTTACATGCTTTTGGTACTTATCTTGTAAGCACATGGATATTTTTAACATGTAGCCTATTTTAGAGATGCACGGGTAGTGAATGGCAAGTCCTCACCCCTATATATATGTGTGATCTGCATAGTTTAGAGAGACCACTTTTGTAATAGAGTTATGTTGCTGAATTATGGGCGCACATGACTCATGGTGACACTTTGTGTATTTAAAAACTTCTGTGTTTGACAATATTTAATATAATGGATATTTGTGGCTAGATATTGGTGATTGATATAACTAAGCATGGATTTTGTATGGTAAATCTGATTATGGTTCTTGTTTGATTATTCATGCCTAATAGTTAAAGATCTAGATCTAGCTTATATTATGTAATGTACTTGAATGCTTGTCATGAATCTGGAATATACATTCACAACATGATAAATCCTTGGTAGAGATCACATAAAAGAGGGAGTCGGTACCTTTACACGCTCTGTGTGAGCACTTAAGTTTTCCACAGGTGATGTGTTAGAGCGCAATGGGATTTTGATGGTCTATGTGATTGATGATGAAGAAGTGAAGAATCTGGATGTTGAACATACAGAGGGTATGTACGAGGTCTTAGACAATGCAGATGAGAAGGCACACACCTACCATGAGCCGATGAAAATAAAGAAGGTCAACATTGGAATAGATGTTGAACCTAAGGAGGCCATCATTGGAGATTATTGGTCTAACTCGGGGTTGCAAAGATAATTGAGTGCTACATGACTTCAAGGACTTGTTCCCTAGAGGATATCATGAGTTGAAAGGGGTGCATGAATCTTTAGGCAAGATGAGAATCAAGCTAAAAGAAGGTGTGTGCCTAGTTAGGAAGAGGCCTTACATGATGAATCCTAACTTGTGTGTCAAGGTGAAGGAAGAAATAGATAAGATGTTGAATTCTGGAATCATTGAGCCCATTGAGGAGTCAGAATGGGTTAGCCCTATGGTGATCATTATAAAGAAAGATGGAAGAATCGAATTTATGTGGATAACAGGAGTTAAATGCTACATGTGTAATTGATCCTTTTCCCACACCGTTTACTGAAGAAATATTGGAAGGTGTTATAGGGCGCAATATCTACTCCTTCACTGATGGTTTGTATCGATATCATTAGGTGAGGATAGCTAAAGAGGATCAAGAGAAGACAAATTTCACCATAGAATGGGGAATTTTTACATACACGGTTATGCCCTTTGGATTAAAGAATGTGCCTGTAGTCTTTTCGCGCATTGTTGTTCAAGCATTCCAAGATTTTATTCATAAGTTCTTGCAGGTTTATCTGGATGATTGGATAGTGTATGGGCTAGTGAAATATCATTGTGATAACTTAAGGATTATGTTTGAGAGATGCGATAGTTGAGCATCTCCTTGAACATCAAGAAGTGCATTTTTGCTACACCTTTTGGGACTTTGCTTGGACACATCATCTGTAAGGAAGGCTTGTTAGTGGATCCTACTAAGGTTGCTGTTATTTTGGGCTTAGAGGAACCTACTAACTAGAGCGAGGTGCGCAGATTCTTGGGGCACATAGGCTATTACAGAAGTTTATCAAAGGTTATGCTAAGATTACCATACCCTTGGAAGAATTATTAAAGATTAAAGGCAAGTTCCATTGGGGTGAAGCACAACAACACACATTTGAGACATAAAGGAAAGGCTTACTAAAGCACCTATTCTCGTGCTTTTTTCATGGACCAAACCTTTTCATGTGCATGTGGATGCCTCTGGTATGGCCATTGGTGCGATTAGCCCAACTCTCGAAAATTTATTGTTGATCATCCTATTTACTTTGCAAGTAAGAATTTAACACCAACCGAATTGAATTATACAACTATAAAGCGTGAGGCCTTGTCTATGATTTACGTAATGCATAAGTTTTGATAATACTTGACTGCAACACATTTTATTTTTTTATACATATCACATGACATTGAAGTACTTGGTCAAAAAGCCCATTCTACAAGGGTACATATGTCATCGGATTCTGTTATTTTAGGAATTTGATTTTATAGTGGTGGTTAAGCGTGACAAGAGCAATTTAGACCAGATCACCTGTTAAGGATTAATTCAGGTGAAGATGTGTAGAGCAATGAGGACATAATGCTAGATGCAAAAATTTTTAGAATGAACCAGGCACCCTCGACTTAGAATACATTGTTGTCTTTTTTGAAAACTAGTGTAATTTGGAAAAGAAACAACTTCCCATCTCAAGGCCACGCCTTACATGTTGATTAGTGGAGACTTATACAAAATAGGTCAGGATGAATTTTTGTGTTGGTGCGTACTTGAACATGAATGAGAAACTATTATGGAGGAGGATCATGGAGGTATCGTAGGTGGACATTATGCAGGAGATGCAACCGCATGCAAAATTTTATTGGCTAGTTTGTGGTAGGAAACATTATATAAGGATTGTAAATAATATTGTAAGGCATGTGACCATTTTCAGTGCCTTGGAAAGCCTGAGCATAGAGATGAAATTCCTTTAAGGCCTATTGCATGTAGAACCTTTTTGAAAAGTGGGAAATTGACTTTGTGGGTCCTATTTCCCCACCCACACGCATGACTAGATAACACTACATCATAACTTGTACAAATTATCTTATAAGGTGGGAAGAAACAAGATCTACAAAGGATCGCATGCACGACAAATATAACAAAAAGGTTTCTGTGGGAAAAAATCATCAATAGGTATGGATTCCCATTGAGTTTGACAAGTGATAGGGGTACTCATTTTCTTAATGAGACCATCAAGATACTATTGGTAGAATTTATGGTCAGCACAACATAAAACAAATGCTTATCAACCTCAACCTAATGAAACTCGCTAAGGATTTCAACAAGATATTGAGCCACACATTAACTAAAATTTGTGATGTTAGAAGGAAAGACTAGGATTATAAAGTATTTATTGTATTATTTGCATACATGACAACCTATAAGAGGTTGAATAAGGCCACACCCTTTCAATTGGTGTTTTGGTGCGGAGGTTGTTCTACTAGTGGAATTCATGTTACCTTCTCTGCGTATTTCTCACGTAGGAGGTTTAGATGATGAGTAGGCACTTGAAGAGTGTATTGATAAACTGATGTAGTTGGATGAGAGGCGCGCTATAACATGATGGATTCAGAAGATAGAAAAGGTCAAGAAGAAGGCATGGCATGATAGACATATTAAGAATAAGAAGCTTGAAGTTGGACAAATGGTTCTTCTTTATGAATCAAATTTCTTGCACCACCTTAAAAGCTTAAAGTGCATTAGTTGGGATTGTATATTGTGACTTATATACTTGATTCATGCACTTGCTAGTTAAAAGCGTTGGATGGCACATGGTTGCCCAGCTTATTTGAATGGGAGTAGGTCAAGGCCTACTATAAATAAGTCTTCTTGGTGTTTGTATTTTAAGGAATTATTGCCATTAGATTATATTTCCTTAATGCATTTCCTTTATATGTGTTTCCTTCATTGTTGTTATGATTTGTCAATTTAGTTCAGTTGTTTGTGTAATAAGCGCACTTGTGCACCAAAAGCTGATTACTAACTATGTGTTTTCATACAGAGACCACACATACCATTAGTGTGGGGTAGAGTATAAACATGGTACATGGAATATGTTTAAATGTTATTTTAAGATGGGTATGTGTATAAAGATATTGTGCAGTTGCATGAACTGTAGATGTGGATAGAGAAAGATTGCTCATGAATGAAGACCACATATGGATGGATGGACACATAGTGTAACACGAGGGAGGATGTAGCAGTGGAAACTACTTGGTGAAAGGCGTAGTGGATAGATACTTTGGTGCTTAAAGGTGCTTGAAAATGAGGTATGTGGCTGAGGAGTAGTAGGTGCACTAGAAGGTTATGACGTGTGGCTAAGGCGTAAAAATCAGCACGGAAAAAGGAAAGAAATTCCAAGTTAATGCTGAGTATGGTGGTAGGTGGGGAGAAATAAATGTGGATTTTTTTTTGAAAATATATATAAGGAGGTGTTGGGAAATCATTTTTACCTTTGTAATCAAGAGAATTCGAGTGAGTTGAAGTTAAGCAAGCTAGCAAGCGAGTTGTGAAGTGCGAAGAGCTGCGAACTAGTCGGATTTGTCATATTTATGCATGGGATTTTCTCGGTGCTCTATTGAGAAGGTGTTTTAAAAAAAAAGGTGTATGAGAAGGAGAAATCAACTGTTAGGGTTTGGATTTGAGCTACCGGTGGAGTTGAGCTAGGGCATGCAGATTTGGAATTGTATAGCTTGAATCGATTCTGATAACACACCTTTATTGTTCATATGGAACCTTAACGAGCACTGGAGTGACCAAAAGGGGAAGGAAGTCAAGGTCGAAGTGGAGGATGACCCTGAAATCTATTTTTCTAAGATGCAATACCTAGAAGGGGTTTTTATGGGTCGCGACTAGGATTCACACATTCATCCTTGTAAAGTAAGTGATTACAACCACATAAACAAAGATAATAAGGATGGATTGGATAAGTTGCTAATGGTAAAGACAACAAAGAGAACAATGGATGATATGGCTGTGTATGATGACGTGGGTGAAAAATTGTTGACAAAGGTGGGAGTTTTATAACTATATGAACTCCCTACTTTGGAAAACCAGAGAAGTTGTACTGTGGTTGATGAACAAAGTCCATGAGAAATTTTATATTTTTTTGGGTGATGAATGAGGCTCATTATGCCCTTGATTGGGAGTTTGATAGGACTAAGGATTTCGAGTAATGACCGAGCAAAGACCTCTCGACACGGAGGCCATTAAAGCAATAAAGAAGGCATAGCTTGAGGTTACCATAACTCGGTACCGAGCTTCTTGCGTTAGTGAAAACCGGCCAAGTTGTTTATGACAACTGTGAAGACAGAGATAGGGTGGCAAGTGTGTTGGTTACCACTCATGAGGTGGATTTAAAGGAGTTCTAGGATAAAAACAAGGGTAATCGAGTGGAATGTGAAAAAATCTGGCAGAGCTAGAGAAGAAGACTGAGGTAATTTAATTTTTACGGGCCTCTATAAAGAATAAAATAAAGGAATTATATCCCTAGGTGACACGCATAATGGACGCTCTAACAGACCTTAGAAAATAGTTGGAAAATATGGTTGATACATTTAAGGCCAAGGGTGAAGAGCTTACATTTGAGGAAGTTAATGCAATGATAGGGGATTTTTCAAGTAGACACAAAGTGAGGTAGAAGCATGGAATGAAATTGAGGCCTCATTAAATAAGGATTTCCCAATCCTTGTTCAATAATAGCAAGATTCTTTCATTCTTTGGCGCAATCCAGGTAAAGATTCATTATTTTTTTATTCTTTATTCTTTCTTAGAGCAACAAACTATTTCTGAGGATGGACAACACTTCTAGTGTGGGGTAATGTTGATCATGTAGAATGACTAATTCAAGGATAAGGTAGCGTAGGAGAAATGTGCATGAGGAAATGCACATGAGGGGAACATGGTTTGTGTGTTGAAGTCAAATAGGAAAGGATTACATGTGCAGGAGTAAACACTTTGATAGTTTTGGATGTAGATTTAAAGATAGACTGGAATGTAGGTCAAAAAGGTTTTGAAGATAAGGTTGGAACATGAAGACTTGCGGTTCAAGCAAGGTCTATTTTGGGATACAAGGAAGACCAAGTGACATGCATAGTTTCGAGCTAATAATAGGATCTGAACTAGGAGTTAATTGTAGTAGATCTATTATTAGAGATCTTGCATGCTTTTTGTACTTAACTTGTAGTGGTGCATGGATATTTTTATCATGTAGCCTATTTTAGAGATGCATGAGTGGTGAAGGGCAAGTCCCCACCCCTATATATATGTGTGATCTGCATAGTTTAGAGAGACCACTTTTGTAATAGAGTTATGCTACCGAATTATGTGTGTGCATGACTCATGGTGACACTTTTGTGTATGTAACAAATTCTGTGTTTGAAAATGTTTAATATAATGGATATTTGTGGTTGGATATTGGTGATTGATGTAACTAAGCATGGATTTTGTATGGTAAATATGATTATGGTTCTTGTTTGATTATTCATGCCTAATAGTTAAAGATCTAGATCTAGCTTATATTATGCAATATACTTGAATGCTTGTTATGAATATGGGATATACCTACCCATCATGCTTACTCTTGGTAGAGCTAACATAAAAGAGGGAACTAGTACCCTTGCATACTTCGGTGAGCACTTAGGTTCTACACGGTGATGTTCCATTGCACCTCGGGATTTTGGTGGGTAAAATAAGACTACACTACTCACCACATGGACATCCACCCAATACATGTAATGTCATGTCACCTCGGTGATGACCTTAAAATACTCTATCTTGGGCCAACTAGGCCACTAATCCACATTCCCTATGTAGGGATACCATGTATCATCATTCGACCCACTCGTGCTAGTGGTCGAAATGCTCTAAATGATCTCACCTGCTGGACCATGTGCCCAATGAAGCATTCTCGGGTCATCCACTCATCACGCTAATGGTATCCCTACTTGTCCTATACATTGGGAATCTTGTATTCATTTCATGTCATCAAAATACACCCAAATTTGGAATTCCAGAGCTCGAGTTCTCTCAATTCAAAAAATAGCAATAAGAAAATAGAAATTAAATGACTATATAAAACTAAATTTTTCTATTCAAATTTGGCCACGATAAACCTAAATCTTCCAAAGACTGTCATTTTTTCTCCCAAGATCCATAAAATGTGTCTTTTATTACATCCTGATCATGATCTCATGTCATTCTCTTTGACCTATTACATGCATACATTTAACAATATTCAATTGTTGCCTATTTTTGACACCATACCACTACGACACTATGATATCTATGACATGACATCCATTCCATAGGTCCTTAGCTAGGTGATTTATGCCTTATTTTACTAATGATCCTTTAGTGTTTCCTTTCGTTTTTCTTCTTCAAGATTCTTACAGCATTGATTGCACCCATACATGGCAAGACAAGTGACACTATCAAGTACACATTACTAGGCATATTTCATTTTAGCTAGTCCTTTCTTACTTTCAAAATTTACTTTCAATATCACTGTTATGGATTGTTTCTTTCTATTAACCACCCTATGTTTCACTATTACGACATGCGGTGATCAACAGTTGGGGCATATGTATACACCTAATTTTTCACTTTTTATATTTCATACTTGTTACTAAAAATTTCCTTTATGCAGATAAGAGTCATTGATGCATCTATTTCTTGAGCGGGTGCCTTAAGGGGCCTTCCGAGAATGGGGTATGACTATTCACATGGTCATTATGGGTTATAGATAGTACACAAAGAGAGTATTACTATGTGGTCCCAAACTTAGTTATCCTTGCATTATTTATTTTTATCCCTTTATGTCGCATACACATTTTAGTCCTAACACCTTGTTTGCATCTCACTAATTGGCACCTTGTTTGTTCATTTGTTTGATCCATGACACATATTTTCACTTTGCATGACATTTATCCCTAAATTTGAAACCATCACTTGTGGGTGATGGTGTCGGTATTAGGTTTTCCTAATCGACGCCATCACCCATCATGTGTGTGTGTGTGTGTATACACACACACACACCACACTTTGACACTCATGAAGGAAGGAAGCTAGAATCATAGGAATGGGCATCTACTTTTCTATTTTGAACTAATTTTTCAATTTCTCACTCAACCATTAGTTTGTCTTGCACTTGACTTGGATTAGACACTCTTCTTCTTGGTTGGATTGCCTTCACTAATGGGTTATCTATAGTGATTTTAGTACATAAATGGTGTTCCCCTTATACACCTAATAACGATTCTCTCTTGGTGTACTACTTCTCTAGAGAGATAGATGCATCAAAACCGCCCACAGTAAGTGATATAAATATCTTTGTCATTTTGCATAGATTAGTTCATTTTCCTTCCTCATTTTTTTATGTTAGCTTAGTGTTATATGTACATTGATGCTAGTTAGCATAGTGCTCTTATTTGATCAGCTCCTTAGCTTTCCTTTATTTACATTTTAGTTACATTATGTTTGTTTTTCTTATCCCCAATTGATCTATATCTCCCCCATCTACCAATATCCTAGAAGGGTACGCTCCTCTATTTTGATTGTGGGCCTTGGAAACCCTAGGTTGACCTAGTGTAAGGATTATTACCTTATGGATATGCGACCTTAGCACTCACCATATCCCCTTTAAATAAACCCATTGCATGTTGGTTCATGTGTGTCTCCTATTCGTTACCTCAATACCCTTGTAGAAGGGAATCATTAAAAGTGCAATCCATCGAGATACATTCTCGGTCCACCATACAATAATATATTTACCAAAATAGAACATAAAGAGTATAAAGGACTACGGAAGGGGGCACATTAGGCTCGACATGAGGAACATCTCACTTCCTAAGGAAACCCCCATGATATTGAACTTGGAGGAGAGAGAAAAAATAAGGAAAGGCAAGACGAGCATGCATCCATAAAAGAAAAAGGAAAAGGAAAGGAACACGAGATGGAAGAGGATGATCCACTAGGTGAATAATATATAACACAAAATCTCCACACTTAGTTATAAAAAGGGGGAAAGGATAATGACTTGAATATTTGAGAGAAAATTGATCTCAATAGTGGTGACACTACCGAAAAAAAAGATATTTGGAAAGTGAAGGGTACTACATGGATATTATTAAATATACAAACGAAGGATACCCCCAACAATATCTCAAGGCATGTTTATGACAATGAAAAAATATGTAGAGAAACATCCTCAACAATTTGGATCTAACTATTATTCTAGACATTGGGATCATTACCTAGATCATGGTACATCCATCAAGAAACAAGAACAAATACAAGGGAATGGAATCAGTTGGTTATAGATTTTTGTCACACTTTCAACTTCTGGGACGCAAACTTACAAACTTTGTAAGCACTGTAGAAAATTAGAATGTTCTTGTTCTTACCGATGGAAGATGTTATTTCTCAAGCTACGTGGATAGCCCAACACATGAAGATAGACAAAAAGTACAAAATGAAAAACAAACAAAAACAAGAGAGACAAATTTCTATTTTACTATATAAAAAAAGATAAAGAAGAGAAACCAGAAAATTTAAAATACAATAACACATAGGAGAATATGAGGTGGTAGAAACCAAAACAAAAGATGAACAATAATTCTATAAACCACTAAAAATAAGAGAAGAAAACATCATAGTAGAGGAATAATAAAAAATTTCAAAATTATGAGATTATTGGGAAAGAAAAAAGTAGAAAAATTTGTGGAACTCCTAAGAGAATGCCAAGAAATATTTCCCAAATATTTTAAAGAACTCCGTGGAATCAATGAAGAAGAAAACACGATGAAAATTCAAATAAAATGAGTAAAACCACTAAAGAAAAGACCATATAAACTAAACCCCAATTTAAAGGTGAAGGTTAAATAAAAATTGACAAGATGCTAAATGCAGGAATAATCAAACCCGTTGAGGATGTAGAATGGACCGGTCCAATGGTGGTAAAAAATAAGAAAATAAGAGAAATAATGATCTATGTAGATTAAATAGAACTAAATAAGGCATGCGTGCATGACACATTCCCTACTCCTTTTATAGAAGAAGTTTTAGAGAATGTAGCAGGAAGAGAAGTTTAACCATTCACCGATTGTTTCTCTATGTACCATCCAATCAGTAGCACCTAAGGATAGGCCCAAAACAAATTACTATAAAAAATAGCCCCCTCAAAGTTATTTTGATAACTAACATTATTGTCTTGAACTTGGACAAGTACAAACTGATAAAAAATAGAGAAAACCAACATTGGGGACATTAATTTCCTCCTTGCCAAGCCCCTCATTTCCATGCTTGGCAAAAAATAAGAAAAATGGGTCATTTGGGAAAAAAATTGGCCAAATCAGCCTTTGGAGGAATAGGAGGAATTGTTCCTTTTTTCATCCCATTCTCGCACATTTCCACATCATCCACAATAACAATTTGGAGGAAGTGTTGTAGAAAGTTTGAGCACCGATAGAACAGTTCTACCAAGACATTATTTCACCACATAAATTGACGCGACCGACTAAGTGGAATGAGGAATAGAGCTAGACACGAGAATGTGGCGGAAGTGGATATGATGGGAGCTAATGGAACAAGTGGAACTATTCTACGCCTTCCACCGAACCAAATTCTTAGCGCAAGGATAAATCAATGACCAAATCGGTTAAGTCGGGTCGTGCAAGAATAGATGGAATAATTCTCATGTTCCCTTAGTTTGCTTTGTGACCATTTCATCGACACTTGGATCAAAAAAACATTAAAGTAGACGTGACATCTTGTGAGGAACCTTGTCATGACCTCCTGACACCTTGAACTTCAAATGGCCATAACTTTCATCCTATAACTCTAAATTTCACAAAATTGGAATTTTGGAAAGGTCTCATCATGTACTACACTAAGTTAAAAAGAGGAAATACTATCCCGAATTAAAGATGTAGTTCCGTGTAGATCAACTACTAGATTTAATGAGGTAAGGTGCCCATTTTCTCTCCTATAAGAAAAATATCATGGGGAATGGCATTGGTAGGGCACTCATGCCCAAATTCAAACATTTAATGTATGTTGTTGGTGGTTAAAAGTGGAAATCCAAGTTTCCCTATTTTTCCCATTCTATATATATTGTAAAATGATGCCCATTTATAAAGGTTGGACCCTCTTTAAATACAAGGGCATCACACAAGTGTTGTATAAGTGTTTTCTTTGAGTTAGCAGCCTCAAATTTGGATCTTTGCAATGGTTTTTTGCCTTCTTCCTCCAATGTAATGGAATGTGAATCCTTATGAAGAAATAAAATTCATGTTTTGTGGTTATTTTATGCCCTATCTCATTTTTATTGCATTATATTACCTCTCTATTACATTTGTGGTATATTGTGCATGTTTTTTCTCCTTTTGTAGGGTTTATTTTTGTTGTGCTCCATGGAAATGAGAGTTTGAATGTTGTTTTGGACTATGACACTCATGTGAGAGTGTCTTTACCCCTTTTCTTGGTGATATCACCTCCATTTAGATTAGGATTTCTCCCTTCCATGCATCTCTCTCTTCCTTGGTCCCTTAGAGTGTTAGACTATGACTAGATTGTTGCATTTCCTTCTCTAAGAGTAGTTTAACATTAGGAATAGGTAGAGGAACCAAAATTCTCTAGAGGTTTGTTTCAATCATCAATTTTTACAACTTTGAGATAATCCCATGTTACCCAAAAACATTGATTCCTCATCCATCCATTTCGTGACAAATCAAAGGGTGTTTTTTTTTGTGATAACACAACTTTTACCACCAAATGGGGATCCTTCATGTACATAGTTATGCCTTTTGGTCTACAGAATGCACTCACATTATTCGGTAGAATAATGATTAATGCATTCAAATAATTCATTCATGATTTCTTAGAGGTATACCTTGATGATTGGACAATATATGGATTACTAAAAATCATATTCAGGTGTTATGCTTAATGTTCCAAAGATGTTGCACATTACAAATTTCATTGAACCTAAAGAAATGCATCTTCCTTACACCTTGTTTTCATATAATATGCCATTGTATTTTATTTGACAACCCCATTGAAAATTTTGCCCCTTTTTGGTCAAATTGGTCAAAATAGCCTAATTTGTCAAAATTGCCAAAATTATCAGTGTTTTAAATTCAACTTTTGGGAAGGGTTTGAAGCCTCATATTGTTTTATAATTCTTGGTTATAATCAATGAAAATGTATTAGAGATTTATTTGCAATGGTATGAATTAGGAAATCATTCTAAGAGCTTCTAGATGGTCTTGGGAAAGATTTCTTCCTAGGTAATTTTTGAGAAAAAGAGTGTGCATGCTTCATTAAAGACCCAACTTCAACGAAAGGTTTTCCAACCTAGTATGGTGTTTATGTAGTCTACTTCATGATGGATTAAGTGTGATATAATTTTGGGAGCATAGAAAGAGGAAACCTTTCTAACTCTTGCACAAGGTGGTCTTTCCACAGGATTTTTCATGGAAGGTTTTAGGTACCTGACGAGATTTGGGAGTCTAAAAATATCTCAAGTGAAATTGTATTCAATTATATTCATGACCCATAAGTTGTTTTGGATCATGTTTTTGAAAACCCTTATTTCAACTCGGCTCACCTGTGCACCGCCATAAGTAAAAATAAGGTACGAGTAAATTTTGTTGAAGAACTTATTTTAAAACTTCTTAAATGGGATCATTAGATTCATTGTCCCATTTCCATGGAATTACATGTATTATATGACCAAAATTCATCAAGGATGGACTCTAGGGTGAAGAAAGTACTTTGAGGTGTAAAATGGAGGTGCAAACCATGATTTAACCTCCACTTTCACACACTTGTGCACTTTTCATGTCCCTTTGTACCCTTGGCACACATATGAGGTGTAATTTCACCCCATAAGTGTGACCTCTTCTTATTGGTGTGGGGATTAAGTCATTCTAAGAGAGTAGTGATAAATTGGCTTGCCTTATGCTCAAGGGTAGTGATCCCCTTTACTTGTCAAATCAATTCACACTTGTGTACATGTTTATCCATGCTCTTAACTCTATAATACTCTACAAGATGTATGTATATATATATATATATATATCATTAAATATATGAGGCATAAGAGTGATGGTATATTGTGCCACAACATGAATCCTTTCTTTCCATTGCATTCCTAATATCTATCCTATTGTAGAAGTAATAACTCCACCATAACTTCTAGGTGTGAGGGTAAAAAACTTGTTGATCCGGTGCATTACATTGTCACCGTGACCCAAAATATGTTGGAAATATTGTAATTGATGTAAAAAAAATACTGATAAGTATCTCTCATGTTGGAAATATTGTAATTAATGCTTACAGATGTGTGACTCTTATAAAAATATGTTTTACTTGAATTATGCATGTTGTGCGCTAAAGAAAATGACTCTACAATGTTCCAATGGTTTTGTAGTGTTCCATAGGTTTTGTAGTATTCCATAGGTTATGTAGTGCTTCAAGATTTTTGAAGTGCTCCACAGAAGCGCGATCTGTGGTGTTTTGTGGGTTGTAGTAATGCCTCATGTAATGAAATCGACCGAGAATGGATTATTTTGGTTTGTTTGAAATAATTTCATGCAACGAAGAAAAAGCCACAGAAGTTAGCAAGTGATATGATACAAAGGAGGATAGTCGCACAACAAAGAGAAATGTCTAGAATGTACATATTTTTCCATGATGGTCATGTAATGTCACGGGACCAAGAGAAAATAGGGGATGTCCATGGGAGTCTTTGAAAATTTCAAATATTCAAATTTCAAAGTATACTAAAGCCGACTCATGATGAATATTCTAAAGGATGTCGACTCATGAAAAGTCATATATATTCATGAAATGAACATGGTATATAAGTGAATTCAATTGTGAATTCATATGTGCGCTCATGGTATGATGATGTCATTTTGAAAAGAAAAGGAAGAGAGTGATAAGAGAGG